>VWZP01007102.1:2119291-2468917 GCA_013396995.1 Dicaeum eximium
GGCGGCGTGTCCATGTTCCGCTGGCTGGAGGTGCTGGAGAAGGAGTTCGACAAGGCGTTCGTGGACGTGGACCTGCTGCTGGGCGAGATCGACCCCGACCAGGCCGACATCACGTACGAGGGGCGGCAGAAGATGACGAGCCTGAGCTCGTGCTTCGCGCAGCTGTGCCACAAGGCTCAGACCGTGTCCCAGATCAACCACAAGCTGGAGGTGAGGCGGCCGCCGTGGCACCGGGCGGGGCCGCATCCCCGGCACGCCGCGGTGGTCCTGCCCTGCCCCGGAGCTGCGGGGGTTTCCCCGCGCTTCTTCTGGTCCTTCCGTGCCCCGAAGCAGCTGAAGAAGGCTCACCAGGCACAGGGTTTTAGGGTTCGGGCCTGGCAGCGGCCATGCTCCCTCTGGGTTTGATAATTCCAGCTCTGGCGCGGAGCGGTGCGTGCCAAAAGAATTCTGTGTGTTGATGAAAGCAGGAATCTTGGGCAACAGATGCTGCTGACTGGGCTTCTTCGCAGTGAGTCAGGACGAGAGCACAGAGTCTTAAGCTGTGCCAGGGGAGATGTAGGTTGGACATTAGGAAGAAGTTCTTCACAGAAAGGCTGTTAAACATTAAAATGTGCTGTCGAGGGTGGTGATGGTGGAGGTGTTTAAGGAAAGACTTAGTCTGGTTACCATGGTGCTGTTTGGTCATAGGTTGGACTTGATGATCCCAGAGTTGTTTTCCAGCCTAAATGATTCCTAGATTCTGTGAATTTGGAAAAAGGAGTAAAAGAAGGGACAAAGACAAGGTCGAGGTGCTTAAAGCTTAGAGTCAGTAGTCAAAATAAGGACATTGTTCTTCTTTACAAGTAAAGGAAACAGAAAAGTGGATTGGGGGTGGACTTTGACAGGTCTTCTTGTTCCTTCACGCTTCAAAGCAGATCCAATGCCAAGCTTAGTAATCACAAATAATAGCAGGGGTCGCACATTCTGTGAGGAGAATAATAACTGGCCTTCTTGCTGGAAGGTTTTCTTCGTGCTTGATACAGGATTTCAGTCAGGCTGGGAGAAAAGAAGCCAGAGCCAAATTGTCTAGTCCTGATGCTGCTGAGAGGCAGGGCTGCAGGTACTTTGGCCTCTGAAAGAACTGGAGTGCTCTGGAAGGAGATTCTGGAGAACTTCATGGTCATTTTATATCTATCCAACCCGAATGTCTTTGGTTTAGTAGGTGTTATTTGTGGTGTCGTCAGCAGGTGTGAATGTGAGCTGCCCTCTTGTCTTCTAATTATGATTAGAAGGCTTTTGATGTTTCTTCCTCAGTTACCTTTCCCCTGGATTAAAGCCTTCCATTTTCTTCATTGTCTCTTGTAGGCCGTACTTTTTAGACTTCTATTGCTTGTTCTTTTAACTCCAAAGGGTATTATAGCAGTAAGAGGGGAAATTCTGAGACACCGTGAAAATATGGGCTTTGTAAGAGCTTCAATAGACAGAATTCCCTTCTTTCAGTCCTTTGTGTTACACTTTATTATAATCAAAGAATCTTAAGAGTCTTCAAGCAGTAACCTGCTCTTCTGAAGGTGTGCCTTTCAGTAGGAAGTAAGTAGATTGTCTTTGGTTTTAATCAGGTTTCTTCCTGGTATGAAGACATTGTTATGCAAAAGCACACATGGAATTTTACAGAGGAGCAGGATTCTTCAGAGTAGAACAAAGATCTCGCTAAACGAGGAATTTTTTTCATCTCATTCTTTATTTCACTAGAATGGTTACTGTAGTGATGTTTATTTTCTCTGTGTGTTTATGTTGATATGCTATCTTACATGTTTCAGTTTTGGGGCAATGTATATATATATATACACAGTACCAACCTATAACATAGGCATTATGAAGTATAAGTAAAGTAAAATGAGGTTTATGAGTTTAGGGTAGATAATCAGAATATATTGCACAGGCATGGTGAGTTGTTGTGTACAGGCCTGTAAATCAGGTGAGATTTCAGGTTATTTTAAGAGAATGGATTTCTTCAAAAGGTTGTTTCGAGCTTAAATATTTTGAAAGGAAATTATATAACGCAGATCCTGAAATGTTTTTTGTATCTAATTAAATTCATCAGGAGCACCTAAAGAACTGAAGATCTGTGCCTAAATCTCTTACGAGTTGAAGAGCAAAGGAGCCCAGTTAGCAGTTGTTAATAATTAGCGTAATTATTGTGTGTATCTGCATGCTTGAAGTAATTGTTTGATAAAAATTATACTGATAATATAGAGTGAGTGCTTTGGAAGTGAATAAAAAGTCTTACTTTGTAAAGTATTTTTATTACTGTGAGTAGTATTCGGCCTCATACATATAAAAGAGTTTTTATCTTTCAAATAGACTTTTAGAAGACTTTAGTATTGCCTTGAAGGTTGTTAATTTTAGGACCTCATGTTTATTGGAGTCATAAACTTGAAAGCTGCCATTTAAAATCTCCAAAAGATGGAGCTGCTCTGTTGAAAATGAGTGTCTGGTCTTCTTACGTGCACAGATTTCTAGTCAAAAGCCCCAGTGACCAATATGAAGAGTACAATTACACATTTTGAAAGAAATCACTAACATCAACACTGGCATTTAGGATGTGGTTGGTGGTTTTACTTCTTTTTTATAATAAGAGTTACTGTCCTTCATATAACTTTTAAGATTGCAGGCATTTCTTAATAACTCACCATTATGACTTTATGCTGTTTGTACATTTTAATACAAAGCTTTTGTCGCAGTCACAAAAATGTCCTCTGTAATAGTTTACTTAGGTACACTTATTCAAGCCAATAAATTAGATCCATTTTGAGAAATACTAAAATACTACATATAAATCCTTTATTTGGATTAAAATAGTACTTGGACTCAATCTAAGTTTGTCTGAGCTTACTCCTGCAGCTGCATTTGACTAGACTTGCCTTATTGAATAAATGATACTACTTCATAGAGGAAAACAACAAAAAGTTATGATTATCATTCTGTTGTTTGTGGATACCATTTCTTTGACCAAAATTGATGAGTCTTATTATAACACTGCAGGCAAGAATAAAGAAATGCAGTTCAGACTTTGATTTATCCACTTTGTCAGCTTAATATGCATTCTTTATTGGTACAATCACTTTTTAAGAGACACAGCTTGAGGTTTGGTGGATGGAAGCTCCTGCTGTGGGACTTCCCAAAAAAATGGTTGCCATCTTGCTGTATATCTACAGCTAGAAAGAGGAGTCTAGGTAAAATACTGTATGAAGGATGTTTCTGGATAGTGAAAGAAGTGTTCCAGGAAGGCAGTAATTTCCAAGGAAGCAGCTATATGTTGGCAATTCTGGGCCAGGTTTGTTTTAGAAGGGGCCTGAAAGTATTTCAGATGCACAGGGGATGTATGCAAATAAATTTACTTGTGTTCACAGTGGTGAAAGTTCATAAATCTACTACTGGGATAATAATATTTGCAGTCTTAAATTAAACTAATGATACATTGGGGGCAGGATTTGTTTTCATAATTTTCCTGCTGGTCACAGTAGGACAGAGTTAAATTAAGTAGCTTGTCAAAGAGGAGGAAAAAACGGTGTTTGGCAATACAAGCCCTCGTCTTTTCTGAGATCTGTCTCACTTCATTGTGAACAAATGGAGAAGTGTATCTTGTTAGTAGGATAGCAAGGACCTAGGTCTTTTAGAACTGGTGACAGATATTTTGAAGGAGATTTTTTGTGATTCTCTGTTGGAAAGCCATATAAACCAGCAGATGCATGCTGGTGGTCAGTGTGCGAGATTTTAGAAAATGTTTAACTGAGAAGCAGTTCATAGGTTTTATTTTTCCTGTTTGACTCTTACTTGACTATGACATTGTCTAAATGTCCATTTCAAAAAGTAAAAATTCTGTGTATCTGCAGTTTTGTAGAAATAAAAGAAGTAGGTCAATGTGCCAGTGAAAACTGAGCTTGACTTTAACTCTGGCACTTTGACTGCCAATCTGATTCTGCAACTTTAAATGAACAAGCTAGAAAGGAATGTTTGGTGGAGCACACCCTGTATCTTGGCAGATGTATTAAGCCTGTGTACATGCTAAAGCTAAGGAAACCATGTATGTCTAAGAAGTTAAATGTAGTTTTATGTAGTTAAATGTAGTCTGTGATTAAGTTGGAATCAGCATGTTTAGAGGAACATGTTCCTATAAGCTAAATTGTTCTGTAAGTAACTTGTAACCTATTCAGTTAAAGCACATATAGAATGATGTGGGTAATATGAAGATGTATATATAAATATCCCCAACTGCAAGCTGGAAAAGCAAAATGTAGGTGGCTTTATGTGTATGGTGACTTTCCATAAGCCTGCAAGTCCATCTTATGGAACACGCTGCAGAGGTACAGTCCTGCTCTGTTGTTTGGCAGTACTTTAATCAAGGTAGGACCATGCACCTTCATAGGAAGGTCTGTCTGGATTTTTTTTTTTTTTGCCTCTCTCCTTTATTTTGTAGTGAGAAATGCACTTGTTGAAGATATTTTTTGTCCATGTGAGGTAGGTATATACATACATACAGAATAGTTGCAATAGCTTATTTACTTTTTTCAAATGTCATTAATATTTCCAGTAGTTACTGAGGTATTATTTTACTAATTGGACTTTTAATACTTTTTCTCTTTTGGAATAGAAATCTATTGGTACTAGATAGAGTATGTTTTTTTGAAGTATCACTGGAGTAAGATTTGGTACAGCTAATTTGATATCCTAAAATGTGAGAATTTTTCACATATTCAGGAAATATAGATTTGCATGCATTTTTCCAGTCAGCTTATGTAATAAGTTGTCATTAGTGTGATACATATAACTTCTATCAGAATCATTATGCCCTTTCTAATTACAATTATGCCTATACTTAATTCATATTTTTCTGTATCAGAAGCCTATATACTGCTATACAAATTTAACTAGCCTACTTCATTTTCAGTCTGTATGTGGTAAAGTGTTTTCCTTTTCTGTCTCCATTTGTTGGGAGCTGCCAAAAGGAAAGTGAGAGGAAACCAGTATATTAGTTTATATTTCTTACATCTTTTTTACTGATTTATGTTGCATGGGTAGTATGGATTTCAAAATAATGACAATAATAGAACTATCAATATGACTTCTAAGAACAGATTTATGTCTTCCTGATAAGTAACTAGAAGCATGAGCAACCTGACAAAAATAGTCATTTTGAGGCAGTCAAAAATTTGTCCCTGTCAGCAAAGTGATTTTAAAAAAAAGTGATTTGTTCTTCTGTAAGTAGGTGTAAACAGAATAAAACAGTCAAGCACAAAGTAAAACAGTAGCAAGAAAAAGTAGCCGGTATTTTAATGACAGAGGTGAAAAAGATCAGTCACAGGTGTAAAAATGTATCCATTTATGTAAACAGAACTCAAAGTTTTAAGATGCTTTATTTAAGATATGGTATTATTATTTATCCTTTGATTGTTGGGAGGAAAATGTGCAGATAATTACATGTCCAGAATGGTCTTCAGCAGAGAAGATAAAAAAGTAGGAGTGTTGCTTTGCATCCTTTTAATTTGCTGACCCTGAGTGTTTTGTCAGGACTAGAATAGAACCTGAGAAATGGAGCAACTCATTTGTCTTACGTCCTTTATCTTCTGTATGAGACATAATAAAAGTGGATTAAATTAATTTACGATTCATTTGTGTCTTCAGTATCTTACACTGCATTTTTACCAAGACTACTTACATAGCAACACCACCATACTGTTTATTTAGGGAGTCATTAGTCGTAAGTTTTGTTGTTCATGTTATTTTTAGCCACATGATAAAAACTGTTCTGTTAAATTTAGCATTAGCTAGAAATTGAAGTCACAAAGGTCCTTTTTGGGGTCACAATAATAATGAAATAGAAGCTTTTAATATAATCTAATAATCTGTCAGTACAGTCTTTTCCAGTAATAGCTTGAAACATTTTCATCTTTGACAAGTGGTAAGTGCTGTGGTGAAATTGGGGGGGGTTGTCATAAAAAATATGGTTTCCAAGTGTGTCATCTATTGAGAAACTCATTTTGTGCAGTGCTGCCACATTGTTTAGATTTGCAGGGAGCACCATGAGATTAAACAGGGCTCTGCTCTGTTCTGTGGTTCAAAGCAGTCCATTGAACTTAATAGGGCTGTGTGGCAAATCGCAGCAAATGCTGCTGAGTAGGCAGGAAGAATCCAATAGTCAAGACTGAGGAGGAGAAGAGTTTTCTTTTGGAGAGCTGTAGGCAAAGTGGTGAAGTGGTACTGGTGAGATAATGGAGACAACCCATTCTTCAAGGAATTAGAGAAATGTAATAATTTTAAGAGCCCTGGCTGCTTCACATCAAGGGGCTGATGCAAAGTTAGGGGACCCATGAAAACCTGGCAGTATGTGGGCAGTGCAGGCCAGGCTGTGGTATTGTGTATCTGGTGTCTGACTGTGTATCTGCAGGCTGAAGGAGCTGTCAAGTTCTGAAAAACTGTTTTCTGTCCTGCTCTTGGGTAATATTATGGGAACACTAAGGTAATTATTTCATTGTTTGTAAAGCATAATTAAAGATTTTTTTTTACCTGCATTTGCCTTTAAATGACGTTTCTGTCTTTAAAAAAAATGCTGCCAGAATGAAATGATAAGCAAATATGCTAGTGTCATATCTTGATATTTATCCTGCTTTTTGTGCATATGCTGGGACAGAAGCCACAGAGTAATTGCAACATTGTAGTATGCTCTGTAAATCAGAAGGTTAATAGTCCTGATCAGGAGTGAATGTTAAAATACATAAATGCATATGTTGGTATGTTTTATGGAGTCTAGTATAAATTACATAAGGACATGCTGCTGAGGAAATAAAAGCACCTCAAACTTGTTTTGTCTGTGAATTTTGGTTTGATCCCATAGCAAGATACATAAGGACCTGTCCTTTAAAATTAGCTATTATATATATATATATATATACACACCAGAAATGTTTTGTTAGTAACAGAATCAATGGAGCTTGGAAATCTTGTGATTTGTGGCGAATGGAACTGTTGAGCGCTTTCTCAAGTTACTAAGACCTTCTGATTCAGGCAGTTGCTGTTCTCTTGCGTGATCTGGGAGTTTCCACATCACAGCATCCTTTCCTTTGCCTTTTCATCCCTACACTTTTTGATTAGTTGGCTGGACATGAGACAGCAGCTCAGTCTTTAGCTCAGAACTGCACGTGTGCTGCTGGCAGACCAGGCTGTTGGCTTCTGTCTCTGTGGATTAAACAAATTAACTAAAGATCTGACTCTTCCCACTTCTCTCTTTGAACAGGCACTAATCTGTCACTTTGCTACTAGCAGCTGTTGAGTATAAAAGTTATATGTTGTAGGAACTTGAATCATACACACCTTTACCTCTTGAATAGATTCATTTGTATTTTGAAATTTAATTGAGTTCTAATCAACAGGGAAGGAGGGTGAAATAGGGACATACAAAGAAAAAGATGGTACTAGATGGCTTTGTTTTGTAACTAAAAAATTCTGAAATGAACTCCTAGCTTCTGGCAATCAGAGATTATATGGTGCAAGAAAATAATCTTTAGAAAGACAGTTTTCAGACCTTTATGAGTTTAGAAAACTTGGCCTAAAAATGAATAAGGTGTACCCTAAAGGCCTGAAATTAAACAAAAATTAAGGGCATTTGATGTGTGCTTGGCTTATGACTTCTAGTTACTTGAGGCTGGTAATGGATGCTTTTGTATGTATCTAGCTTCCCTTTGCTGAAAAATCTGTGAGTTTTCTATGTTTGAATTATGCCTAGACTTTTTTTGAGCTAGAAATTAATTTACCAAGAAGTGTCAGGTCTTCCTCTCATTTTTATTTGCTGTGGTGAGTAATGCTGCTGTCTTGCCTTAGTAGTATGCAGGCCTATGACCCAGGTTCCCAATTCAGCTTGGCTCCACTTTGAGTGCTCACGTCTGGGCAGTGTGTAACTCGCAGATGTCTTTTATATCTATTTGCTGAAATGAAACTCTTTTTTCTGAGCTATCATTGCAGAAGTTACTGCAATGATAGTTCAGAAAATGAAAAAGCTTTTCCCAAAGCTAACCCATTGTCGTTACTTTATCTAATGATACCATCTCTGTTTGCCCCTCACCGCCCACAACTGCTTTCCCTATCAGTAGTGCAGGCTGTTTCCTGTCACCATGGTATGTAAGTCACCATCATCCCACTTTCTCAAGTTTTCTCAGTTTCTGTGTGCTCCCTCTCATGCTTTAGATCTTCAGAGATTGCAGTATTGCCATCTTCTAGTGCCTCATTCAAGCAGTGATGCTTCTGAGCACTCATACGTAATTTGTGGTTTTAGCATGTCTGCTTCCCAGCATGTCTCATTATTAAATTCTACTTTATGCGCAGATACCTCTGTAATTGTACTTCTCTGTTACATTTATTAATCCTTTCCTTGATGTATTTACATTGTAAGCTGTTCAAGGTCTACATTACTGTTTTTGACAATGTATAAACTTAGTGTAAGATTTCTGAGTATATCTCTAAGATCTAATAGAAATAAATTATTTTTGGTTAGTTATTCTAACTATGCTGTTAGCATAACTAATGGTCACTTTTCCTTGAAAAATGTACAGAGTTCAGACCATCATATGAAAAATATTATATAAATTAATTGGAAGAGGCTTAAATGCTAGTATTTCTGTTCTAAGACTCCTGATGAAAAACACTAGTTAAGACTTTAAGAACCCCATGACTATAAATTCAATTAACCCCAGCATTTAAGATGGCATTTATTTTATTGCCAGCTTAAAATACATATTCAGTATAACTATAACAAACTGAATTCTTAATAATTTGTAACTACTTGAACAGGAAATAAGAACTGTTGATGAAAAATAGGACATTGTCTGGGCTCTTTTGCCTAGAGATTTTTTTTTTTTAATTTTGACATGTTCTGTGGAAGAAATATTAATTGCTTAATGCCATGATTTAAAATTTTTTTTATCTCCTGTGGGAATAAAAGAGTGGTTTACAAATTCTTGAGTTATTTCAGTTGAAATTGGCTTTTAATTTTCATAGCTGTAAGACCTTTGAGAAATACAAAACACCTGGTAAATGGCAAAATATGTTCCAAAATTGACTAAATGTTTAGTTAGCTTTTCTAAACTATTTTTCTGGATTAATCTGGATGTTAGGTTGTGTGGAAGATAAATGCTGAGTTTTGCTATTTGGTGAATTTGACCAAGACTTCCAGTTTACTTGAATTGTAGACTTTTATTTAGAATTTAGAAATAGCCTGTGGTGATAACCTGAAGCAGTAGCTTCATGTCCTACCTGCTTGATTCATGTAGGTGTAGGTTTCATTATTAAATTCTACTTCCATGACCACAGCCTGGTCGCACTGTTTGCTGTGCATTGGCTGGGGCAGAGACACAAACGAGGGAGTAGAGAAACTAAGGTGTAACCTTGCAGTGTGGTGCTTGCTAATGAGTGGTCACTGCTGATCTCACGGTTGTATTCTGCCCAGAAAGGTTCCTTTTTTGCCTGAATCAGCAAGTTACAGTTAAGAGGAGGTTATGAAAGTGAACACACTACCTTCTCTTCAACTCTGCCCCTCATGGTTCCCTGTTCAAAGTTTCTGTTCTGTTTTTGTTGTTTGGTGGCTCTTCCTGAGCTCACCTAACCATGAAGCTCAGTGATCTCCTGTGGGTAGATGTTTGGAACTTCTGCCCCCAGCTGACTTCTCTGCAAATTCTGGGGTAGTTGCTGGTGACCACCAAAATACATGGCATCTCTCTTGGACAGTCTTGTTGGAGAGTGCCTCGAAATTAAAGGATTAGTACAGTTGCTTATGCAGCATTAGTTTATCCTTGTGTTTATCCTATAGTAGAAATGGAAATATTATCTGGCACCATCTTTTTCTGCAGAGCCCTTGTCTCATGCAGTGAATGGTGCCCTGGGAAGGAATGTCCTTACTGATAGTCCTTGTTTCTGCTCATGATTTCACCTGCTGTCTCTGCCTCATCCCTGGTTTTTACTGAGTAGCTTCCAAAATTGAAGATAGAGAGGTTGAATTTCCAACAGTCTTTTCATATGTTTTCTTTATAACAGATTGAGGGAATTTGGATAAAAAAACCAGTGCTAGTAAGAGTAATATAAAAGAAAATTAAGTAAGCTGGCCAAGTGGAGAATGGCAGGACTTCTGTGAAGTAATGTAAAGATTTGTCAGCCTTCATAGAAGTAGATCACAAGATATGAAAGTAGTTTGTTGTGTTTGCATTTTGGTGTGACTCTTGTGCCTGCATCTGTTCCTGGGGATAGATTTATGACTTTTCATAATGTGTAAACAGATTAATTCTATTATGTATGCTCTTACCGTTTCTCATTTTGATTTTTTTTATTTTGTGCTCTTTAGTTATTCAGGCCTTACAGTAACTGGAGGGAGGTGACAAGAAAGATGAGAGAGGGACTTTTACAAGAACATGTAGTGACAGAGCGAGGGGGAGTGGTTTCAAACTGAGAGTACATTTAGATTAGATAATAGGAAAAAATTCTTTATTATGACAGTGGTGATACACTGTAACAGTTTATCTAGAGTGCTCCATTCCTGGAAGTGTTCAAGGCCAGGTTGGATGGAGTTCTGAAGCAACCTGGTCTAGTGCAGGGTGTCACTTGCAGGAGGGTTGGAACTAGGTCTTTAAGGTCCCTCTCAACCCAGGCCATTCTGTGATTCAATGATTCTATGATTAAAACAGCAGGATATGAGTTTAAATGTCAGGTTATATGCAGAGTACTGTTTTTAATTTTTATTACATGTTTGACATTTGGGGCATCATTCACCCTGCAAAGCTTGTGGCCATCATTCTTGCTACTTTGTTATTTGCACAGGGAAATAAATTTGTTTTTTCTTCCCACCAGAGCTCCAATTGCCATTCTCTATTAGGTGAGGCTGGACAATATTAAATTGGTCTAATTTAGCTGTTCTGCCACTTTGCCATTCTACAGGTCTTTTGAATTAGAATAGATGAGAGAGCATATGTATGTGTATAAAAAAGCAATAAAATACAGCATGTTAGCTGTTAGAAAGGAGCAAGGCAGTAGTAGTCTTATTTTTTTAAAAGTGGGCTTAATATATACAGTATGTAATGATAACAATATACTGTTGTTATGTGAAATTATGACTGGGCCTAACTGTGCCTTCATTATTAAGGTCTTTATCTGCTCCGTACTCCGTATCATCAGCTTTTATGCTGGTGATATTTTTGTTTGCTGTGTTAGTTGAGGTGTGGGTAAACCACAGCAGAGAGACTTTAGCTGTGGCTGGTCACTGGGGACAACGATGCAGCTTCGTAAGTAACTAATTTCTCTGAAATTATTTGGCTTTGTAGTATTTCAAATATCGTCTTACTGTAAAAGTGAATTCTTGCAAGGGTTTGCAAATTTTTCAAATTTTTTTTTGCTGTTCTGGCAGTTGGAAGGTGAAAATGCATGCAGCTCCACTTCCTTGGCAAGAAGTGCTGGCCTGATCTGCTGAGGCTCTGCCTCAAGGGACCAGGGGGAGGTAGATCTCTGTTCAGTCCCAGAGATGTGGGACTAAAGGGCACAGCCAAGAGGCAGAAAGGGAGATGGTTCTTCTTGGCAGCCGCATGCTGGAGGCTGGCTTGATCCAGCTCATCAGTTGCACTCTGGGTGCTCTGAATCACCTCTGGAAGTGCCTACTTATCTCTGAATTATTCTGGGAGCTTGGGGAGGCTGTCCATCTAAATTATGTACCTGAAGTTAGACCCAGTAAATCCTCCCCACTGATAGTCAAATCCTTACTGCTTGTTTCTTCGTTAACTGATACAGACGTTTTATACCAAGTTGCCTTGCAACTTGAGTTTTACTGGTAATTTGAATGTTAGTATAATGTTGGTAAAATACCTAAAATACCCTGATGTAATATGAGAGGGCATTTTTAAAGAATTAGTCGCTTTTTCATTTTGGTATTTAGTTCCAGATCTTTTGGATGCAAAAACATACTCTGAGAATTTACCTAAAAATCCCCTGAAATTGATCTGTGGGGTTTTTTTTGCAAATGGTAGCTTTAAAGCTTATCTAAATATAGCTTATCTTATAAAATGCTACTTGAACTTGGATAACAAGTAACTTTGTCAACATGTTAGTATTCGTTCTTTCATTACAGGTTTCTGCTTTGTAACATAAACCTTACATGAAAACTGTTTTTAAAATATTTCAAAACCACTTTTTTCAAGATTAATAACTATTTCTTGTTTTCTACATACGCATTTTAGGGGCATTTCATGGCTTCTGGTTTAGCCAACTAATTTGCTATTTCAGTTAAACTGTTGATAATAGACCAGCTGTAAATAGGATTATTTGACTTCAGCGTTGCATAAATAATTGTCATTTTGCTTTGAGCAATTTTTTTCAGTAAGATTTAGTAATTTTACAATTTAAAATTGTGTTTACATTGTTACGGCTGTAAATCCTACATAGGTTTAATGCCATTGCCTTGTTTTGGAGTGGACATCAGCATTACATGCCATTGTCTGCATGAAGGAAAGCTCAGCTTTTGTTACTCTTGGCAATATGATCATTTGATGCTGGATCTATGGCTGCATGAATTTTGTGGCCAGCTGGGGAGAAAATCCTGCAAATGGTCCAGTGTTAAAGCTGGGCTACAGAGGAATGTGTAATAGCAGGTATTCTTAACCTGTATTCCACCAGGTACAGCATCCATGTCCCAGCAAATGCTGTTATGTGTCACAGTTCTGGTGACCCCATTTAATCCTTGATCTCATTACTATGATGGGTTATATCTTCACAGGCACAGTTGGTTGATCTGAAGTCTGAACTGACAGAATCACAGGCAGAGAAGGCAGTGTTGGAAAAGGAAGTGCACGATCAGCTTTTGCAGCTCCATGCTGTTCAGCTTCAGCTGCATGCCAAGACTGGTCAGAATGTTGACTCTGGGGCTATTAAGGCAAAACTGGTGAGTATGGCAACTTGAATGTGGGATTATATTACTCTTTTTCCTCTCCTGGCTGAAGTTCTTCCTTGGAAGGTGTGAATAAGCTGATTACAAATTCTCTTGTTAAAAATATTCACTTTTTTGCTTTTAAATAACATTTATAGTTGGTTGTTAGCAACCATTAAAAATAAGATGAATAGTGTCAGAATAAAGAATAAGCATTTAAGAAGCTTTTTTAAATAAACCATTTTTAGTGGTTTCTGAAAGTAAAAAAAAGAAAATGTTTTTGTGATTTATAAAGCTTTTCTGAAGACTGAGGTTGCAAAAGATAATAGAAGAAGACTTTAATAGAAGCACTCAGTACACTGCACGTTTTTTTAAAACTCAGACTTTTACAAAGCCCACCAAAAGTTAACAATAATTAATCTGTGCAGTTAGTTGGCATTGACTGATAGCCCGAGCATAGACTGCCTTGTTACTAGCCACACCACAGATTGAGGCTCTAATACTATGACTTTGTAAATGAAAAAAAAGTAGAGTAGTGTTGTACACGTGGTTTCTTACTGTTGGTATGAATCAAAGTCTATCTCTGACTTTCTAAAATTGCTTCACAGTTTGGTTGCAAATACCTACTCCCAACATATGTGGAACATTAGATTAGTCTCTTTTGCTATTTTCCCGTTAATTAATGTACAATAAAACACAATAGTAGACTATAAGTTTTAAAGGATATCTAGGCTAATGACTGAACAGCAGGAGCAACCCAAATTCTTTGTGTTTCAGATTCAAAAGCTGTAGTTGATTAGAGCTGTCTTCCTAGGGCTACATACTTGTATATGCAGTATAAGAGCAACATTTTCTGGATTGTCCACACATAATTTATTCTGTACTGAATTATGGCTACAGTATGGCAAAGTTTATTTAGAGCTCTAAATAATTCTCGTCTTTAAAATAAGCATTAGTAAATATCACCAGCATTTTGTAAGTGTTAAACTGCAGGTTTACATGTAGAAAATTTAACACATCACTGTGAGTGATTTTGGTCCCCACATTTTCTTAGTTAGACTTAACTTCTGACTGACACACAGACTAATACTCTCAAGCTTTTTGTTTCTTATTATCTTGTTATAAATGATTTCTAACAATATATTAAAATTCCATGCTGTTGACAGCTCTTCTTCCCACAGGTGACAATAAATACATTTTACATACATTGGTTCCGTTTTATCTGTGTTGAAATTGAACTTTCTTAAACAGCTTAGACTGATATTCTCTGCTTAATTTCCTTTAGTTTTTCCTTTTTATAAATACGAGGACTAGTGTTTTGAGTTTGTTTTACTTTGCCTTTAGGGAATTCATAGCTTTAATGGACAGAAGCTCAACTTTAAACTCTTCTAGATAAAGAAAGCTGTGAAAGTTTGCAAAGCTAGGATGAGCAAAACTGAGGCCCCCTAAATGACAATAAAATGGGACCTCTGATGTTTGGGTAAATGAAACTGTTGTGCTGACCTTCTGGCAGTCAGAAGGTCTCTGAGGGCAAAGAAGAACTGTGTCAACAGAATGTGCAATGGGGAAATAAAGCTCTATGAATTATTTCCTGCTTTCTTGAAGGATAGACACTCTTATTTTGTATGTAGACTCTTTATGCTCTTAGCATAAATTTACGCTCTGTAATCTGTAAAACTGTATATAGTGATGAACTAGGACATTTAAAAATGTTTAGATTGCTAAGCAATTGATAATTGTGTAGTTTAGGCCAAATCCATTTTTAGGAGTGGGGAATCTTAGTGCAATCATAATAACTCTTTGTGAGAGTATGAAGTTGCCTAGTTGATTTTTTTTTTCCATTTTGGCACTTGATGCCTTTTCTGATACTTCTGCCTGTCCTTTATGTCTCTCTTGTAACTCATATTATGTTGTTCATTCTAAAAAGAAAAAAATATATTACCTGTAAAAAAGAATGAATTTTCTGTGACTCTTTAATATATATTGTACTGTCTTGCTATTTATATAGATTCTTGGTATTTTAGGAGAAGGTATTGTTTTCTACAATACTACACTAAAGTTAAGTTTTTAATAAGATATTTAATACATTTCACTGCAAAATACCAAAATTGTTGCTAAATAGAATTGTAGCAGTGTGCTTGTTCTTTATGCCATCTAATGAAATACACAGTCTACTGGTGAAGTCCTTTTGGACTAAGTAATTTATGTTGTTGCATTTTCTTGAAGTTCCTATTACCTGTTTCTCTAATTATGGAACTCTTTTCTTCTGTCTTAAGTCTGTCCTTTCTGTGGATGAAATGGTAAGTATGCTGATTGCCATTTTTTTAATGTTCAAGCAGTTCTTTTGTTTTGTGCAACAACTTATATATATGTTGGCCTCAGAAACTGGCAAAACAGATCTGGCTTGTTCTTCTTCCCAACAGTTGGCAAGATGCTGTGTAAAGAATTTCCTTTGCATTTTAATTTTTGTTTTCTAGATGTGGTGCCCTCTTTCCTAATCCTGTATTTATTCTGTTTATTATTGCTACAGCTAGTTTGGGGTGATATCTGGCAACTTGACATTCTGAAAGATTGTTCTGGCAGTATCTCAAAAAATGTTAAGGTGTTACACAATTGCTAAAGCATAAACACTGTACACATCTATGAGTGTAATATGAAGTTTTCTGCATGTTGTATTTTAAAAAAATCCTGTCAACTTCTTTTTTTCCCTTATTTTTTTCATGGGCATGATTTAATATGGATTACTGGCTGATGTAGCAGCCAAAAGCATATGAATTCAATAATACATAGATAAAAAGTGAAGCAAGTTTGACTTTTATCTTTTCGCAGTGATAGACTTGAAAGGTTTTTAAACAGCTTTTCTGCTTTTATTATGTTACATGCTTTGTTATCATTACTCAGTATTTGGTGTTTTGTAAAGCCACAGAATAGCTGGTAACTGTAAGCTTTAGTCTCCAATCTTGCTGTAACATTTTCTTTTTATATTGCCAACATAAAATACATTTTCTGTTTTCAGAACCTATGCCATAATATGAACACAAGAAAGTGTGAAACTATTCTGTAACTTAACTTCCTTGATTTCTTAAAACATTTTTGAGACTTTTGTCAAATCTTTTGACAGTCATTCAGAGCAGGACATGCTCTTTCAGGACATCTTCAGAGACTCTGTGTTGCAAACCTTTTAGTATTTTTTTTTAATTCATGTGGTGATGAATTGGAGACAGTCCACAGAAGATTGGCTTCTCGGTGTAATTTTGCACCTCTGTCACAAAGAATAGTCATAGTAGTGGAGAAAATGGGAAGAAAACACTTCTATGGGATTGCATTTGCCTTGTATTTTAGGTTTATCATTTAAAATGCATGACTAAAAGTGATTCTGTGTAGAAATGTAACATTTGGCTTCCTGTTCTAATTTAAATGACAAACCAAATTCAGAGAAAATCAATGGAAAATCTGAGTCTGGATGAGGGTGTTTAACTAGCTACTCTGTATAAATACTGTAAAATGTGCTGCATGAAATTCGCTGGTGTAATCAAGAATCTTTGATCACTTCAGCAATTCACTTTTCTGAGGGAGGTTGGAATATGCTTATCTTAAATTCTAGTCTTTGTCTTCTTATATTTGTCAAATAATAGATGTTCTAAAAGTGGACAAACAGGGAGCCTATACTACTATTTAGTTCACCTTGATGCAATATTGACAATAGGAACAGAGCTAACAGGAACACTGTATTTGTATATGGACTTTGTAGCTACTGTAAAACAGGTGTTAAGTCTGAGCTGTGGCCCTTCTTACTCCTCACATGTGTGGTAGAGACAGCACAGCATGGTGGCACTCTTGAATTCTTGTCATGAAAATAGCCCAAGACCAAAATAATAATAGAAAGAACTGGTATAATCTTAGAAACTCCTGTTCTTGAAATGTAGATCAGTCAAATTTCTTGGCTTGGGAGTGATCCTGCAGTTCAGGAAGAGATTTGCTGCAGAGTCATTCGCACAAGATAACCCCAACCCAAAGGCCAGAGACCAGAAGTGGCTTTGTGTGGCATGTTTTTTAACATGACTATGGAGCCAAACTTGATCAGAAGGTGGGTCATCATGGAAATTGCAGGAAGTGAAATCAGTGATTTCAAGCAATCTTTGAGTTGCTCCTCCTGAGCACTGTGCTGGGCAATTCTTGACCAACATGTACATGTGTGTGTACTCTGTTCTTCTAAACTGATAAAAGTATTTAACAGATGAGAGAGGCAGTAGAGTCTATCAAATTCAGAGTTCATTTTCTGGCAAAGTCAGTAAATGCTTCCACATGTGTTGTGAAAATAGCTCCATTTGGAAGGACCAACCTTGTGTAATTTCTCAAATGTGGTAATATCGACCACATTAATGGATTTATGTCCAGGCTTGGAATAGTGAATAGCAAATGTACAATTTGATAAAAGATTTGTCTTGCCAGTTCTGTAAAATTTTGTATCTGTCCTGTTGCTTTTTTAGTAGTGCTTCCTGGTTTATTTGTTTAACAATGTAATTGATACATGTACAGAGAACAGGTACGGAGGGGTTTTTGGGTACTCCAGGTGTCTTCAAAAATGCATTATGGTGAAGTTAGTTTTTATTGCTGTTTCAGTTGGCAGCCATTTTTGAAAGGAAACAGTATTAGACCCTATGTTTTTACTATTTTCCTGGTTTGTGGTGGGGGTTTTCCCCCACTTTGTAAAAGGAATGAAGAGCAAGATATAAAACATAGATGTTACCAAGCATGCTCTCCTTAAAGTAGATTTTGTAGATTAGCAATCTAATTCCTTTTGCATCTGTACCCTGGGTATTATAAAAGATAATGACTATGCAATTTCTATACATTTGGGATGGAGCAGTGCGGGACTAATTTATATTTCCATAATTCCTTTTTCAGGGGGTGAAGCACAGGGCGATAGCTTGCTTAAAGTGTGGTTTTAACATGGGTTTTGTTTTTGTTTTGTTTGGTTGTTGTTTTGTTCTTTTTTTAACAGAGCTATTTTGCACTAATTTTCTTTTACTTTTGTCAGGGTGGGCATCTTCATGTGTAGAATCCTTAGCTTTATTTATGTGATCTTCAGATTCTAATCTGGAAATGTCTCTGGCTGAGCATTTCTTGGTTGTTTGCATGAAAATAATGGTCATTTTAAGGACATAGGGACTTATGTTTCCATGTCATCGTCATCATAGTAATAGTTAAAGAATTTAGTAGCTTCATGGTTACTCTTTAATTTTGCAAATAGTATTGTTTAACTTTGAATTGCCGGTTTGCCAGACAAGAAAATGTAAGGATGATATTCAGGCGATTTAAATTTTGCCACCTTTGTATAGGATAGTATGCAAACCACTAGCTGTAGTGCCAGAGTCCCTGCTTTCTTTTTTTTTTTGTTTTTTCTTTTCCTGCATGCATGTCTTGTACACAGGAAAATAATTTCAGGTTGTGTATGCAGAAAGAGTAAGTGTTCTTTCATTATTAACTTGAATAAAAGCTTTTTAACATTCTTTTCTTGTTTGGTTTGGTTTGTTTTTTTTTTTTTTTTGTCATTGTAAAGGAGAGAGAACTTGAAGCTAACAAGAAGGAAAAAGTGAAAGAAGCTCAACTGGAAGCTGAGGTGAAGTTGCTGAGGAAGGAGAATGAAGCCCTCCGTAGACACATAGCTGTGCTTCAGGCTGAGGTTTATGGAGCAAGATTGGCAGCCAAGTATTTAGATAAGGAGCTAGCTGGAAGGTATGTGAAGTCAATCCATGTCCCCTAGCATAAGATGTTTGTTGTTGTTTCCTTCCTTTGCATCCCCAGAGGCAGGTTCAAGGTTAAGACTAAGTAGGAAAAGCCTCACGTTTCCAGTTAATTAACAAAAGGAAGAACAAAAATCCCCAGGGTTCTTGGGCTGGTTGCTGTGTGGCCACGTGCTGTAGCCAGATGAGGTGTATGAGTCCTACTGTGCATTGCTTTTTCAGTTGTAATTGTTTTACTCTCTTTGTCACTATGTAGGGTCCAGCAGATTCAGTTGCTGGGCCGGGATATGAAAGGACCTGCTCACGACAAGCTGTGGAATCAGCTGGAAGCAGAAATACACCTTCACCGCCACAAAACTGTTATTAGAGCTTGTCGAGGTCGCAATGATCTCAAACGGCCGATGCAAGCACCACCGGGACATGTAAGTTGAAAAGATGAGCCATTCCTCCGTGATTCCAGACATGAGTTACTTCTTCATCTTTGTGACTATTTTCCCTTCAGTGTTGTGTTTTTACAAAGATCACTTGTAAATATGTTGTTCTTTTGTATGCTGAAGGGCAGTTCTGTGCTGAATAGCATATCCCTCTAAATGACCATGGAGGATGATACAATTCCTTTGACTTACCCAGGAACACTCCTTTTGAAAACTGAGCCTCTGATATAAACATATATATTTATGTGTATAAATACAACTTTAACAGCAGAATTTTGTAAACTAGGTTTCAAAATGTGGATCTAACTTATTTACAAAAACCAAGGATAAAGTTTTCAGCATTGGATTGAGCTGAAATTGATTTTAATTTCTTTTCTTAAAAGGCCAGATAAAGTGACACTCTGTAAAATAATTATTTGTAGGTTAGTTTTTTTCCTCCTAAATGTACTTTCTAAAACAAAACTTTTAAATAGCATTACACTATGGGTATGTTTGGTAGGGCTCACCCAACTTGGCACATGTCCTGTTAATCACCTCAGTGTTCAGTACATAAAACCAGACATTTTCAGCAAAGTGCTTTGCTTTGATCTGTTTTAAATACCTTAGTTGTTCAGATGGGTCTTACTGCTTTTGTTGCTAATTGCATATAAAACATTGGTGGACAAATACATGTATTTGTGATTTTAAAGGTATGCATAATAGCATCAGTGACTTAACAGAAGGAAAAAAACAAACCTTGATTTATTTATTCTCTCTTTTTGTGTTCAGTGGCTTTTGGTGTGGTTTATTTTTATTACAATAAAAATAAACTTGAGCAAGCAGCTTCTTTCTTGGAGTATATTACATCATATTCTGTCATTTGGTTACTTTTAAGATGAGTTTACATCATATAACATTTCAGCAGTGATCAGTACTTCTTCATGTAGTCCCTTAGTATTTTTAATATGCAGCTGATTACTAATCAGCAGTGAAGTAATTTAATTAATTATTCTCATCAGGGTTGCATAATGAGGAATCTTCTCTGATTCCATTCCCTTTCTGTAAAGGGGCACTTTAAGTTTGCCCTGTCTGGAGCTAATCTAAAACTCTGTTGCTCAAAACATTGCCTCTGTATAATTACAAAAACCCAGAATGCTGAAATGCATCAGTTTTTTGTTCACACATGTATATTTGTGCTATGTTTGTTTTTTATCTAACTAGGATCCTGATGCCTTAAAGAAGAGTCAAGGTGTTGGTCCAATCAGAAAAGTTTTGCTAGTTAAAGAAGATCACGAAGGACTAGGAATTTCAATCACAGTAAATATTTGCATTTATTTTCTATGGCACAGAAGCAGCAATTCAAGTTTATATTCCTACTTCTGTGAAATGCATGGATTAGTAAATGTGTGGTTAGAACAATGAAAAAAAGCATACACAAATCCATAACTATGGTCATAGAACTTCAAGACTCACTTTGATAGATTAGGAAATAGATAATTGCTACTTTATGTTAAATTTAGGATTTTGATTTATGTGTAGGGTGTAGACACTTCAGCAGATTAGCCAGTGGTGATTCCAGGTGTAAGTATTTAGAAGAGCAGAGACAATCTGAGACCTGACTTCCAAAACTTAGCTGTTGTGATTATAACTTTTTTTAAAGTATCCGTATTGGCATCTCTCACCTAACAAAAGCTGTGTAAACTTTTTACAACAAATTTGGGAAATTTTGACTGTTAGACTTTTATTCTAAATATGAAAACTGCTTCTTGCAAGTCAATATGGTACCTGATAAGCTTTTTTAAGTGAGGCTTTCCACTTTTCATTAGTTTGTATATGATTTTATAGTTTTATTAGTATTCAGAATTGCATGCTTTGACATTGAGTACATATTCAAAATTTTCCATTCTTGTGTGGGGAGAAGAATTAAGGGAAGCGGCTCATGCATTCTTAAGCATTCTTTGTTTGTATAATGATTTCTAATTTTCTACAATAGAAGTTGAAGTAAGCACATTAGGAGCTACTATCTGAATGTCTATTTTATGTTAAAAGGCATCTCAATTAAAATTTGCCTTTTTTTTTTNGGAAGGAGCATGGTGTTCCAATCCTGATCTCTGAAATCCATCCTGGGCAGCCTGCTGATCGATGTGGAGGACTGCACGTTGGTGATGCTATTCTGGCAGTAAATGGAGTTAATCTAAGAGATGCCAAGCATAAAGAAGCTGTAACTATTCTTTCCCAGCAGGTCAGTTTGGCCCTGTTATCCATAGGCACATTTAGGTGTTTCCTGCATTCTGCCTGTTGAATTAGCTTGAATTTTAATGTTTCCTGTTAAGTATAGTGTTATTCTAAGCTATAGTGATTCTTGAGGCTTGATCATTTTACACTTAATCCTCTTATGTTTTGCAACTTAAGGAGAAAAATGCTGGGTTCGTAGTGGTTCAGTTAAACATGTATTGGCTAATCATTATTTAGTAAGGCTGATGAAAATCAATTTATTACATTACCCCACAAAAATAACTGTTTAGTGACATATGCTTTACTCTTAAGACTGAACAGCTCCAGCCAAACAATGTTTCTCGTATGCTTTGTGGTCTAGAATCTTCTTTGTGATTTGCTTCCCATTTTCTGACAGTTATCAGGTGTGCTTAATTTATCAGAAAACTTCCTCTTTAGAAATCACTGTTTGTAATGCACTGGCATATAAGAAATATGGGTAGTTTTGGTAAATCTTAGCTATAGAGCTGCTTTACTTTAGTCGGGGAAAACTTAACTCGGATACCTATCCAAAATGTTCAACACAACTATAAATGTGTTTACAACAGAAAAATATATTTGTTTCAGTAACCTAGCTCATCTTGGTAATCCTGCTGGGTAGCTCTGCAGTAGTAAGTAAATTTGTATTTTTGGCTACATTTTAGAGAGGTGAAATAGAATTTGAAGTGGTGTATGTTGCTCCAGAAGTTGATTCGGATGATGAAAACGTAGAATACGAGGATGAGAGTGGACACCGTTATCGTTTATATCTGGATGAATTGGAAGAAGGTGCAAATTCAAGTTCTAATAGGAAAGATGCAAATGTGGATGTCAAACCCTCACAAGGTAAACCTTCTAAAATGTGTTACATGCAGTTTAATTCTGAAGTTTCAATATGCAAGCCAATTTCTGGAAAATACTTTTTTTATATTCATTGTAAAATTAATCTGCTGTCAATTCAATTAACCTACTAATAGACTGTCAGTTCATCTGGTTGGTCCCTCACTGTTTGGCCTGGTTTACTTAGGTACAACTGAATTAACTGAATTAACTTATGAACTTTTTTCATGGTCATCTTTTCCCAAAGGTTGGAATTCAAATTTATTCGTATCTTTTCCTACCTCTGACTGGGAGTTGTTAATTCCCCTTAACACTTCATGTTGGTGGCTTCTTCAGATACATTTTTTAAATCAGAAAAGCAAAGAAACAGTTCCTGTTTTCCTGCCATGCTCTGTTCTGCTAAAAACTTGTCAGCTTTAATTTTAGTAGTCATTTCAGCAAGCATTCTAACTTTTGAAACAAGGATCACTGATCTGTCCTTCCCAAGATTGCTTCTTTTCTTAAATCAATTTTCTTTTTAACTTGCAGTGTTTGATAAGAAGCCAAGTATTGATGGACATGAAAATGGAGACCTGGGGAATTCAGTTGAAGCTTCTTTAGAAGACACTGCACCCAAATTAGCCCGTTCTGCTGAGTCTTTATCCTAAAAACAAACAATCAAAAAAAAGGCAAAACATGGACAGATCCCATCTTTGGGAACAATTGATAATCAATATTGACTGCTTAAAGTTGCATATACTAGTGTAGGTTGTAAAAGGATGATTAAATGTCAAAAGGAACTGTATTACTGTTGCCTGGAAAAAAGGCGGTTACCTCAGGGCTTCATTGTGAGCAATTCTAAACGTGGAAAACTGTCTTTTGCGTGACACGCAGTAGATACTGAACACACAGCATGTGAAATCAATTTCTTTTAATAAACAAAGAGTAGTCCCACCAAAGCGTGGGATTTTTAAAGTGGATGACCTCAGTATGTTCCACTTTTAATCTCATTGATGTCCCTAAAGAAGCAGAATAATGTGTGACCAGACTAATTTTGACCCTTGGATGTTTTAAAGGGACAACTGATGTTCAGTTTGGTGTGAAACATGCTTTAACCCTAGACAGATGGGGGGGACACTTGTTCCATTGCATCTATGTGTTTTGTATTTAGGATTTTTGAACTGTAATTTTGACTTTTTTTTTTTTTCCTCGGAATAGTAAAGATGAGAGCTTTTATTTTTTATTTGAGCAAAGACTATCAAAACCCACGTAAGCAGTGGAGGGCTTGCTAATCATGATCGTTCAGCCCATGGTAATTTTACGAGTGAGGTTTTTTCATTTGTTGTTTTTGTTTAAATTCACCACCATTTGTTCAATTTGAAACCTGCTCCAAAAGTAGTTAAACAGAGTAGTATGGGGTTTTAAAAGTGAAATTAGTTGAAAAATTACTCACAATTAATGTGAGCCCTTTGGTATTTTTTTCTGAGCATCACCAATTTAGCGTTTGTTTTTGAATGGATATGGTTACTGCTAATGTGGAGTTGTTTGAATTGGTCATCGTTAGCTTGACCTTACGAAATGATGAGTGCTTTTGATGGCTACTGAACATACTCATTTCACATTAAAATAACCCTTAAAGAAGGAGAAGTTGAGTGCACAGTACTTTCCAGGAGGTTCTCAGAATCATACGGTGCCTGGCCCTATCTGTGTAATGTTATGGCAGTCTTATTAACCTATAATTGTCTTACTGTTGAAGCAAAATGTTACTCCCTTTGTGAGATCAGTGTATCTTAAAATTGTTTTTTATTGGTGTGCATCTAAAGGCCTCTGGCATGGCTAGAGATGGGGAGGTTGAGGATGGTGTCCTGAGCAGTTTCTCATGCTCCATTTGTAGCTCTCTTGGTGAAGTGCAGCACACTCCACAGACAAGCTCTACATTGTCTTCGCACTTACTATTTCAGCATGCAGTGCCATCTTTCCTGTTCACTGCTCTGCAGGCTGTTGAACTGTAACGTGAAATGGTTTTGTACATTGAAAGAGGAACTAATGTGAAAAGACATCTTTGCAAGTGTTAACTGTGTAGGCTATAAATACTTAAGAAAAAAACTCAAAGGCCTTTAGAGTACCATCAGTTAATCCTATGTTCTAAGTTGTGATGTAGAACACAGTTACTTTGTCTCTCCTAGGAGCACTATATATATTTATATGTTTATAGAAAAAGCCTAAAAATGTATATACTTTATTCAAAGGTTTTGCTATTTATAAATCCCTTAACTTCGCTATTTACACGATCATTTTGTGTGTGTGTGCGTGTGCATGAGCTCCACTTACTCAGTGGAGTAACATTATTTGGTTCATTCTTTATACTGGTGTTTGTCGTACAGCATACTGTTGAAGGTTTTTAAAATAGTCAAGGCTGTACAGTTTTCACGGAACAGAAACTAGTATTCAAAAATAAAGCTGTGTGAAGAAGAAACAGGGCCCCAGGCATGTTTCTTTTTCTGAAGCTTCAGAAACTTGAGGACACATTGGATGTGTGTTAGCAGATGAATCTACTGCCAGAACTTTTGCATCCAGATTTGTGTTTTTACCACAGCTACTCAGGCAGAGTGCACTCCTAAACTGTCTGTGGCCTGGAACACTCAATGTCCTCTCTGTCAGGAAGAGACAGTTCAAAGCTAAGTTGTGGTCATCTTGTCTTTGAAAATCTTCCTACAGTTCTTAGAAATTAGACTTGTCCAACTAGTCTTGTAACTTTTTAAAAAGACATTCAATTTTCCTGTACAGTTTCCCTTTATTTGAGGGAAAGGTGAAATTTTTTATTTATTTTTTCTTCCTTACTTCATGGCGCACTGTATTTTCTGTTCAATGCATTTGATCAGTTTTAGCCTGAAGTGGAAGAATGTTTCTAGAGTTACTTTCCTAACATTCCTCATCTGCCAGTTTCGTGTCATGCTGTGCTCTCTTCTTCATCTGCTGGACCTTTTCTCTGCTCTTACCTTCTTTATGTTTATCTCTATATAAGATCAACAGAAGGAACAATTGCTATGGAAAATGTCTGGGAGTAGACATATCAGGTAGCAGTAAATTATCACCAGATTTCCTTCCCACCAGTTTTTATAATCTTTGTTTAGGAAGCCGTGGATGGGAGGATTTTGCTCAGACACTACAGTCTGTCTCCATGTACGCTGTACTTGTTACCAGCTGATTTAACGTACTGGTTTATTTGCAATCATACTGAAATGCTTAGAGAGTAATATTTAAACTGAGAAAAGTTTTGCAGCTTGAGATTTCCAGATTCAGTGGACAAATGTGTGTTCTCCCCTTTGTCAGTAACTGGAAGACTCAGTCCTGCTGATTCCCAGAGGTTGAATGAGTTAGACTTGGGAGAATTTCTGAGGAAAGTCAGTGTTCAGACTTCATTTTTATTTTTTAAAGTGTAAAACAGTTTACTTGCGTGTGTATATATATTTTTACTTAAAAAAATAAAATAATATTCTAAGATAATTTTGCAATTTTTTTGGTATATAATTCCTTTCCTATTAAGATCTTCAGTAAGACAATTGTATTTTAAGCTAAAGGTGGACAGTGTTGGCATCTGGGACCAATGTTAATTAAAAGCATGTAAGATAAGGAAAGTGCTTTACGGCAATAAATTTAACTCTGATCAAAGGTTGTATGTAGTATTTCCTTTGTAGAAGTGTATTCTTGGCAGTGAAGAGGGTTTGTATCCATCTCAAAATATGTTAATCCACGGTTGTATCAAACAAAATACAGATATTTATTGTATTTGTTCAAGCATAATTACATTATGGGTTACTCTCATTTCTGTAGCAGACAGAACATTTTGCAAAATATGTACACACCTAGCTAAGCTGAATATAATATATTTTTATTAGACTGTAAATAAATATACTCTTCTGCATTGCAGTGATTTATGCACCTAAATCAGAGTTGTATTTAATTTTCTTCTCTTTTTATGTATAAAAAAGACCCAACCGTGTGTGTGTTTTTTGTCTGTTAAGCATGTAGTCCACACCTGGCCAAAAAGCTAATAAGGAGGAAACCAAAACAGCATAATGTGAAGTTTTACTCTAATCTAGTCTTGGCTGGCAATAGTTAAGAGTGAAATACATTTTTTGAAAGACAGTTACAGGACACATCTCAAATTTCATTGAGATGCATGAAAATGCTGAGTGTTTTTCAGTTAAAAAACAAAAGTATTTGCAGTGTCTGACTGTATAATAATACCATAAATATTCTGAAGCCCTTGAGTAGGAAGAACTGTAAAGACCTAGACCTGTCAAAGGGTTTAGTCCTGATATTTAAGTCCTTTTGTTCAGATTGAGTGTCTGGTTTGTATTTTAAATTATATTGTAGAAGAAATAGTCTCTCACCTGTACTTGAGTGGTCATCTCACCCTAAAGCAAGAAGTTCATCTGAATGAGCAGAGAGCTGAAGTGAAAGGCACTGGTGTGGTAACTGGTAGTAGTATAATTATGGTAGTGCTTAAGGATTTATTGGGAGTGTGTAAGCAGAGGGCAGAAAACTGTGAGCGTAGGAACTGTCTCAATAGACAAGGCTGAGTCGTGTTGGATGAAAAGATGTAGAATGTACAATTGCTGAGGGCTGAAACTGTTAACTGTTTATTTTTTAGCTCTAAATTTTTTAGGAGGGTTTAGATGTGGATGACTTCAGCAGATGGAAGGGAGAGGGAAAGGAGAGAAATCTAGCTTGAGTTGTAAAACAAGCAGAGGAATAGAGGCAGCTATGAATGAAGATGATAGAAAGAGGAGAAGCAAAATTACTTCTTTATGTTACCTGAGGTCAAAGAAGAGCATTCCAAATTGTTTTTGTGTTCCAGTGTCCTGCTGAAGGAGCTCAGAGGCTGCTTCCAGTGACTGTGGTCAATGAATAGTCCTCTGCATTTTTTTTTTCCACAGACCCACACGTGACAGAAGAGAAATGTGTCCTGACTTAGGATATGTGTAAGAAGTCTGGTTTTGCTGACTAAAACCTCAGCACAATGGCCTGAGAAAAAATGGGCTAACATATTTCAAGCTTGCCTTTATAAGCTTCAACTTACACTACAGTAATTGGAAAATATTATCACCTTTTCCAGTGTGTCTTTTCCAATAGGACACAGTTCCCAATTCTTTAGAGCTTTCACAGTTTAAAAGGGAACCTAGGAGTTGAGAAGTGGAAAACATGCTGACTTTGAAAGAGAAATACTCAATTTCTTTCGATTTTCTTTTCTCATGGATTTTCTTTTCTCATATTGCTTTCAATGTTTCAAAGTAGCCTTGTCCTAGCTACTCTGTTCACCTGGTGTTCCCTTCCCAGAGATGTACTTTGGAATCTGCTTGTGTCCTGCTCCTGTGCAGTACTTCAGATGCTTCTGAGTCAGATGGTTGAAAAAGGCCAAGTAGTATTTTTTAAGAATTTTCAATTCCTAGGTGAAAACTTTTAAGTCACTTGGGTAAATTTTCCATACTCTATACAAGTATTTGATTCAATCAGCTGTCCAAATTATTTGGTGTCTCTTTGTCAGCCTTCTGCCTCATGTGATAAGGCTTGTGTTTGCAGCTGTATGTAGGTAAGCATTGGAGCTGCCAATGTTTTGAAGGCTCTGCAGGAGTATGCTCTTCCAGTCCCCAATAAGAGGTATGTTAAAAGTCCATTTATTGATCCCAGGAGAACTGGTTACAGTTTTTCTTTGTAACTTTCTACTGGAGATAGTGATCACAATTCCCTTCAGTTTTTGGCACTCTGTATTTCTGCAAATTTCCTTTTTGAAATGCAAAAGCACTGCAGCCTTAGCTGGCTCCCCAGCTTCTCCTGCATCAGTTGTGGGGTCATCAGCTCTCTCTGCTGCCTGGTTTTCAGTGGCTGGGTCTCAATCAGGAGGTTAGGAAAATGTAAATACAAGTAAAGTGAAAGGCATTCACAGACATGTTTTGATTGCCTGTAGTGCTGGAAGTCAGGGGTGCTTGAGAGACAGCTGGTAACTTTTCTGTTAGAACTGCAAGTCTTCAAATATATCTGTAAATCTCTGTAATTCCTGTTGATTAATTCTTAATTTCCCTATGAACTGTCTAAATATTTGCATAGATATTACTTCTGTCAAATGAAATAAGTCAGATTCCCGTGAAAATATTCTTTTTAATGTTACTTTACTTGCTGTTGTCCAACTGTTTCTGTTTGTCATCAATTTCTTTAAGGGAATGGAAGCATTAAAAGTCATGATGTAAAAGCTGCTGAACTGGAATAGTTACATATTTGGTCCAGTAGGCTTACACTGCTGGAAATGTCCTTGACTTGAATGCTTTCCTTTCCAAAAAGAAATGGAGTGTCCCTATTCAATCCCTGCTGGAACAACCTGTAAGAGAGTTTGCTACTTTGACTCTTCTGCTGAAGGGGAAGAAGGTTGCTCTAGGTTGCCCATGCTGATCCTCTTGTGGAAGTGAAGCCTTTGAGTTATGTCCATAAATGCACCAGCACCTCTTGGTTTAATTTATAATTTGCATGGTAGTCTGTGGTTCTGTGAGAAGGGATTCCCCATGGGTGCTACAACTTAAACCCTGCAGTGGGTACCCTCAGCTTCTGAGGGTGGCATATTTGGGTTTGGAACAGAGAAACTGACTTCCTATATATGATAAAGGGGGATTTCTGTATAGCTGGTGATTGAGTGCTGCTGCAGGTTTTCCTCTTTATTTGATCTTCCTTTTTTATCTGGTGTGGCAGTTTAGATGTTCTCCTAATTTGTGAGGGATGTGGGGTGTTACAAGGCAATTCAGGAAGCCAGCAGAATTAGGGTGCTCCTTTAAGTATTATTTGAAGTGTTATTTTAAATCCAGGTCACATATTACTAACTTTTACTTTAAAATTAAAGACATGGCAATTCTGTGTATTAGGATCCCCACATCTTACTAAGTTAATGGGGTTGTCTTGAGTGGTCTGGGTAAGCAGGCAAGTGTACTTGGGGCTGTGTCAGTTTTTATGCTGTTTTGCACCTCCAAAATTGTGTGTTACTTAGTAATTGCAATTTGTGATCAGAATCTTCTTTTCTGTGCAAAGTATTTGCATTTGTATGTGGTGCCAAGAGGGGGCAGCAGCTTCCTTCCAATCATCAGCATTAACAAACCTTTGAGAAACGGAACCTATTGTTTCATGGCTTGGTTTTTTTGTGGGTTGGTTGGTTGTGGTTTTTTAAATTAAAAAAAAAATAGAAAAACTTTATTCAGAACTTTTAAAAAACTATTTAGAACTATTTCTAGAAACATGTAATCTTAAAATAATTAACATCCAGTCTAATTGACATCCTGTAGCAAGTAGTTTGCCGATGGCACATATTACAGTTAAAAATTGTCCTCTCTATGTATCAGCGAAACGTATGTCCAAACACACATAAACACAGAGATGTGTAACTGCTTACAGCTCTGCATTCATGACTTGCTAAAAACCACTTGATTATCCTCATCAATTGCTTTAAAAAATGAGTGCTCTGCTCTCTTACAAGGTCAGAGACAAGAAATGAAATGTTTTACCTCTTGTTTGTGGATGGGTTAAGGCTTTCCAAAAGAAGGGACCGAATGCAGTGATAGAACATGAAGTGAGGTGCCAGGTAGGTTCGTAAATACTCCTACCTGCTCTTCGCCACTGCTCTTCAGCCATGATACAGAACCAGCCTTGTCACATTCCTGGAATCTTTGCCGAAACAGAGACTGCCCATGGTCATGACAGGTGAGGAGAAGCAAGAAAAAAAGATGACAGTTATGTTTTGTGCTAGTCCAGGTTCAGACAGAAGCCTCTTGGTTGGAGGAGGAGGAACGTCAGTTCACGTTGACCCACCATTGTCTTTTCTCTACTGGTGCTCCTTTCCAGAGACCACCAAATGACAGTCCAGTCTGCAGACCTTGTTGTCATTAACCAGGTGATCAATAGGCCTGTCGGCAGAGACATATTTATGTCCTTGGTGCTGATCCTTGTACAGTGATGCAGTTGTATTATAAAGGGGGGAGGATGGACAATGACTTCATATGTTAAAAAGTTACCTATATACACAAATACTTACCTTAAAGGAGTATGAATGCCATCTGCAAGGTCTTTGTAAGATAGTAGAAAACTTATTGCAGTGTTGTTATCAAAAGCATGGCTCACTTTGTGTTGTGTGTCAGAAAAGGCTTGTGTGGCCTTTTATGATGAGATGCTGAAAGCGCTTGATGTGTGAACCATCCACAACCTTTCCACATCCGTGTATGACACTGGCATTTCCATATAACAGGCATGCTTTATCCAGGTCACCTTATTCAAATTTTATAAAACTGTCTGTCAGAACAGATGGTGTCACTTAAGGATAAAAAGCTTAGCCATAGATGTGAAGAAAAGCTGCCTCTTCAAGTGAGGTCTGCTAGCTCGTCTTAGTCTTTATCGCCCCTGTCTTTCTCTGCTCGACAGAGGACTTTTCACAGGTTTGTGGTTGGTGTTCTCAGAGGCCTTTGCATTTTTGATAGGTTTGATTTGTTGCTACAGCTCTGGACAGGTGGCAGCATATCTGTCTATCTCAGTTCGCCCATCTACGAAATGATGTTTGCCTGGGCCAGAGGAATTAAGATGCACAAAACACATTTGTAAAGACTGGTTTCTAGCATGTGCTCAGTGGGCTAAATTGTTCAGACCGTGGGCGGGGTGGTGGGTAATATTACTGTCTTTCTGGGTCTTTTCTCCCCTTGTTTTATGGCAAGCATCACCATCTTCTCTGCTATTTGCCACTCCTCATGGAGGAAGACTTCTGATAAGCTCCCTGTCATGGCTCAGGCATCACCCATTGCTGTGTGTTTCTATATTGTTTGTTTTAAATTGGTCTTGGTGTTCCTTTTAAGCCTAGAATTTTGGCTCCCTCCTTACCTTTTTGCCTGCCTTCTAGTAGGCAACATACATGTGTTTTCAAAGTCTATTATTGTCTGTTGTCATCTGATTTGGCTGAGAGAATGTTACAAGCTTTGAATAATTTGTTATGTTTGTAAGCTTTCTCACTCTTTTTGGTAGCTCAGATTTAGTAGGAGGAAATGCTGGGTATTCAGGGTACTGTTCCTCTTTAGGTTAGCCAATAATGCAGATCATTAATACATTAATAATACAAGGGAGCTTTTCCAGTAAAGTCTGTTAAAAATTCTGTGTCTGTAGTCAAAATTATGGATTCTTGAGGTCTGTTCAGGGTGATTATTCTGGGCACAAATGCCTTAGTAACACTACTATGTCATATTTGTTGACTATGGTTAAAAAATTATGTTGTGCTTTAACTTGGTTAAGGTGTCTCCTTCCTGGATTTCTCTTTTTTATACTTGTGACTATGCAAAAATAAACAGGATGATAGTATCTTGGATGTCACATAGCAGAGCAGTAGCTGTGTTGTGAGTGTCTAAGTAATGAATTAACTCAGCCCAAGAATGAATTAACTCAGGACAAGAGGTTACTAAATAACCTTTGCCTACTGTGGATAGCAAAGGTTTTTCAGGACTTACAGCCATTTAATGTGAGGCGAAGCCTAAACAAATTGGTGACGTTTGAATGAAAGTCTCCAAATTCTCATGTCCAGACTATACAATGAGATAGCACAGAAAGTTGGATGTGAGGCACCTTCCTTATCACAGGTAGCATGATTTTTTCCAACTAAGGATGTCTTCCCTCTTGTCTTTATCTAGTTTAGAATTACTTTATCTGACTCCTTGTCGTGTGTCCTTAATGGATTGTAGGACTGTACCGGGGGGAGGAAGGGGGCTTCAAAAAAAGGAGGCCCTCAGGAGAGGTTTCTATTTTAAGTTTGAAACTGATTGTGCAGAAATGGCACCTTCCTTTTAAATAAGTATGTTCTGTGAAATTCTATCTTCAGTAATTCATAGGCATTGCAATGGGAGTCTTGTTAACCCCACAGCTTTGGCAGGGTAATTTTCAGTGTAGGTATCAACAACACTGATGAGTTCCAAATGAAATGGTAAATCCTGCTTTCACCCTGTACTAATCACAGTGTAGGCTGGAGGTCAGTACAAACTTACATCATAGCTGATATTGGAAAGAAAAGGGCAGTACACAATTTTTATTTTGGAAAATAATAAGGAAAAAGGAATGCAACAACATAACCTTGTCATTCCTTTGGTCTGGCCTGATTACAGGCTGGGGAGTCTTTAAGAGGCCTGCTTGCTGAGCAAAGCTAAGCTGATCCTGGGAGAGGGTGGACAGAAGAATACAGATGGCTTTCTACAAGGTTACTTTTCAGTGAGCATCTGATCCTGCAGGACTGCTGTGACCACAGACTCCATTCTTAGAACTCTCTTCATTTTTTCAGTTTTTGTTTTAATGGTAGTGATCTACCAAACAGGTAAGCACAGTTAGGTATCTGCTCCTGTAATGGGACCTATAGCCTGATATTCCCATCCTGTGTATTTTTGTGCTTCAGACAGGGTTCCACTAAAATCGGCCCAGGGAGTTCTCTGGCAGTCAGCGGGAAAAATCTGAAGGAAGTCTGTATTAAAAACTTAATCTTCCCAGGTTTTAGCCATACCAATAATGCAGACCAGCCATGGGATTCACAAGCTGCTTCTAATGATTGGAATCCAACCTCCTGTATTTTTTCAAAATAAGGAGGCAGGGATCTGTCATTTACACACATGTGCTAGAGACACTGCTGTGACTGCTGCCATTTTAGCTCAGTGCTCACAATGCTCCTCAGATGCCAAGAGTGCAGATTGTCCTCAGGGCTTTCCCTGCCTGCCCCCATCTCTGCAGACTGCTGCATGTAATGAGTGGGCTACTGAGCTGGTTGAACCCATCCTGCGGATGGTGTCTGGAGAGGAAGGTGAGGCCAGGCTGTTGATCCAAAGATCACAAAAACAGGGCAGGTGATGTTATGACCAGGACATACTCTGAGCCAGGAAATCCTAATTCCAGTCTAGAGCTGATCTTAATCTATTGCCTGTTGGATGTAAAGATCATGGTAGGTACTAAGGTAAGGTTTAATATCTGACATTTAGCAGCTAAAAGAAATAGAAAAATACTCTTTAGAATTACAGTTGATAGGAAAAAATGCTTCTGTATTGAGCATTAGAAAGGTGCTTGATAGAAGAAATAAGAATTTGTGATCTATTTGCCAGTCTAAGGAGGTCAGGGCAAAGAAAATTTGTAGTTTTGCTGCGGTATTTTTGGCACCTTTGTTGTAGTTGGGTTTTTTTGTAAACTTTTTGTGTTTTAAATATAAATTCCAGCACCAGCTGGAAATGCATGCTGTCATTTTTTGGTTTGAGTTGTAGATAGCTGACACCATTTTTTACACTTTCTTACCTCAAGAGCCACCTCCTTGGTTCCCTTGGTCAGACATGCAGTTACAGAGCTGCCCCTGTTCCCAGCAGTCAGTGACTTGCTGTCAATGGCAATGGGACAGGCAGGTCCTGAGTGCCAGGAGCAGTTAATATTTAACCTTCTTGTGGACTCTGACTTGGCCTTTCTGTTCCATCCCCCTGGGAGTGCCTGCTCGGGGAAGAAGTTTGGTACCAAAACACCACTGAAAGTCTCTGTCGACCAGAGGATGAGACTCTGCTCTCACAAAATCTCAAGAGATGCTGGAGAGAGATCCAGAGCTAACAGGCCTTCTGAGTGTGGAAATATCCCCAAATGGTGCGTACTGGAACCTTCACTGTGGAACAAAGGTTTATAAACCTCTGACGTTTTATAAGGCTGCCTGTGTTATACCTGCATCTGGCTTTGGCAGTGAGAACAGGCAGATGTAGACAAGCTGGAATTTGATGTATCAGTATGTAAAAAGCGTTTCAAAGGATGCACATGAGGATGGGCACTGGCACTGGTAAGATTCAGGCAATCCTCTTTCATTCCTACACCAGGATTTTCTATCTCTACCATTAGGATACAGAGATGTAGGGTAGGAAGTTCCTTTGCATATCTGCTGCTAGGGTTGCTAAAAATTTCCTAGGGCAAGGTAGGAAGTGTTTTAGTGTTATCCATGCAGTCACTCGGATGTGAACCATGAAGCACCATGGCAGTGACCAGGAGCTGTGCTGCCTCTGGCCCTGTCAGCACTAAGCCACTGTGAAGGGAGGCTAAAGATGTTTGGAGATCTATTTTAACCCAGCTTTGCAGGTTTGTTGGGTTACTTTTGAAGGGGGTGGGGATGAAGGCAAGGTGCTAAATGAGACCAAACTTTCCATTAGGCTAAATCAGCTGTGTTAAAATGGGTTTGAATGGCAACAGAAATGGGCAGATGCTGCCAAGAAGCTTTTGACACTTGTACCATGCTGCAGATGTGCCAAGCATGTGGCAGAAATATGCAAAAGTTATAACACAAGTAGTGTCATCTGCTGCCTGGTCCCCTTGCATTGCTGTGTTACTTAGCTCTCTCATTAGGTGGGGAGTAGGCCTGATTACTGACTTGTTTGTCAAGTGACAAGTCAGGCTAATTAGTTGTGTGGGCAGGGGATTGGTTTCAAGCTCATCAGGAAAGCATCCTCATCCTTTCCTCAATCATATGCATCCAGCAGCAGGGTTTGGTGCAGGAGTTTGTTTGTGGGTTCTTTTCTCTAGAGCTTATGGACAGAAAATCTGGGCTAAATGGGGCACTGAGAGAATCTTTTTTTAGCCTGTCACACTGGGGCTGTGAATTGCAGCAGCACAACTGGCACTTTTGCAGGGCGTAAGGAACACTTCCTTCTCACCCTGCAGGGTATGTGGCAGGAGTGGGCGTGCAGCGATAATCGAGTCACCGAGTGAAGTGGCTGGCCTGAGTGGCTGATTTACAAATAACAGTGTTCTTTATTTACACAGACATGTAAACAACAGAAGGTAAACAACACCGCCCAGCTCGGTCTAACAAACAGACTGCTGCTGTTTCACTTCAGGACCTGAGGTGTTTTAGACATTTCACAGAAACTGTATTGACAGCAAACACAGGAAGGCGACGAGGTTACCTTGACTCTTTCTTCTTCGCACGGGAATCGCATGCACGGCGTGGCAGCGCGGGGCAGCGACACCACCTGAGGCCGCAGAACAAGGGCATGCAAAGAACCCACCCAGAGCTTGCCTTAAGTTCGGGTCTGGCTGGAGTTAGCAGTATTTGTGAGCAGTACCACTGCAACCAGTCTGGCCTCTGACAGCACTTTCCACCCCGAGATCTGAAAGCATTCTGCAAACAGACTGATCGATCTTCATTGCATCCTTTGCAAATCATCCCATTTATATACAAGGAAATAAAGGGAGGGCCTTCAAAGAGCGACTTTCCCAGAGCTCAGGTTTTACTGGTCTCGTTTCCCAACCTTGTGCTTTAAGTATAGCACCATTCTTTCTTCACAGAAGTATATAGCTTCTTGACATTCTAGGACAAGCTTTTGAATCCAAAGAAATGCCCCAAGCACTGGAGGTAGAAGGGCAGTGGATGGTCCCAGTCACGACCAGAAGCTGTTCTGCTCCAAAGCTGCCCCTGCTGAAAGAGGAGCCAGCTACTGTGCGATACATTGCACCCAATCCCAAGCTTTTTCAAGTTTGGAAAACGGAACTAAAGGAAACATTAGCTGCAAAACACAAACTATTTGAAAACAACAGTGCTGATCTGCTGTCTTGCAAATTTAACTGCAACAGTAACCCATACACACACGGTGTTTTAGTTAGCTAAAATACTTCTAACAGAAATGTTACACTAAATTTGTAAGACAGAAAAATACCTAGTGGAGAAATTAAGAGTTCAGGAAGTTTGCTGCTTTGTGCCAAGGAACAAATTTCCGAATAGTTTTAGCAGCAAAAGAATCAGCTAGGGCTTGAACAGCATTGAATTCTCAGCTGTAAATTCACATTTTGGTTACACACACACTTCCTAAAAAAAAAAAACAAAAAAACAAAACTTCCCCAGATTAACTGGTATTGGATATGTTGTTTGGTTTTGTTTGGTTTTTTGGTTTGGTTTCTTTTTTTTTTCCCCTGTTGTGGAGTGATAAGCATGGCTTGAACCCAAAACTAGTTTCAGCCTTTCTACCTGTTTTCTAACATGAATTGCAAGTTAGATGGGCTCAGCTTGTATGCTAGATCAAATTCAAGCATGTGAGAATTGCTGCTAAAAAAGCAGCTGGGAAGTTGTGTTTGAGCACACTATTTAAATACTCAGCTGCCTTCTCTCATGCACATTATGCAGCAAGAAGTTTAACTTCTATCCTCCCAGTTAAAAATACAGCCCTATCTTCAGTTATCATAGGAAAGGAGATGAATCAACAAAACCATAAGATACACCATTTACAGCTGCCAGCACAGCAGCAGGTAAGATAAAGACAGAAAAAGAGGACTGTTTTTCTTAAATAGGCATTCCTGCAATCCTTTCAAACCCCCAGGTGAAAAGGAAACCTAAGAAATTCTCCTTAAATAAAAGCTATGTACAAATTGCACACATTGCAAATGGAGCACTGAGATCAGTTACAGAAAATAAGATGTACAGTCTTCACTGATAACATCTCTCTTGCTATAAACAGTGATAAACAGCATATGCTTTCTTCAGATGTCAGAACCCAGCAAGACAGCAATATTATGTACACAGGGCTTGTTTGCCTTCTGCCTCCCACAGCAGAGTCCCTCCAAACTCTGTTTTCACTTCAGAAAGCTGTGCAGTGACGTTCCTGCGCACCGTGCCGCTCCTGCTCGGCAAATCACAAGAGAGCTGTCATTGCTGTCTGGCTTATGGGCTTTAGGCAGTCTCTGGGCGTGGAGTAGCCCTCGCCCCCCAGAGCAGTTTGCTGGGGTTTCTGGTAGTCTGTGCTGTAGCTCACGGAGGTCAGAACACCATTAACTTTGGGTTTGTCATAGTTTATGACACTCTGGGGTGTCTGATAGTCTCCGTTCCTGGTGTCGGTTTTACATGAACCGGAGAAGCTGCCAGCAGGAAGGGAATGTATCTGAGATGAGGCGACAGGAACGTTGTAGCCGTTCTCAGGGGGAAAATTATTTTCTCTTGCTACGTGCCGCTCTATGATGGGAGTGGCGTACTCGGGCTCTTGGCTGGTCAGGGGCAGAGCGTATTCGTGCCTGTTAGCTCTGTGAGGGCAGTGATAGTGATTTTCGAACTCAGAACTCCCTCTTCTTCCCTCCTCTGTGGTGTCCATGGGGCGAAAAGTAGATCCTTTACGTGTTACCGTCCCAGTTCCGATCATGAGAGGCTGCTGATAGTCTGAAAGGAAGCATGGAATGCTCAATAAGGCATAGATTGGTTATCTTGTGTACATCATACTTATGCATAAATAGGTATTTTATGTTGAAAAACTACTGTGTTATTGAATCAAAAGTGTGGCTATTGGGGATGTGAGGAAACCTTTCCCCAGCATCGATCCTGTAACCTCCTTCAGTGAGAAAAAGTTGCAGAACTTTTGGCAGAAGCTCTTCCACAGAGAAGCTCCAATCTGCCACCTCTTTTTCTACTCCCTCCCTCTCAAATAAATTAACATTTCTGGAGTATACTTGAAAGCCCTAAAAAAGAGTGAGGGCAACAGAATATTAGCAACAAACTGGACAAAGGACAGTGCATGAAGATCCACAAGCAAGAAGTTCTCCAAAATGAGTGTTCTACTTTTGGAATAATTAAAATGCCCAGAGGATTCTTAACGAGCCGGCTTTATTTAAAAGGCATCTCACAGCAGCTGACTGACAAGAAGGATGAAGTTAGGCAAAACGGCAGCCAAAAGAGTCAATGGAAGTGTGAAATGTGCTAAGCCAGCTCAGCACGGCTGCAGGCGTGCCAGGGGGGGTGAGCTCGGGGGGAGAAGCGGGAATGGTGCTGCGGAGCAACTGGGCAGTCACCCAGTCAAGGGGGATGGCAGGGACAGAGCTGGCCTGAGGCAAACGGCCTGAGCAGGAGCAAGGAGTGAGATGGAGGAAAAACAGCCTCAAGAAATGAGTGTTTGCACCTCTAGTTAAGGTAGGTGCCAGGCTGCCGAGTGAGGAGATCCGAGTGAGAAGGTTTTCTGAAAAAGCAAGTAATACTATTATGAGAGAAGTGAACGCTCTGACTTTCTCGCTTTGGCGCTGGTGACAATCTCTTACAGCTACTAAGGGTGGCCTGAACAGCTCTAGTAAATGACACTGCTAAAGTATCGTGTTTTCATGCAGGCGTGAAGAAGTGAGCTCGGTTTCTGTTCTGGCATCGCGGTTCATCTGACATGAGCGTCGAATTCGATCCCATATGTCCTGTGAATCTTTCTGGCAGTTTCTGGCTGTGTCCCAAACTTCAGCATGTAGGGTGAAGGTGTTATGATATTTCTCTAAGTAAGTAGAGCAGCTCTCCCCAGCATCGCTGCTGCCATCCCCAGAAACCTCTCTTGGTCAGGATGAAGCATCTCGACCTCCTCCTGGCTGCCTTTGGGAACAAGCAGGCAGCTGGGGGTCTGAAGTGAGGGGATTCCATGTAGTGTGATAACCTATATGCAAACTGTGTGCTCCCTGCAATTAAATTATTAAATGGCACATTTCTAGGTTGCATTCACGTTCTTATTTAATGCCTTTTATTTTTAAGGAGAGTGCAGGTGAAATGCTAAGGCTGAGAATATTCCTGAGCCAGGCTGAGAGTTCAGACTTCCCACAAACACAGCAGTAGGGAATGGTGGAGAGAGCAAAGACTTCCCAGACATGGCCAGGGAACCAAATAGCCATATTTTGTGAGCAACCTTTATTCATTCTCTTTCCTTAAAGCTGCTTTATAGATCTCTGCATATTTATATTGAAAGTTTCTATAAAGGATTGAAACTGTCTTTGAAAGATATTGAGAGCAGCACCATATGGAATTACAGTAACCATCCATTTGTTTTTTAAATGTATTTTCTCTGCCAAACGCAATGAAGAAATTCAAAGGGATTTCTAAGGTCTGGAGGCTGGAAACAGCAAATTAATCTTTCTTCAGGAGTGCTGATCGCTGATCCCATGAATGGCTGGTCCCACTAGCCTTACCAGACAGACTAGACTAGGCAGGGATAAGATGTGCTAAGAGGATGAATTAAAAAACCATCCCTTTGGGATGCAAATAGTACTGATGCTCTTTCATTGGGATTTGCTGTATCCAAACAGTGACCTGGAGCCAAGGTAGCACAGGAGAGAAGTGCTGTGGTTGGCTTACTACTTCTCTCTCATCTACCTGCCTCCTCTTCAGGAGACCTCATCTCCCAGATAGTTCAGGAAAGCTGCACAGGGACCTCAGCACAACTTCCAGCTGGCATGAAATCCCACCGTAAACCAACTAAGTAATTTCTCTATTTGATCAGCAGCAAGGGGCATCATATTTTGTTCCATTTCCAGAGACACTTGTGTTTAAATAGAAACACAAAATTTAGTCAGCAAAGGAAAGCAATCATATCCTAGGCACATTCTTGCACTTCATCCATGCCTGATTGCCTTCCATCATTACCTTCAGCTATAACTATTTCAGAGTCGGGAAATTTTTCCAACAACTCCAAGAAAACAAAATTCAAAAATTGTGGGTCTTTCCCTCCCTAATATATTTATCTGTTCCACTATACATTTGGGATGAAGATGAATAAATTTACTCTTGGGCCTCAGCTTGCATAAGAGCTGAATCTTGTAACATTGCTGGGCCATCCCTCTCCCTGTTACTGGCTCTGCACACAGAGCAAAAGGGATGCATCTGAGGGGGAGCAGCTGTTACCTGCCATGTCACTGGTGACCAGATCCAGCTTCTGTGGTGTCTCCTTCTCATTATTATAGCTGATGGTAAATTCAGTTGACTGATGTCTGGTAAAGGGCTGCTTGATTTGTTTCCAACAACCTATGAAAAAGAAATTAAAATAGAATGCTAATCAGCAAGTTAAATGCTTAGAATCAGAAGACTTACCAGTAAGGTGTTTTTTTTTTATATATACTCATTGCTGTCAATATATTGAAATAGTTAAAAAACATTACTAAAATGAGCTGTTTGTTTAAAAAAAGCCCCTTATATATGGAGGGTGAAGGAAGAAGTGAATCATCAACTGGGATTTCCAAGTTTACATAAGATTTTTTGGCAAGAAGGGCTCAAACTCTGTAGGAGCCTACAGTGATGCCTTAACAAAGTATATAAGTATATTGATAAAATATCAACTTTAAGTCAGTTATGTTTTGGCATTGAATATGTGGAAAAAATAATGCTTAAAATTTCTCCTTTTTTCAGTAGATCAGTGTGGCTTCCATTTCATTGGTATCTGAGCACCTGCACTCATCAATTAACTTGTTCTCACAACATCCTTGTAAGACAGAAAATAAAAAAATCCACAGTGTCAGGGACTTGCTGGAGCCTGGGCCAGGAGGTCTGTGGAGAGGTGAGTTTGACTCACAGCTTTGTAAGCCCCAAGCCTGGTTCACAAGGGCTTAGGAGCTTGATTTATGGAGCAGACATACAACAAATGAACTGACTGGGTAACAGGCTATCTCCAATTTCTTGGGATTTGTCCTCATTAGCAAGTAAGAAAGGATTATGATGTGACCTTGAAAAATCATATTAGCAAATATGATGTTAAGTACAAATTAATTTTCTAATGAGGGCGAGCTGCAGTGGGTAACAGCATTCCTTTCACTGACGTCAGCACCTACTGAGGGATGAAATTTTGGAGCTGAACTATTGCAAGAGACTTGTCAAGAGACACATGAAGTGCTTAGTGGTTTGAATTTTTTATGGAAAGCCGAGTTTCAGAAGGATATTCCTCAACAGAGCTGGCTGGCCAGGAAAAACACTCCAACTGCCGAGCTGATGGGAGCCCCACTCTAGAAAATGTTATTGAGCAAGACAAAGAAAATACTTCATTGGGATTTTGCAGCCATCTCCTAAAGCAGTGTGCTCAAGCCAATCCCTCATTCAATATGGTTCACTGTTGTTAGGCTTTATAAATACAGTTTCAACCAGGGAGGACACTGAGAAGAAAATATTAAAGCCATAAAAGATTATTATCCCTTGCTCTCTTAGAGAAAGGCAATCCCCTCTGCTGTGGGGAAAAGAAAAGAAAAGCAGCAATTTTCTGCAAAATAGGTATTTTGGAAGTGGGAAGGAAAAGGAGGGCACCTGGGAGCACTCTTACATGCTAATTTATGCACTCTGTATAATAGATCTTTTGTTAATTGCCTTTCTGTCATAGAAACCAAATTATATTGTTTCTCAGGGCACTGTGCTAGGATGACACAAGTGGGACTATCATTTGCTGTTTCCCTTGTATGAAGAGGTGAATTTGAATGAGGAAATGTAGATGCTATTTCAAAAGCATTAAATGCTTAGTTGCATAAAGCCCTTCCTGCTGGCCCAGTGGACAGGACAGGACAAAGTGCATGATTCTCCACTAACCTGATTTATGAGTGCTGGATAATCCATAGGAAAGTCCTTTGGCTTCTCGCCTGCGCAGAGAGGAAAGGGTTTATAAACATCAGTACTTAGAGCATTTCAGCTTCATGCCTTAGCTCCAGCAGAGCCTTTTTACTTAGTGGCTGAGGACAAGGCTTCACTTCCAGTTCCTGGAGGTCGCTGTTCACTAGAACATCAGGCATGCAAACCAGAACTTTGACATTTTCTTTTTCTCCATCTATGTGCAAGTCATGAGTGCTGGTGTTCAAATTTCTGGGGCTGGCACTCATCAGTTTGATGTGTCTATGTCTGTATGTGTTACTCTGGGCTATGTTTGAGTCTGCTCTTCTGAATTCTTTGGCTATTTTATAGATTTACTGGGAATCCAGGGCAGAGCTGAGTATCACTGGTGATGAAGCAGCATCACCAGAGCATTGCTCACACTTCCAAATCCCCATCTGCTGACAGAAGCATTTCCTGCTTCAACATGCAAGTGCAGGTTCTTAGGAATGGGCATCTAGCAGGAAGCACAGTTAGCAGGGCTTCTTCCAGTCCTCAGTCTTGTGAGATGAAATAGCTCAGTTTTAGCTGCTTACACCAGTGTAGGTGGGTGACTCCACAGAGCTGAGCTCTGCTTTCAGCCTGCTAGGTTAAGTGCTCTGACTTAAGGGACTGGGAAGCAGAAACACAACAGGAGGGAAATGAAAGAAAATGATCTAGATAGATAGCTCCAATCTTCCCTTCACTGAATTTTTATTTGGCTTTGGTGTGGAAAGTATCCTGTCTTTGACTGCTTTACACCTCAATGCTTGTAGGTATATGTAGGGTGAAGAGAGAACAGCTGGTTATGCAGTTCTGACCTGCTTTACCTTCATTTTTCTCTGACTAGGGGATGCATACAGTAAGAAATACAATTTACAGAGACAAGTGAGTTCTACTTAAAAGAAAGACTGACAAAAAGATCAATTCCCAGCTCCCTGGTAAGGAGGCTCTGGAAAGAGGGCATGGAGTTGGACATGCTAGCTAGATACCCACAAATGCCTCCTTTGACAAAAACCAGTATCTTACTTGCGTAGGGCTGTGCAGATACAAATTCCAGAGAACAAGAACAGAAACAGCACGATGAAGATGGGGACAATTATAGCTGTAAGCTTTAAACCTGCATGAGAAAAAAGAAGGGATAAAAGTTTAAAAGGTAAATAATTCTAAAGCTGGTAATTTTTACTACAACAAAAGGTAGATAATGTTGCGGGAATGCTTCTTGAAGAGAGCATGAAAATAAAAGACCACTCCTCAGCCATGGTTGGATGCTATGTGTGGAACAATGTTGAAACAAAACAGTTGAATACACTTTCTCAAGGGTTACACTTGACTTGGCATCTATATGCATCCTTACAAGGAGCAGTCCTTTCTTATTACACACTAGATGACTTTTTAAAAGCCACTCATACACACTCTGTTTGCAGTTTCTTGTAAATCTGCCAGAGGAGACTGCAATTTTACATGCCAAGTATCTGGCTCATGCTGAACTGGCTGAAGCATTTCAGTCAAAATAGTTCAAAGATTTCCATGAGGGAACCTAGGGGAAAACCTGTTTAGCCACTGCTAAATTCTAACACAACATGCTTTGGAGCAGGGATTTGAAAATTAGCAGTGGGGTGGCTCTTGTGTCAGGAGCGTGCCATTCCCTGTTTCCACAGACACTTGCCAGCTGTGAGAATAAGGCAGTAGAAGTGTCCACAGGGTATTTACAATTTAGCAGACGAAATCTCAGTAGATTTCTTTTTCAGTGAACATGGATATGGTTTATTCATACTGCTGCACAGATGAACTGAGCTTGCTTGCTCTTGGCAAGCAGTTTCAGAATTTTTTCCCTTCTACTGATTGCTTCTTACAACTAGTTTTTTCAGAGAGGCATTTCTACAACTATCAGCTACCTAATGGGTAGTAGCATTTGGTACAGTGGGTCTGGCAATCCCTGCCTGGCTATAACCCCACCAAACAAGTCAGTATAAGCACCAAATTTTGTTTGTTTGCTTTTTAAGGTCTAAGAAGTTAGCTCCACAACATTAAAGGACAAAGACTGCAAATTCAGGGAGAATTACACAAATTAAGGTTGTCTGAGCCCCCATAAACATAGGCATTATGGAGGAGTGTTTAATTATACAATGAGGCACTACTGTATGCTGCTTTCAGCTGGGAACTCGCCCTGGAAGGAGTCATGGTTGTGTGGAGAGAAGATAACACTTTTGTGAGATGACTACTTCACATACTAAAAGATTCTAAAATACAGGATGAGAGTGAGGAAGAACTCTCCCAAAAATTGCTGCTGAGCGCTCACTGTATTCCCTTGAGCCACCCACCAAGCATGGCAAATCAACCAATATGACAGGGAAACCAAAGCCCAATGTTTAACACATCAAGAAAAATTAAGGCTTTCAATCTCTTTCTGTGCTTTAAGACAAAAAGAACCTATTGCTCCTCCCTCTTCTCTCTGTCATTAATAAAGTCTGAAGGGAAAAAAAGAGTTTTGATTTGTGAGAAATTTTAAAGTTCACTCAGACTGGGCTGAAGACATGAGGCAGCCTAGAGAAAATGCAGCAGTAGGTAGGTGTTACCCAAGTTAGTTTCTTCGGAGGGGATGGGCTCTGTAACAGTCCTGTCTTCTTTTCCAAGGGAGGTTTCTGTGCTCTGACTGGGTTTCTGCCACATCGAATGCGTAAACGAACTGTTAGCTGCAAGAGAGAAGGGGCATCAGTGGCACTGGGGCAGCACAGAGGGCTTTAGGGGCACTGTGCACTGCTTACCCCATCCATACCTGGCATTATTCGACAGCCCATCAGCTCCAGCTTCAGGGCTATTCTTTGGTTCCAGGTCTGAGGGATAATCCGCACGTACCGAGCCACTATTGGAGGGATGAAGTTATTGCGCACTACGTCACCAGAGTTGGAGTTCCCTTGGAATACCTGCAACGAAAGGTCCACGCCTTGTTCACCCTGTTTTAAAAGCCTCTTCCTTCCAAGTGCTCCTTACACCCAACTTCAAGGATTTTCATCCTAAGACTAGCACACTGATAACCTGGGATTCAGCCACAAGATTTTAGGAATTGAGAGTTCTGGAAAGAAATAATCTTTTTAGTTGTGCCAGATGACATTTTTTTGTTAGCTCGGAGGAGAAAGATTATCACCATTTCAATACTGTGTAATTTCCAGTTAATGTATGCTGGTATAACACTATCATTTTTTATTTAAGAGCACTGTAGCACTTTTTCTTGGAAATAGGGGATAGAAACATAGAAAGAAAAAAACTGAGGTATCCATTTCTGGACATTTTAGTAAAATGGTCAGTTTTCTATATCAAGCTTGAAGAATGACTATTAAATAACTACACAGCTGTTACTGCACTTATACAGTATTTCCCAGAACGAGCTCAGCCCCTTGTGCAGAACAGTCATCCTTGCAATATTAGTTTTGGAGATGCTTCAGCATGATCTAAGAAAACTTAAAAGCCTGATGAGGGAGAGAAGTGAGCTCAGCATATCTTAGATAAAATGCCAGGCCACATGGGGCTCTGATGGGACAGGTTCTGTAATGCACCTTAGCTGAAACTAAGATCGTATATAGTACTTTCAAAGGGTATCTGTATATAACAAGTCACTGTGGGAAACTGCAAGCCTGCATATTTTAAATAGCTAGTCTTTGCAGTTCATCCACCACCAGGCTGATTTGTCACTCTTTGGGCCAGCATCCCCTCAGTTTAACATTTAAAAAGGTATTAACCCCACTAATGTTGGATATTCCTTGCCATGCAAGCTAAGAAAAGCAGAGCTAGCAGGAAATCTCTTCAGCCCTGCCAAGTTTCAAAAACTGCCATCAGGCCTGAGGACCAGGTAGAGCCTTCTCCTGAGGCAAGCTGAGATCCCTCAGGAAAGATGAGTGGAGGTCTGACTTTGAACACTGTGGGGACATGGAGGAAGGCTTTCAGGATTTCTTTCGTTTGAAAGGAAACAAACCCTGAGGTTTTCAAGGGAAAATGTTTTCAGACAAACTCCACCAGCTGCTCTGCCCTTCACCCTAGGGGTTGTTTCATTTGGCAGGGGGAGGTGGATTGACCATCCCAATGCATTTGGAGCTGACCCTCAGCTTTGCTGGTGCCATACCAACAGCATCCCTGGCACGGGCAAACACTGAGCTGAGCTAAGGACTTGCCCCAACAGCTGCTGTGCAGCTCCAATTACACTGCTTTTTTAAAAGAAAGGTGCAGACATACACATGCCTCCCTGTGTGTGTCCCACAGCTACACCAATCCCTGGATAACTTCCTTGTTTCAACAAGCTCGCTATCTACTCTGTAGCCATAAATTACACTGGTGAAGACAGCCCAAGTCTAGACAAGTTTGAAACTCCTAATCTTTCTTGACAGTGAAAGCCTGCCCTTCAATGTCAAGACAGCATAGGCATTATTGTTTTGTGTTTTCCTACCCTTCCCACTTTCCCTTACCTTTTCTTCATTGCTCAGAATCCCTTTGTAAGTTCTCCATTTTGAGTTGTTATTTTTATAGTTCATTGTAAATGTCTTCACATAAAAGTTGAAATTCATGGATCCAGAACCAGTGGTCTTAATCCCTTTTAAGAAAATGCAAGAAACATTTTCATTTGCTGTGCACCTGTTTTAAGGGAACATTTTCAAACGCAAACACAGAAGCCAAAACAATTCAGAAAACTTGGTCTTCAAGGTGTTAGTTTATTTTTCAAACTGTGTTGAAATTGAGTTTAACAGTTGGGTGAAGAGTGGAAATCTGTTTTAAATTGTGAGCTTAGACCAATGGATATTTTTAACAGAGCTCAAAAGGCTGAGGGAGCTGGGTCTGTTCAGGCTTGAGGAGAGCTGACTGAGGGGGCCTCATCAATGTCCACTGGTGTCTAAAAGGAGGGTGCCAAGAGGATGGAGCCAGGCTCTGCTGGGTGGTGCCAAGCAACAGGACAAGAGGCCATGGGCAGAAACTGATGCACTGGAAGTTCCATGTGAATGTGAGGAAGAACTTCTTTACTGTGCAGGTACAGCACTGGAATGGGTTGCCCAAAGTGGTTGTGGAGTCTCTCTCACTGGAGATATCCAAGAACTACCTGGACACAATCCTGTGCTGTGTGCTCTAGGATCCCTGCTTGAGGCTGGACCATATGACCCACTGTGGTGCCTTCCAATTTTACTCATTCTGTGATTCTGTGACTCCAAAATGAAAATTGCTTTTTGATATTATGGTCTGTATCGGCCATCTTTAGCAGCAACTGTAATTTACATTTTTACAACTAAACCAGGAGGTAGAAACAGGAATTTCTTTCACCTAGGCCTTGTTTCAAAGGCTGTGACTTTCATGTTTCTTATTGATTCCAGATCATCCACCCAGACTCAACTGCTCCCTGTGATGCAAGACAGTTGAGTTCTATCCCATATCCCCGTAGGAAGACCAGTCTTGTAAATAGCCATGATGTTCCAAACAGGAACATAATATTCCTGAGTGCAGAACATTTCATCATATTTAACAAAAGAAACGTTGCATTAGTGCACTATCAGCCTTCCTGCTGCATTCAGTTTCTTGTCCAGCTGAAACACTCTAATAACCAGAGCGAGACATACCCGTTATTCTCTTCTTCTCTCCCAGGTCTATCTCCAGCCATTCCCGGTTGCTGCTGTGGTTAGAGGCCCAAGACCATCCCGGGACTTGTAGCCAAGCCTTGTCTGGGGACCACAGGAGTAGCTGCCCGAACTCATTGGTCTCCTCCCAGTAGGAAGATGCAGTAACCTGGCTCTTGGAGAGGAATCCCTCTTCCAGACTGAGAGATTTGTTGCAGCCTAGGAGTCCCCGCACAGACAGGCAGAAGGAGTTATTTTGCATTTTCACAGGATATTTTTATATGAGGCTAGCAACATTTGAAGACCACCCACAACAGCAAAGTCAGACGTTGCTGAATCTAGTGCTAGCCTGATGCTCCCCATTAGCTGTGGTGTTTACCAGTCAATTTGTAGTGTATGATCCAGTACCAGAGTGCTGCAGTCCCAATCCTTTACCAGTCTGACTCCTACAGACATGACACCTTCTGACTACATCTGCTATTTTTGCCATTTAGTTTTTTAATCTCTGCACTTTTGTCTCATTCCTGTGAAGACATTTTTATTTTTAAATTTTTCCTTCTGAAACATAATATTTATGTTTTGAGATTGACATTAACTAATTCTGCTGTACAAAACATTTCACAGATGAAGGCACTGTACTGAGAGGAATACTTCACTGTAAATATTTCATGATTCCCACCTGCAATTAGGGCTAGGAAAGTTACTCATTAGAGAAGCTCCTTGATACTGCTGCCAAGATGTGATATCATGAAGATAATATCTGTGGATAAGTACTACAAACTCCACCAAAGAACCCACAAAGTCTCTGCACATCAAGGTTCTTCAGAGAAAACAGGCCAGTGGAATATGGTTCAATGAAGTTAAAAATAATTCCTTGGCAGATTCAAAGGCCTATACACGATCTACAGTTTTCAGTAAAATAGTAAATGATTTTATCTCAAATGAGTGAAATATAATCCAAATGAACAAATGAGAACTTTTCCCTTTCTTTGCTGTGTTTTATGGAAATGAACAGCTTGACAGATTAAAAGAGGGTTTTGCATCTTGGAAAGCCATAAACAAAAACGCCTTCTGTATCAGTGCAATATAAATATATTTTAATTTCTTCTATGTTTTATTTCTCCACTTGTATGATGAAGATGGAAATTACAAATGTCTGAAGAAAAACTGCTTTAATTTTCTATGGCCTAAAGTACATAAAAATGGGATTATCTGATTGTCATTTTTCATATGCTGGCACCAGAAATGTAACAGCAGAATACTACTTCTGTTTCTCATCTATGTGCGTATGACCGCACATATTCTGTGGTTTTTTTCTGTCTCACTTCACATCCCTTCAATTTTTTTATTCACTTGCCAATTTTAAAAAACTGCTGTCCTAAAATATCCTTCCTAGACACAGCCTGACATTCTCCTGATTATTTTTTAAAACTTTTACAGGAAACATTTAAATAGCCAAAAACAAAGCAATTATTCTTACCATTTGAAGTAAACGTAAACCGCTTATCTGACAGAGAACCACTGTAAGAAAAGAAAAAGGTAATTCAGCCTTTCATGAGGTGGTCACAGGAGTGCCAAGGTAGAGCTCCAGAATCACTGTTTATGCAGTAAAATATCTCTGGCCACACAGCCATTCTCTGCTGGCTGGATACTGACCCCCTTAAGAGCACTCAAGTGGGTCTCTTGCTGTGACTGAATTCAAGTAATTTTTAATGGTTTTGATCATTTTTTAAAGCTTTAAAGTGACTTCCAATAGCACCACCCTGTTACTCCTGCTGCTTGTGAAAGAGTTACACTTGATGGAGACTAAACCACACCAGCTCTGGCCATTCCTACTTGGGCTACAGGTGTGTCACAGGATGAAAATGGGATGAGAACTACTCCCTGTTTGAATCTGGGTGGGAACCAGTTCTGTTAATACCATGGTCAACATCTCCCATCAGGAATGGTTCTTTATGCTCCATTAACCACACCCATGGCTCCCTTTTTCCTTCTCTTTCTGACATGGACTGTTTTGCCTCAGGGGAAAAGCCATTTCTTGGGCCACTCCATACAGCCCTGCACAATGCAGGACGAGATAAAATCACCACTGTAAGGGAAAGCAAGGAAAAGTTTTCCTTGGCCTCTCAAGGAGCTGCTTTCTAATTCCCAAGGAGATGCCCCTGAGGTTTCATTCCAAAAGCAGTGACTCCAACTGGCTGCCTAATAAAAAGAAAAGCCAGGGTTTTAACATGAAATTAGTTTGGATTTCTTGAAAATCTGCCCCCTCCACTGTCACTTCGATTAGCTGCATGCATCACTGGCCCTTTTTGAAAAGCCTTGGCTAGCGTGACTAAGCATTAAAACAACTTCTGCACTAAGCATGGTGACAGTTCCCTTTCAGGCTGCCCTTTCTTTGTTTTTGGCCAGGAAAATTTCCCCCAAGGTAATGTCTGTGGCCTTACCACGGTGTGCAGGGCTATATGTTTTGAGAGCACTGCAAATGGGGAATAGGAAAGTAGTCCCATGTCAAGGTCAATAAAAACACTGCCATTTTTGTCACTGAGGGAAAACTAATGACTACAGGCAAATGAAGCCCTTCAGAGCTCTGGGTGGGAGCTGATTTATTTGGGCATGTAGGCGGCTGAGTAGCTAGAAGGGGAAACACAAGCCCTCCCTCCCACATCTTCCCCACGGGCAATCCTTAGGGGCAATCAGATGCACTCTGCTCACTTCAAACCAGTTTGACATCACAGCCAAAACAGTTGTTGATTTCTTAGTGAATGCAAAGCAATTCATTTCAAGAGAAAAGAAGAAAATAAATACCTATGTAATCAGCAAAATCTACCCAAAACAGCAATCACAGTGGTCCTTGAATACTTAAAATGAAAAGAAGTCAACCAGAACCCTTTCAAATAGAGGGCTGCAAATTTAGCAAATAGAGGATGTTAGCATTTCTAAGGTCTACAAAGCTATGAAATCAAGCTGATTAATTTCTACTGCAATTCACTAAAGAGAACAAGCCAATTCAGTAAGTGGTAATTCATCAGTTTCCTAATGTGACTGCTGGAATTTGTCACACGTTCCACTTTGTCCTTTAAGGGAGGGTATCGCCCCATGTTCCTCATTTGCCTGACAACCTTCCTGCCTTTTATATTTTTTTGCCAGAGTTGGTCTCAAGCAAGCTTCTCCTAAGCAGTGCAGGTTAACCCCGGATCTCATCTTTCACTGGGACAAGCATGCAGTCTCTTGCATTTTCAAACACAAATGATTCCACCTGTGCAGATGAAACACACTGAGAAGTGGATGGGGAGGCCAAGGTCAGCTCTTGCAGGGTGGGGGGTGAGTGAGACATAACTCCACGTTAACAACACAGATACTTAACAGCTCGATGCACCCCAGCAGCAGCTTTTGATGAGGTCAATTTTGGCTAAAGTAACTAAATAATTTAAACCTTTAATACTGAAATCCACTATAAATGAGATTTTAAAAGCTTGAGCAAGCTCTTATTTAAGGGCATCTAAAAAGCTCTTAAGGCACTGCTGCTCAAGCACCAATTTTTTCTTGCAGGCACTGGCTCATCTGCAGGATTTTCTTTCAGCATGTAGGTACTGCAGAACAGGGGAGCCATGCAACTTTGTAGATACCTCTTATAAAAGATTTTTTAAAGGACAAAATGCACTGGTTCATTTTCTTTGTAAACAGGCCTACTGTTTCTAGGAGCACTTTTTCATGTTTTGAAACAAAAGGTTTTCCCTACATATTCCAACTTCCCTCTCCTGGTCTCACACGATCAGTTCAGCTGTTCTAGAGACTGTCCCAGCTGCCAGGTGCGGCAGACACATCCTAGGAAGCGCTGTGCTGACAGTCCCATTTTTCTCAAACTCTGTGCCTTTTAGTTTTGTAGGCATACAGCCCAGTGTGAGCCTGTGGTTTCCTGTATAACCTGGAGAAAGCTATGGTTGTCTCCCTGGGGCAGTCCTGTCCCTTGGAGATGTGCATCATGCTCCAGGAGTGTCTCTGTCTGCCCCCAAAGGCAGGAGAGCTCCAGGGGCTCTGCTCCTCCTTAGGTGCTCTCTCAGGGGCCTCACATTAAATGGGCTAAAGCCCCCAGCACGTGTACACTTGCAGTCTTATACACTTCATTCTTTGCCCAATGGCTCTTGTGGGCAAGAAAATACAAATGGGAATCACAACTCCCTTTATTTTTTCATTATAAAATTTTATGTGCTGTTGTCCGAGCTACTCCACTGGGATTATCAAGGGTCACAGCTTACGAATGTATGTGAACAGCTCTGTAACATCTTTAGATAAAGTACAAAATATTTAATTTAGGGTTTCACTAAGATGGCATGTGTGATGGAAAGAATTCGTATTATTTGTTTTTTGGGGGTCTTGGTGTCGGACCAGAGTTCTCAGTGCTGCTTTGCTTGAGACAAGTTTATATTAATTTTCTTTTCTAACTTTCAAGAAAAATAGAAAACATTTAGGCTGTACAGTTCTTTGGCTATGATCTACATACTACCCACCTTTGTATACTCCAGTGCCATTGTATATAAAGTATTTCAGTCTGTGCTGAAGTTTAAACACAGCAACACAGGACATGAATGCCTTTTTTTTTATGAATGAAACCATGATCGTAAAATTGTCAGAAAGGTGTGAGAAATCATGGAGAAAACAGAAAAATAGTATAAAAATTACACATTGCCTTAGCTCTCATATGCTATGGGATGGAAATTTCCATTCTTAAAAAAGAAAAAAAAAGGCCTCATGTAAAATCCAGATAACATTTGAAAATTAAAAACTATAAACCAACAGGAATGACAGAAGCAGTTGCTGGAAGGTCTTACTGTGCTGGATAGAGATTAGAGGATTTATTTCTACTTCAACAGCAGTACAATTAAAAGTCATAAGATAAGCAGTAAATATAACACACTTGCTATAAATATTCTAAAAGAGAAAAACTCAGAACATGTCAAAAGCACAATGTTTAAGAAGTTGTTCATTAAATCCCCTATGGCTCAGTGGCACTTTTTACTTACTCATTTTTCCAAGCTTTTTTTAAACTTCAACATGAATTTATCATGATTTATTAGCACATCGATGAAAGCCGTTTGCTGCAGAACATCATACTCTCATGTATCTGCTAACACAGTAATTTGTAAATATGTTTTGGAAGGAACAGAAAGGAATTAAAAAAAAAAAAGAAAATACCACCCTACATTGTATAGAGCCACTGGAAATCTGGAACCTCTTCCTACCTCTATTGCCAACACCATTTTAATGAAGCGCTAGAAACACACCAAACATGTTTTCCTCCCCGAAATGGTGTCCCCACTGTGGTACTCACTCGAGTGAGGGGACACCGTTGGCCACGACGCCCTGGTAGCGGCTGATGCCCTTGTGCTGCGTGACGCTGATCTGGCCGCCCAGCTCGTCCGCCACCACGCCGGCGTGGATCGCAGATTTGCACAGCAGAGACGTCTGAAAGGCAGGAGCCGAGGCTCAGCAAGGCAGTCTGACAAACTGCTAATGCCTTCCCTTCCCAGCCACAGGTATACAGGTGTTACAGCTCATAAAATCCAGCAAAAGCTCAAGAGGAATAAGAGGCAGGGGAGGGAGAAAGAGCAGTAATCTTTGAAAAATATACATCTCCCAAAGTAATTTTTCTTTTCCATGAAAAAGCAAATGATCTGCTTGTGAGAAGGTAATGTAAGATTGTCACTCCTCAGAAAAAAAACAAGTCAAAGGCAAGGCAACACTTCCTTGGGAAGATAAATCAATAGTTCCTTGGTGTTCTTGCCTGAAGGCAGACCTATCTATTACTGCACTTTAGGATTTGAGTTATGGTGCACATTAGGGGATTTGGCTATGTATTGAATAGCTGCTGCTGGGTTTTAAGTGCAGCCCATTTCCCAGTATCTCAGGTGGAATAGTGCTGAAAAATACAGGCAGGACAACTCATGTGCCAGCTAGGTGGCAATAACAGGGCTAGGGCAAAGCAGGAAAGGGACAGAGAAAGGTACAAAGGAGACCTTCCTAGGGGCTGCAGGCAGGCTGGTCAGGTTCACACTGGCCCAGTTTGGGCTGTGCTACTGGATAAGCTGGGGTGCTGGGCTGTCCCCTCCAGGGAGGGGTGGGGAGAGTGGAGGCACAAAGGCAGCACATCTCCAGGAGAGCCCTGCAGGTTCCTCCCATCAGAAAATCCTCCCTAATGGTGGAGGGAAAATTTCTTTTGCAAATTCCTCAGCAGAGATAAAATCTGCATGAGGTCATGCCATGTGCTGCTTTTCTGCCCTAATCATTGGAACTAAGGGCAGAATAACTCCAGCTAATGAGAATGTAATGTGGCATTTCTTTGTTTCTTCAGCTCTGCCACTTTCCAGGCTGGAGCCAGCACGCTTGAATAACTGGATGAACAGGTTAAACGTGAGCACCAACTTTTTGGAAGCTCAGTGACTGTGATAGGGTGGGATTTTTCTTCAGTGGTATGATTAGGCTTACTCCTCTGAGAGAGAGGTGAAGATTTCACAGACATGACAGGAGAAGAGTCCAGGGCACAGAGAGGGCAGAGCTCTGAGTCATATGAACTGTGGATAAATGCAACCACTTCAACTTTTTCAGTTTAAAGAATAAGAAGTTAAAACGACCAGGAGGTTGGTAGTTACTGGTGGGATGTGGTTAGGCAGTGTGTAATATTTATTTCATCTCAGAGCATATGCTAGGATAGTGCAGGCATAATCTTAAAGAAAACCCACTTGTTACTGAAATGTATCTTTTTCACATGTGGACACCAAACAAGTAAAAGCTAAAATCATATAAATATTTTGTACGTGGATGAGCACTGCCTCAAAAAGGACAAAGACTAGGCAGGCTTTCTCCAAAAGCCAGAAACCACAAGTCAGTAGGTATATTTGACAATCAGTGGACTTTGTTCTCACACAATTGATTTGTCTGTTTGAAAAGTGTCTCTGTGTGCTTATATACTGATAACTTACTTATATACTGATAATAAAAGGTATAGCAAAACAGCCCAGAAGAAGTACTAACAAAAGTCAAGCAGCAAAAGTTGAAACCAAGTTGTTCTATTCTTGTTTCTTTGGACTTTATAAATTTCCCCCCATTATCCTGTGTACTTACATCTCTGTATCCTTCTCCAATATTCCCAGAAATGTCACCTGCTATGTCTCTGCAGCCAGCAGGACAGTATCTGCTGTGGTGAGAGAAGACAGGCTTGTTTAAGGCATGAACTGTAGTGACAATACACACAAACAAACTCCTATAAAAGAAATGCTCTCAAACCAATAAATATTTTAGCAGTAATTTCTCTCAATTACTGATGCTCTGTTAGTGAGCTAAATAAGAGCTAAATAAATGGGCCCTTGAGTTCATAGGTGGACTAAACACAGCAGCTACAAAGAACCAGAAAAGGAGTTTAGCAAGGGCATTAACTTCTGTTTAATTCTCTTGTTCTAGAAATGCTACCACACAAGTTTTCAGAGTAAGATAAGAAGCTTATATGCACATCCAGACAGCAGCCAGAAGAGCACAATTTATTACCATTTCAAACCTATCACAAAGTTCAAGGAACTGAGAAATTACAGCTTGTCCTCAGATAATCTTGTATCAGCTGGGATGTGATCTGCTCCCAGAGGAAGCACTGGAATTTGAGGCTACTTTGAATTTCAAAGTGGAAACTCTTTTTGCATATACCATGTATATGTATGCACTTAATGAGAATTGCTGAGAGCTCTGCAACTCCATTCCATCATTTTTCTGGGCCACAGTCATCCATTCTGCACTACTGCTTCTCACAACCAGGCGTTAGACCTTTACAGAATTGGGGCTCAGAAAATTCGCTTCTCCAGAAAACCAAGACTGTTTAACATTTTCTAACAATTGAATCAGTTGACAGATACTGCAAAGCAAGCCAGAATGCAGAGCTGCAAACCCTCTTTACCTGAATTCAGCCTTTGCGTAGTGGTTTGCTCGTTCCAAACATGTGATTAGATCTGTGAAAAGTTTAAAGATGTCAATTCCAATTGTAGGATGTAAAAATACAGACAAATATTTGTCAGAACATGAAATTACATTTAAAGACCTCTCTATATAATATTTAAGCAATCTTATTAGACTGGAAGCAACAGCTATGGTTTTCTTTCATTCTATTCAACTCCCTCTTCTACTCTTCTTATGCTTTACACCTTCAAAGTTGAACACACCTGCAGAACATTAAATGTGGGAATGAAAACTTTAATCCCTCCTACCCCTCCATTCTATCACAGTGTGATGGATGCTGGAACTCAAAACACAGCAGAGCTGCAAGGAGAAGGCACTATTTTCCCCTCCATTGGCTCTGTACTGCAAATGGTCTAGGTAGGATTTCAGCAGCTATTATACCTGGTTAATGTTACAGCTGTTTCTTGCACACATGCTATTAAAAATACCATGGCTCATGCTAATCTGGAAATATTTAGGAACAAACATTTAGGCTAAAGCTCTATGTGTGTAGAGATGATAATTAAATAGGGGAAACTATGCCACTAATCTTCTACTACTTTTGGACATCACCTTACCTGGATGATCACTGCTGGCATAGGACAACAGAAAGCCCCGTCCTGAAACGTGGGATCCACTCTCAAAGTGAATAGTTGCCTCATTGCTATCTAGAATGATTTCTCTGGGGACAGGCATCACATTACCACAGTACGGCCCTACAGACAGAACAAAGAAGATTTCAAAAGTTTAGATGACATAATTAGGCTGGAGAAGTCTCATGATTAGCAAAGAATTTCATAACACACTCATTCTCTTTCAGTGTCAACCCAAATGTTGACAAAAGGGTTTTGGCTTCAGTCCTTTACGGGTGTGAGCTCTAAAGCTACCCTGACAAGGAGTGGCCAGGATCCAGTTGTCTCTGCATGGTAGCAATTCCAGCATCCACATTTCTCATCGCATAAGCCTTAAGAAAAAGATCAATGCCCTTCAACCTTTGAAGTACAGCATGCTTACAACCACCAGTAATTCATAAGAGAAAATGACACTACGTTCAAAAGCAACCCAAGGGATCTAGGCAGGGTCCCTGAGATAAACCCTCCAAACACACACAGCTTATGCCATTGTGGCACAGCAGCCAGTCAGAAAGGATTAAGATCAGAAACCTGGTTTTCAAGGACCTCCATGCCACAAGCCAAATCATACTACAAGGCTGTAATGCTTCCCTTAGAACATTTCCTAAGCTTTTTCCATTTAAAAACACCATTAGACCATGGAAGTATACAGGTCAAGTCTCTAGAGTTTTAAACAAAAAAGAGAGAGAAAGAAAGTGGAAGATGAAGGGAGTGGGACAAGGAGACAAAAGCCTTGTGCTTACAGTGAATTAGATAAGGGTTTTATAGCTACCAACTGCAGTATCTTGGAACAGTGTTTGGGACAATTCTTTCTTGTGACAGCAGGCATGCCCAGGACTCCTAGTAATTACATTTGATTCCTCAGAAAGTCAGTTCCCGAGGGGAGTATTCCTTTGAGACTGCCACAGTCTTTGTGCTTGCCTTCTGCCTCCATACCTGGGTGCAAACACTTGTCCCTGGCTGCCCTCGGGCACAGATAATACAGAAAATTCAAAGCAGTTTGGATATACTTGTTCAAATTTATGAGTCTATTTACAATATAAACTGCAAAGAAGAGGTTTTTGTAGGATGGCAAACACACTTTTTTCCCCAGAGGAAAAAAAATCCAAATGACCCTTTACAAACCCTCAGCCCATCTGTTCTGTTGAGGTGAATGACAGCTTTTGTGTCCTAAAGCAAGTCTTTGGAATGAAAAACGATCACTTTGATTTTTTCCTAGACAACCTCATATTGGCGGTAGTGGCTACTTTACGGAAACTTGGAACTGACTTCTGAGACACAAGAAATTACATTCACATCATGACACAAATTTGATGAGTGATGCCCATCGTAACAGGCTCCTAAAAGCTTCTTCATTTTGCTTGATGCTCTGGGTTAGGGAAGGGGCTCTTTTCCAAATACTTCATTTGCCTTCTAACAATTACAAGGTCAGCCTATAGAGAGCCAGCGACACTCAGCTGACAGCAGAATGGGACAAACAAAAGGAGGAACTCTTGTCCTTTTGGCTTATAAAAATCATATGGTGAAGCCAGGCAGGCAGAGAAACAAGTGATGAGTGTGACATTTCCCTGGAGTACTCACGTGTTGAAAAATGACTCACGACTTAGTCAGAGAAAAAAATGTCTATAAAAAGGGTTAAACAAATTGCTTAGGAAATGAACTTATCAAAAAGACAGCATCTGACACTGTGTCATACCAGTCAACTGCACGAGTGATTTATTTGAGAAGGTCTTTTGTGTCAGGTTGCAGTGGGAGAAGTGCTAACTTAGATTTTTTTTGAGAGAGAGAGAGAGAAACGGGGAAAAGACAGGGAGCACTGCACGTCTTCAAAATAAAACACCTGAGAAAGCTTTAGTCCTTTTCTTCTCTCAAGGACTATCTCTACATATTTTCTCACAAGTGTTCTTTGGCTTTCCCCCTCGCAGCGATTGGCAGTGCCCTATCTACTCTGGAGGTATAATTTAGATGGCTGATTCACACAACCACACATCAGCTGGATCAGGGATGAGTGTCTCCTCCAAGCAGCAAGTCTACATACGTTCCAGATAATTATACAAACAAATCATACATCGTGAGCAAAACCAATAAAACAAAATACAAAATAGTCTAAACACACAGAGCTGCATAATCCAAATTAAAGCAAGAAATTCAGAAGCAATCAGATTAAGAAACCAACATTCAGTGTCTAAAGACAAGTTTCTACTATTAAGTAGTAAATCCAAAAAGGTTACCAGGCTATGGTTATCTTCTGCCAAACCAAGAGATTCCCATGGGTAGCTCAAAATAAAGGGAACCTAGGATTAATTTCTTAAAGGATATAGAAGCAAGAAAGAGTATACACGCAAGGAAGGAGTATTTTCCAAAGGTTTATAAGTTTTCTGCAAAGATTTATAAGAAAAAAAAGGTGGGGGGGGGGAATGGGTGCAGGTGGAATTTATTAATACTACAAAACATGCACTTGTTCTTTTGTTGCAAACTGAGGAAGCCTTGCAAAACATTTAAATATATTTCTTTTCAGGTAATACCATATCAGCACTATACTGCCAAGTCCTCAGACTTGCCTGGGATCTAGCAGAATTTATTTCCATGTTATCAAATACAGAAATAAGTGCTGCAAGGGAGGGTTCAAGAAAAAGTGTAAGCATTATCTCATCCCTAAACTGCAGCTCTTAGAGAAACTGCTCAGACACCAGTGTGACTCCGAGGTTCTCCCTGAAAGAACTAGAGACGTGTACTCTCTGTTTTTTAGGAAAAGGTGTTAATCCACCGTTTTTGATGCTTACTGTGTTTAAAATGACCAGTGTAAAAGCACCCCTCTGATTTGATTTATCTAATAATTATTTCCTTTCACATTGTAAAGCCAGAGACAGGAGAGTCTCCCAGGCTCTCTGAGTTTTGGCTTGTGGTGTGCCTGGTTAGATGCACTTGCTATAGACACAGTAGTGCCCGGTAGGTTTGCTCTCCCTTGACTCTCTATTACCTCAAATACATATATTGTGAGAATTTATAGACATTAGAAGACTAAACCCAGCCAGCACCTGTACATGTTAGACTGTATTTCATCTACTCGGTATTTTCCATTTGCAATTGAGGTGACAAAAACACTTTCACTGTTTGCTTTTAAAACTCATATGTGTTCCTATGTGCTCCCCATCTTGTCTGTCCATTCCACCTGAGATTCATTGATTTCCCTGGGCTATCTATATGAATGCTGTACAACCATAGTGAAGATGAGAGATGATGGAGAAAGCTCCAGTATGAAAATGAGAAACTTACTTATAGGGCCCTGTTAATTTTTACTGCAGCATTTGGACTTGACTCTGGATAAATATCTAATTCCTAAACCTGGGACTTAGCCAGAAGTTTTTTTAAGATCTTTTTTGAGGACTGCCAGATCACGTTATCAGTTTTTCATCTTCTAATGTTAGTTGTGAGGTGGGTTGTTTTGCATATTCGGCTTGAAAAACGAGTCATGAATGCTGATCTCTCTCAGCTTCCTGTTGAAGGGACTTGGCTGGAGCTCTGCTGGGCTAAGGAGGCAGGATTATTTGGTTTGTTTATAAGAACAAAGGAAAGAGTTTGATTCAATAAACAGATGTGTTACATGGGATGAAGCTGAGTAGGTGTTCTCCATATTTCAATATTACAATATCTAGATGCCAGGGCCTTTTCCTCTTTCTGTGTCTCATTAAGAAGTTGACCCAACTGTGGTTCCGTCTGTTCACTGCAGATTCCTTTTATATGTATTTATAAAAATTCTGCAGGAGAGATATTAGGGGTATAAGGATTTCAAATATACTAATTTTAATATTCTCCATAATTAAACTAACTTTCAGTGCCCTTCATGCAGAACATTTGATCTGTTGGTATGGTTTAGGTGGCTTAAATAAAACACTTTTGTCTCCAAGGAGTATTAACATCCTGCAAGATACACAGTAAATTGTCTCGTGGATATCCTTTGGCTGGCCCCTCTGGAGACTGAAGAGAGTATTTTACATGTTGTTTATTTTTTCAATGTTAGCAATAGCCTGCTGCTTTTGTCTTTTTCATAATAGTGTTGTTTTGCAAATCTGATGATCTTTACAGCATTGTCTGGTTTTATGAGGTCTAGTTTACTTCTACTGTCAACCAGGCTCTGGCACAGCTCCTGAGCTTTCCTTGTTGAATTATGTTCTTTTATTTTTTCTACTTCCCTTAAGAAGTACTGTGCCCAGAGGACTCTCTTCTTTCACACCAGCTGGCAATGCCTACATGCTGCTTGTTTCTCTAGTTCTTAATGCTTTCTGCCTCTTCTGTAAGGCTTTTGCTTCCTTTCAGAAGCATCTATTTCCCTCTTCAGCTATGGAATGGCCAGTTCACTATGCTCATTCTGCTTTCATATTCCTCAGTTTCATTTGAAATCTGCAGCTGGACATTTGCAGAGGTCTTTAAGAAACTTGGTTTGGATAATAATTAAATTATTTGGATAATAATTAAATAATTATGCCCTCTGTTCAACAGAGAATCTTCTCCCTTTTTTCTGTCTTTACTTGCAGGGTAAGCCACGGTTGGCAGGCAAGATGAAGCAACAATCCATGGATGTGCCTCTAAAGGATTATCACATCTTAATGCATTTGTTTGGGGAAAACAATGTTTTGTTTTAACTTGTGGCCGCTTCTCAAATAAATTACTTTGGAATTGCCTCAGTAGCTTGGGAAGGACAGGGGATAAGTTGAACATGGATTACACTTGCTTCACTTCAGAGCTAAAAACTCATCCAGAGTGCAAGTCTGTCACAAATAGCTCACACAACCAGCAAGGATCTGTTGTACGAAAACACCTTCGGTCTCAAAATTCATCTCCATCCCACATTCACACAAATACTTTGATAAGCAGTAACTCTTCCTCTCCCCCTTACCAGGAGAGGTCCTCTTTGCTCCAACCCTGACACACACACATGCAGTGAGAACCAGCAGGACCAGCAAGGACTCAAAGTGCTGCTCTGTGTCCTTCCTTGCAGGATGCAGGGAAGGTGGTGTTTAGCACTCTGCAGATACGAGATGACAGAGTAGTCAGGATGAGAGAGCCTGGTTATTCAACATTTAACTCTGTGCAACACAGTCTGACCTCAGGCTGAATGGTAAGCATTTCTTGTTTCAGGAAAAACAAATAAAACTTCTAGTTAACGTTTCTAAAGGGTTGCCAAAGACTGCAATAAAGGAAAGAAAAAGGCATCTGAGTCAGGTTGGGGAAGTAATCACAACTTTAAAATGGAGCATCTGGGCCACCTGCACAGGCTGGTCTGCCTGCTTGACCTCAGGTGAGATCCTCCCTTTTAACATTGTTGTGGTTTTAGCCAAATCCAAAGACAGAAACACAGCAACAACTAGGAATCATGAGTGAGGAACTGTAGTTTAACAAAAACCTGAGCCTAATATACTGTATGCAGCTAACAGGAGAAAAGGTCCAACATTCTTTGTTGCACCAATCCTTCCAAAGCTGAAAACTCAGGATACTGTAACCACTCAGGTGAAACCCAACTATTAAAAAACTGTTTTGACTGTTAAGAAACTGCTCAACTTGATCTTCAGCAAGAACTTGTCTGGGCATTTCTCTGGGTTTCCTGAAATACCAGAAACAATACAGTAATAACAAGTTTCCTTTGAGGGATGAAAAAGAAACCTGGACACACCCTTTATTCAAACAAGATATTTGTTTCAATACATAAGGAGTGACTGGTTTGATGAATCCCCCCAAGTCATAATGACAGGTAGGAGGCATCCGAAGGCACTCTGTACCTTTAGTGATGGGGTGTGGGGAGAAGAAAGCATTTTCAGTAAATTCTCTATTTCATGTTAGTTACCAGCTGTAAATTATGCAGGAACAAGTCAACTGCACTAAGTCTCCAAATTATTACTAGTCACTCAGCAGCTCTGACATCCACCCCAGAGGAACACATCAACCTCCTACTGACTGCAAGTGAATGAGGAAGTAAGTAGGCACTTATCTCTTCTTTTGGCTTTCTCTCCAGTCAAGGCTGATGATCATCTCACAAAATTAAGGGAAAAAATACCAAGACATTAGATGGGGAATAGATAGAAAAAGGCAAAAAAAAAAGGGGTCAAAAGAGGTACAGAAATCTGATAGAGACATGAAAAGAAGCAGACTAAAAGCAGTTCCTGTCAAACTTTTAAAACATTTATGATCCACCTTCATAAGTAGTGCAAATTTTGTTCCTGAGAACAACAGGGCTGACATGGTTAATCTTGTTTTCACATATCCCTTTAACTAATTAAAAAATCAGAAGCTCTACTTCAGAGCTCAGTATTTTTAATATACTCAGATAATGCAATTAACTCGAGAAGAAAAGCATTTCGGCTGCACCTTGTCTGCACTGTGAGATTATGCTCATATTAATTTTCTGTGGGACAAAAAACACCATATTTTAATCCAGTCAAAAGCTGTGCCTTTGAGACAGACCATGATCATCTATTTATTTCTCCTAGAGACAACCTGTGCAAAGCTGTGCTAATATTTAAATATTTGTCAGACAAAGGTGACTCAGTTTCACCAAAACGGGTGTTAGACTCCTTTTGCTGACTGATGATTAATATTTTCACAGCTATGTCTGGATACAGAGCTAACAGCTTGAAAGAAAAGGCTTGCTACAGGTTCCTTTCTCCAGTGAACACTAAAGAAAATAATTTGCAGAGTAATAACTTAGATACAGTGTTCAGACACTGTGTGATTCCACTTTTAGAGCTTCATTAAGATTATTTAATTATCATCTTTTAATTGCAATATTGGAGAAATCTAAATTCAATAGCTGCTTTCACAGGTCCATCAAAGCTGAGAAGTACCAAGAGGTGAGAGGAACTGTAGTGTCACATTTGTGTATTGGTTGAGACTGAGAAAGGCTTCAGTGGATCAGCGTATACAACAACACTGCACGCATTTCTAGGAATGAATCATACTCTTCTATCCGTCTGCAGAATTCAAGGAATGTCCTGAACTTTTATAAAATTTGCATGGAAGTGCTCTAATCTGTAGTCACCAACTTACTAAAGTAGCATCAACGTTCCCGCTAACATACATCAATGAATCCCTTCATTTGTATTTAACAGATGCCCTTTGCTGCATGGAACATAAATACCCCAAAGACAAATTGAGTTACTCCCTGCTGTATTGCAAGAATCCCTGCAGATGTTACAATGATGAATGAATCACAGTTAAATGTAAAGACTGGAAGAAATCTGAAAGGAAAACAATACTTTATCATCTGGAGCCTTCTTCACACTAATTTTATATTTGTACACATAATCTAGTATTTTGCCTCTGACCAATTTTCTAAGCTTCAGATATACTCCTCAACAGATGTTTGTACTCATACTGACATTCATGCTGTTGTCTTCTGTACAGCTGAAGAAATCAGCATGATATTTAAAACATATTTCCCTTTGGACCTTATTGTCTCGTAATTGCAAACCTTCTAAATAAAGAGCAAAGGTTGCTCAGACTAATTTGAAACATGAGCCATATTCATATTGCCAGCTTTCATACTTTGCTTTTTAGGTTTTCCTTTTTAAACCCAGGTCAAATACAGAAAACACACAAAGATTAGTTTTTAATTGCTCAGATGTTTCCAGTGCTTGCAAAATATTTTCAATTCTCCATCATCCCATGAAAGAATTTCGATGTCTAAGGTCAGCATCTCCTTGGCCAGTGGGAAGATGTTGACCTGCCTGTATATGCTCATGAAGAGGGAAGGGTTGCAAAGAGGACATCTGAGTTCAGAAACAGCTGTCTTAAAGGACCCTTAACAGACTGATGGTTGTAGCAGTGCTTATTCACAGGACTTCTTTCACTTAGATAAATGCATATTGAAACCCAAAGCTATAGCAAGACTGTTGAAAAAAATTACTTAGAGAAGCTCTAATCTCATCTAAGAATTCACATGTCTTTTAAAACATAAGCAACATCATGAATTTATGCCTATAGAACTACTTCCACATCCATTCTGAATGGATTTGCCCGAATGTAGAATAGACACTCTGTAGGTATGCTGGTGGGAAAGTCTACAGTGAGCTGCAGACCACAAAAACCATTACAGATGGTATGTCTGCCTAAACTATAAAACTGGTTTAATCAGATATGACCAAAATCTGCTAATTGTGCAGTTTGCTACTGAGAATGCAAATTACAGTCCACATGCATCAGATGTTACCAATCATATCTGAAAATGGGTGTGGGAATACTTTAAAAAATTAATTATGTGGACTTGATTGCATAATACATAGCTATTCTGTGCTTATAGGCTGAATAACTGCAGTATAAATGATGTGAAGATGCCTTCAGGCTGATCTGTAAGGAGCCAGAATTTCAATCAACATCCAAGCTTCATTTTTCACTTCAAAAAACAATATGTTGATTTTTCCCTGTTTCTGAGAAGATTTAGATTAGAAATGTCAAGACAGGATCAATAAAAATTATTCAAAGATATGCTAATGCAATAATAACCACCTATTTCTTGCTGCCAAGTACAGACAGACTGCTTCAGGTCAACACAACTCATTACTTAGTGATGAAACAGATCACAGAACCATAGAATGGCTTGGGTTGTAAGGGATCTTAAAGAGCATCTAATTCCAACCCTCCCTGACATGGGCAGGAACCTTCCATTAGATTAGGTTGGTCAGCTCCCCATCCAACCTGGCCTTGAACACTTCCAAGGGTGGGGCACCCACAACTTCTCCAGACAACCTGTTCCAGTGCCTCACCACTCTCACAGTGAAGAAAGAAAGAAAGAAATAACACTAAAAAAATCCCAGCACACATGAACAGAGATGTTCCTTATGCCTCAAATCAAGCTCTGTGCAGGCTTAGATATCAGCATGCCCACTCTCAGTGAAGGTTGTTTCAAAATGTAATACCTCCCCCACGAGAACAATAATTACCTTTACCCTCCTTTGTGAGCAAGCCTTTAATACCTCACTTGATCTTCTCTTACCAGATGAGTGATAAGCCTATCATGCTGATAAATGAAAGGCAATCAACCCTCCTTACTACTAAGATATCCTATGAGATCTCATCTTTGGAGAGCCACATAGTTTTCTGAGCCAAGCAGTGAGGTGGAAAACCTGCAGAGGCTCTGTGCAGCTCTTATCTTCAGCACATTTTTCCCTTCAATCCATTCTGTCCAGGACAGCACATTTAGCCTCAGCTGACTGAAGGGCCACACAGCCCACTCCCAGCAGGTAAAATTTTATCAACTGTCAATTCAGGAGTTTTTTCCCACATTGCAGAACTCCTGTCAGATTTGAATTTAAATTGGATTTCTGAAAAAGGGTGCATGACTTGAAAATCAGTTTGACTCTTCTAGAAAGCGCAGATCAAAAGTTTCAGTGACAACTGGTTGGGAAAACCATTTTGAGGAAGGCCTCATGTTCTCCCTGGGGAGAATCCTGTTGCTGTTATGATTGTTTTAAGTGCACAGCTGTAGCAGATTATTTGCTTATCTTCCTGTGCAAATCTCTTACAAGAGCGCAGTCTGGCTGTATGCATTTAATATCTGCAAGTATTAAAGCCTGTACATTAGTAAGCTGGCTAACAGCTAGCAATAGGAAAGGTTATCTCCTCTCTGAGCCATGGACTGCCTAGGAATAGAGACACAGGATCATTGACTCCAATTTCTTATCTTTGTCTAGTCTGTGAGGGAGCTCTTCCCCTACACAAGAAGGGAACAGGGCTGATATGGATCTGTGGACTTGCTGCACCAAAACTGTCATGGTCCAGCTCTGCAGGTCTGAAGGCAGAGCCCCAGCAGCTCCTCTGCAGCACGGCATGGCAGCACCCCCAGCCTTGGCAGAACTACACACAGTGGGACAATGGCTTCCCTCACAGAGAATGAAACACTGGAATACAAAAAGGAGGAGGAGAGGACAAAGGCTGACATTTCTTGCATTTTGCTATGCTGACTTTTACTCACACTTTTACCCATTGCATCAACCTTGTCTCTTACATACCATGCAATGTTGAGGAGCTCTGGATGGTAAGGTAGCTGGACTCGCATTTCTGTGATTCAATATCCAGGTCTCCAATTTTCAAGATCAGGCGTTTTCCTGGAGGCACTTGGATCTTCTTTTCGCAAAGAGTGTAGTTTGGGTATGTCCCAGGATAGTTCTTGGATGCTAGTGTCCCACTGTCTTGATACATCACTGTGTGCCCACATCCATCCCCTGCAGTAGGAGAAGAGAAAGGAAGAGAAACAAAATTTATTCCTCAATTAAAAAAAAAAAATTAAGAAAATACAGGCTATATTATCATGTCTCGTGTACTTTTCCCTTTTAAATAAGTATTTTGTAATACTCTACCTCAGTTCTGCTGTTGTTGGAACATAGGTAACTGAAATAAATGTAGTCACATCTCTCTTGTAAAGCAGTAGAAAGAAGGGTTGGAAACACACATGAACCAGAGTGTATTTGACAGTAATGTACAGACAGTGTCTCTCTGGCTTTCTGCTTTGTAGCCAAACCCTACTAAATCCCAGAAGGTGCAATTCCACATGTAAGGAGCAGGATCCTTCCTTAAGAAATTTTCTCCCAGTTATCAGTCAGCATTTTATTTCCATAGCAATAGCCATCACAGAGAGGGTAACTGAGTCGTACATGAAGGCACAGACATCATTTAACTGCGTACTATCACAGACCAAACACATCTTATTTTCCTGTTGTTTTTATTGTGCCACTTGCACAATACTAACAGCACAGGGTGAAGACACAGGAGGGACTTCCAAAGTGGGGTGTGCACTGTTAAAGTTGCACAGGCTACTTTGCAGCAGCATGCCCAGAAATGCACATGCTGCTGCTCTTTGCTCAAGGGGTGAGGGCAGGGATCCTCAAAGTGTGGCTTCATGGCACTATATAGGAGCCAGCTCAGCTTTGGAACCTTTCCTTGGTGGAGAGGCATCTGAGGAGCAGCTGCAGCAGATCAGAGGACAACAGGAAAAGGCACATGGAAATACATGGGGGGATGTGTGGACTGACATGGAAAACAGGAAGCATCCATAGAGCGGGAAGGAAGCAGGTATCAGATAAGAGACCTTGACTACTAAAGGAAGCAATTTTTACTGAAATATTAAAAGCATACTAGGAACTTAAAATTTGTATAGTAAAGCTTAAGCCATTTTGTTCTGCTCAATCTTCCAAATAATGGAAACATTTGTGACAGTGGACTAGTGTCGTGTATACACAGACACGTAATATGCAATCCTCAGTTTCAGGTAATTCAGGACATAGGCACACTTTCCACAGGAGTCTTGCATACTTGCATCTTTTATCTTGGCAAAAATGAAGCTAATCCAAGAAGTGCTAACAAAATAAAGAGTCCTGCAGAGCTGGGAATTCATAATGTCCACTTTAACTACCCAAAATTTTCCTTTTGGGGATATTTTGGTTAAACTGTTTTGGTCTGTGCCATTTTAATTACTATCTGAATTTCCTCCCAAAATCATTAGGAACAACAAACTTAAGGTTTGATAGGATTATTTAAAAAGGAAAAACTAGGAATGAAGTGTTGAAAAAGAAACATGCCATACCAAGGGGGGGAAGTGGCATGCTGTGCTAAGATAAGCTCCAAGCTATCAAACTTTGACTCGCTACCGTATAATTACACTGCCATTTCATCCAACTCACTCAACTGCTTTTTCACAAGCAACCACATTTATTTTGAAGCTTTGGCATTACTACTAGCTTTGTTGCCTGCTATTTATTTTTGTCATAGGTTCATGCTGGGAATAGAGGTGAATAGGAGATATAGATCCAAAATCATATCACCATAAAACATATTCAATATGGGGTTTTTTCTTCAGATCTCCTTTTTCACATGCTTTAAAAAACATCTGTTGTTCAGGGTTTTTAACCAAGCACGATTGATTTTAGGATGCCTAGGAAAGTACTCAAGATGAAAGGCAAGCCAGCCTCATGAGCAAATCACCTTTTAATGGAAACTTTTGGCAACAGGAATGAAGATATAAAAAAAATTATGGTAGATGAGCTGTCAACTTTCTGAACAGAGAGGGGTCCATAGAGGTCTAGGCAGTGTAAAACCAGATCACTTCCAGCAGGACACAGGACAACCTTGATGCCTGTGTAGCCAACTGCTGTGCAGTAAAAAAAAGAACTGCCCATGGCCTTTAATTTAAACTGCGTATTTCTAACTGTGAGAATTCATTTCAGCTGGAAGAAAGAAACTACAACATTGAGCTTTGTTTGCAACTTATCCTTATTAGGGAAGAAAAGGAAAAACAATGGGAAAGTTACAGAACCACATGGGGATGAACTCCTTAAGATGGAAAGTCTAGTGCTCACATAGACTTCATCTTACTGGGCTATGTTCTGGCCTCTGTCACCTTTGTACAACGCCAAGGATCTTTTGTGGTGCAAAATGCTGCTCAAAAAAACTGTAAAGACCTTGTTATCACCATAAGACCCTGATGACTGTCCAGGTCACAGAGCCTTATATTTCTGTAGAAAGTGTACAGGCAAAACTGTGCATGAGAGACCTCAGCCTGCCATTCTCCTCTGCTGAGGTTATACAAGGTCTTGTTCCCAGGGAAACTCTCTTTTTTTTTTTTTTTTTTGTTAAATCTGTCTTTGAGCAAGAGCATTAACACCAGAACATCTTTGGAGCTAAGAAAGCAAATATGCTATTTTCTGACTTTTTACTGGTGGAGCATGGCCATCCAAACACTCCAGCTGAGGAGAGGAAGGCTCAGCATCAGCCAGAATCCATAACATCCCTTGCTGCCTCAGTTCTGCCGGCCTGCCACGAAGCAAAAGCTAATGATAAAAGCTTGGTTCCCACAAGAACCAAAGTAATGTCCAAAAAGTCAGACCAAGTCCTAGTAACTTCTGTTTCTTACAGAGAAAGCTGACTGCAGCTCTGAATTCTAAGTTTCTCAGCAAGATTAAGATTTTTCTTTGCTCTGGTACACTGAAATTTGCTGGAAAATACAGCCAAAAGGAGTCAGAAGGTATAGAGGGAAGGTAGAATAAAGGATCTGACAATTCAAATAACAAATTAATGACTAGATGTTAGTAAAAAACTCACAAATATAACATCACTATATAGCAAGAGCTCAGAAATAGAGGCAAGTTGTAAGGAATTCAAGCATGTCCCTAGTCACATCATCAAATGCAAAATGTGTACAATACTGCTATTAGTTTTGTTCTTATTATTTTCCACAGGAAATTTTGATTTTCAGTAGAAATGTGTCGGCCAAACTTAAAATACACTGAGTTGAAAACAAAACTCCTCATCCTTATGAAAACTATGATTTAAACACCTGATGTCACATTCTTTTCTATAGGCACAGCTCTTCTGGATGGAAATATGTTTATTTAACCAGTCAGTTTGACACAGACTTTTTTGCTGACACTAAATTTTCACTTATCATTACTTCTGAGAACTGTTTTCTATCACCCCATTTGGCAAGAAGCCGGCAGCCTCGCCTCAGACATCCAGGTTTTATCACTTCTCACTGGACAGGAGCAAAGCAGCATATTTGAGCACAAGATACTAAACAACCAAAGAATCCAAACCTACTCAGATTTAATAAATTCTCTCCTCAGCACCAGGAGTTATTGCAAACACATCAAACATGCTTTGTAGAACAGGTTCCCATCTGCATTTGAATCAAGACCAAGATCACGATCTCTGAATCGTGGGCGACCACCTGTTGGCCTGCATTCAGGTTGTACCAAAGATCACACAGCACTGGAATTAAGGCTGTTTACCAGAGATAAAAATAATCTCCCACAACAGATGATGGAAACAACTCCCCAAGAAGAAAGAACCACAACTGGCACCTTCTGGCACAGCAGCAGGCACACCACTCACACCTTGCCCTCTCTCACACGGTGCTCGCCAAGAGCGGCGCATATTTGTAAACCCAAACCTGGGACCCCACCAGAAGACACCGGCACATGTGGCTGTGGAGAGGGCAAGAGGAGACACCAAGGGGCTGGCAGGGATCCCCACCCTCAGACACACATGTAATGGATGCATGTGGGACAAGGTGGAGATGTTTCTCCAAGCAGCTGTGTCTGGGCTGGGTCTGACCATGGCTGCTGGTACCCAGGCAGGAGGGCCCCCTCCAGGATCCAACCTGCCCAGGAAGGACAGAGGTGATGAAATCAATGCCCACAGACAAGCTCTGGCCCCATCCTGTGAGCTGCCTAGGACACAGCCCCTGACAGATACTAGGGCTTTAGCAAAATGGTGGTGGTGCCAGAAGCAGCACAGAGATCCCTGAAGATGGTGCTGGTTCCTTCAGTACCTCCTGTCACCCAGAACCACCTGACTGGACTGACTCTCTCCTTCCACCCCTTCCTCGGCCCAGCACACAGCCTGAGCCATGGTGTCTCACTCCTCTGCTCCCTGGGCTTCTCCACCCCTTGGCTGCACACACCTGTGGATGCACACAGTGCCTTCATCCAACCACTCAGCACATTCCCTTCTGAGATAGGCAAAAGGCTACAGTTTCTCAAATAGATGCTACAAAAAGTTTCCATGTGCTGCACCTTTCAGAAACATGTGGACTTGGCCAACTACAAAACAGTTACAGAGTATGATATCAAAGTTATTTCAAAAGCATTGCTACAATATCCTGGCAGCAAACAGCTGCCTTTTTCATCCTTCTGATTCACTCTCACCAGGCAATTCATAACAGCCTTGGACTCTCTCCAGCACTGAATATGTGTTGTACTTAGGCGTGACCACGCACTCAGCCTGCTGCTCCCTGCCCTCTCCCATTCCACTGGAGGAGCCCTCTGGGGCCCCAGCATTTCCCACTTGGTCTCCCTGGTTACAGACCACCTGATGTCCCTTGGCTGCCCACTCTTTCCACTGGGATGAAGTTCCCCCAAAAGCAACTTTATTTCCCTCTCTGCCTCCTCTCTCCCAATTTGACATCCTTTTGAAGGTCGCCTTCATGGCGGTGCCTGGGAGAAGGCAAGCTCCCCCTACTCCACATGGAGGACAGGGAACAGAGCTGTTGGGAGCTCATGGCCTGTCCTTCTTCCTTTCCACTCCTTTGTTTGAGAGCAGAAAACTGGGTTTGAATACCTAAACTCTAAATTCAGCCAAAAAAATCAGCATTTTCAGAAGAGCCACTGCAGCAAATGGGCACGGTCAAAAGGAACAGAAGGCCACTGAGTCAAGGCTATGGCTCTGAGAGCTCTGATGAGAAGCCCCACAAGGAGAAAAGAGATTTGTCTCATCTTCCACATTGCTTTCACTGAAGTAATAGCTCCAGCTTATTAAAAGCTACAATAATAACTGAGTCAAGGAGTTTTGCATCTGTGCTTGAAATAAGATTTGAGTTATGCATAAGAACAGATAAGTATCTAAAAAAGCAATCAACTCCTTCCAGTCAAACCTGTGCCCTCTCTGCTCACGTGAGATAGGAGAAAAGAGAGAAAAATCCAAGTTTTCTTGCCAGATGCCATCCAAATCCACTGCTGTGGTCTGAAAACACTTTAGGTTTTCATACAGCAACTCTAACCTTCATCACTAACAGAACCATGCATGCTGCAAACACAAATGGGTTCATGCCTTCACTGCTTTCTGAGGTGATGGAATAAAATGCAGAGTTAAGTGCTTCATCTCTAACCTCTCTGCTGCCAAACCTGGGTCAAGAGCATCAGCTCTTTACTGTGCCACTGTAACAGAAGAGACACCTCCATGCAACGAGGACCTAAACCCTTCACCTCGACAGAGAATGGGGAGGTGTCAGAGCTTTGTGCTTCTCCTGGCAGTGAGCTCAAACAAAGGTCAACACCAGAGCCCTGATGCACTGCTGGGCAGGTGAGAATCCCCCAGTCCTCCTTCCCAGCAGTGCTGGGGCCCAGAGCCACAGGCACCATGGGGGAGGTAGAGGGAGAAACGCCACATATTTGGAGATTTTACAAGCCCCTGGATTCAGGGCAGATGCCATTTACACCAGCCAAGCAACTGGCTGAGTCCTGCTTCAAAAGTATATAAATCCAGAGCAGGATTTTTTCAGAAGTCCAGCTTTATGTTCTTCACAATATGTTGTGGATACAGAAAAAACTATTTTTAAATAATGAAAGAAACTATTAAAAATTAAGGCAAGTCTATAATGAAAAAAAAGGCCTCCATGGCCTTCAAATTAGTATTAATATCTTTTTAAGGGAAAAAGTCTTCCACATCACAGTATGCCCTATTGTAAAAGGAAAACAAATAGCACGTAAGTATTTTCTTTGAGTTGCATTTTAATTTACCTCCATTAGGAAGTCAGGAAACATTTTATCCTCTGTGCTGCAGCAGTTCCTGAGGACACTTATTTTGCTGCTCAAGCTAACCAAGTGGTGGCTGGCAGGAGGGCCAAGAGCAGGAAGGGAAGGTAGAGCAGCAGAAGAAACAAAGGAACACTGTGGAGTGCTTATTTTATTGCCCAAATTATTTACTTACCAACTTCAAAGGGATGCAAAAGGAGAAGGAGGTCAAACAAACCACAGCATGTTTTCCCCTCCTCTTCACAGACATTATTTACTGTAATGTCCCTCTTAAAGTAGAAATGAGAAAGAAGCAAATGACCTCCAATTGGTTCTGCAGCGGCTCCATAAATCACGAATTCCCACCACGTGCCCAGCTGCAATCACCCCCACAGCCACTCAGACTGTGGCTGGGAACTGGCTCTCCTCAGGATGTCCCCTGCAGCCAGCCTCATCACGAGATGCTCTGCCTCAAACATATGAAAAGTTATTTTGGTAACTAGCTGGATTGCCATCATCAGGTAAAGGAAAAAACCCTGACAACCCTTCTGAATCTCTTACCTAGCAACATAGCTTACATCCATACTATCATTTTCCAAAGTTTGAGTTTTTTAGCTATTGCAGCACAGCCATCTGTGGGTAGCCAGGAAAATATCTCCAGCTACATGGCAGTAACTTTGCAGGATTGCTACAACTGACCTGGGCAGCCTTTACTACCCCAGAAACCTCTCACCTTTGCAGAAGTTCATAAAGACAAATACACACCAAGATCTGAGATTTTATTTATTTAGCTGCTAAAAGGTCAAATGAAAGCAGATATCTCCTTATAAGCAACTTCTTCTATCTACAGGAAGCCATTACCCGCTAAGAGAGAACTTCACACTCAGCATGCAGGTTTGAAACCTGAACAAGTAGTAAAGTCTTTCTTACACTAACACAAATGTGAATCACAATCTGGTTCTACTGCAATCTGTGAAAGACAGACAGTACCAGAGTACATGTCAAAAATAAGTATGTTTTAGTCACTGCTTCCAGGACTTAGGCACTACACCCAAATGTAGCCCGCCAGAGAAGCGAGCTTCAGTACTGGAATTTGCTTTTCAGCACTCTAAATACAGCACTCTTCAGCTTGTGGGTGTGAGAAAACTTCTATGCCTTTTTAACTGCTGAAACAAAAGAGATTTGTAATTTATTTATTTATTTACTGCACAGCTTCATTTAAATATTTTTCAATGCTTTCCTTTTATGAAGGTGGCACATTGCTGCAACTGACCATCTCAATATCTTACTGTTGAGCAGGTTTGGACAGATATGAGAACGGAGCTACACATGTATGGAAATTTCAGAGGACTCTCAGGGTCCCATTTTTGCAAAAAGGAAATTGATTTTTTGCTTTCTAAATAAATGATTACTATGAGATACATGTCCATATTACACACCTCAAGTGCAGGGAAGGCACCGAGTCCTTTGCCAAGCACTTCTTGTATTTGCATGTGCAGAAAGAACCATGAAGGACTACAAATAAATGGGAAGATGGCCACATTCCTCCATCAGCCACCTGTGCAGAGTAACCCAGGACCCTGGTGATGGTAGAGCTATAAAGGAGCAAATATCCCACAGACAGCAGTTTCTTCCCCGCCCCTCTGCCTACAGCATCCTAGAAATGTGTCAAAAACACAGGGCTGGAGCAGGAGATGGAGCTCCCTCCCACCCCGTGCTGGGCTGTCCCTGGGTTGGGGGGACATTTTACCATTAGGGCATCTCCTCCAGTTCTGCTGACTTGAGGCAAACATGAAGTTGGATTTTTATTAAGGGCTTTTCAGGCAAAGTAGGAAATGCTAATCTTAACTAAGAGTCATATCATATATATGCAAATTGTTTGCTCTACTTTCTCCATCTGTTTTCTTCCCAGGTTTTTCTCTGCGCTATGCTTTACTGGAGATTAACTTACAGTATATTGCACCAAATTTGGACTGTGTGGGAAACATATGCTGCAAGCTCAAGGCCAGACTCGAATATTGGGTTGCACAGGAATAGGAATATTCACAGCAGTGCTAAGGACTGAAAAACCCACAGGGACAGGAAATTCAGAGACACCAGGGTAAGGAGAGGCTGAAGCAGAGCTGTTCCAGTTACAGTAGCAGGTGGGAAGGCAAGATTTCAAAACAGCTTTAATTTGGGCAAGAGGAAATGGCTGAACATGATAGAATGAAACCACACACTCCCCTCATTTTAATATGCAAGTACCTTGTTAGTGTGATACACATCAAGCAAGATAGACAGTTATCAGTGATGGAGTATGGTCTTTTTTTTCTAGAAATCAAAGTTCTCCTGACTTACTTGAAAAATCATGCATCCATCTTTTATGCCTGTACACCTAGGTGGAATATGTAATTTGTTAGTAAGAAAGGACAAGAGAAAGGATGCTACTTTTCTCAAACTGAATTATACAAACACACCATTATCCCCAAAGTGTAAATTGACAAATATCTCAAGAGAAAACAAACTGGTTTGTGATGAAAACAATAATTGTCATTTATCAGCCAAAAAAAAGTTATGTCTTTTGACTCTGTGAACCCAGCGTCTAAGAAACTCTTTCCTCCATGGCTACTGCAAACTAGCAACAAATGGTTTCCTGCAAGCCCAGTAGAAATGGAAGCAAAATTTTACTGAACTAAGATGAAGAAACAATCAAAGAGCTACTCTGACCTGATGCACTGAAAGCAAGAGCTGCCTTTTATCAGTATTGTCCCACAACCAGCCTGCTTGATACTCATCCTCAAAGTTCTAAACAAAATGGTATATGCAGAAGCTCCGTAAGCTTTTGTGATCTTCTCAATTCATTGTGGTTACATATAGCTGCTGTGAAAGATGTCTGAAATTAAAAAAGAAAGAAAAAAAAAGAAAGAAAGGAAAGCAGCTACATCATTACTTAAGTACTACAGTGCTGGTTGTGGCACTGCATGTGACCCACAGCATCATTTCTGTGTCTTCTGTGACACATTAATGAGACTGCATAAAAGGTATTTACTTATGGATGTGGAAACAGAAGAGAGGAGTATATTTTATCCCACCCTGTGTATACTTATACTGAAACTTGATAATTCTATTTTGACCAGATTTTTTTGATTAGCAGTAGTATTAAACAATCACATTCTCAACTTTTGAAATGGGATACAGCAGAAAGGTCTGAACAGTTTTTCATTCAATCCAAGAGTGAATATCTTAGTGTAACTACTTAGTTTATTTTGATACAGTTTTACTTTGCTTTCCACCTACAAAACACAGCAACTAAGTTTCATCTAAAAAAACACAGTTAATTAAGTGGATTAATTTTCAAAACACAAGCATTAGCAAGGACCATGAGTTTAAACATGTCTCTTCAGTCTGTGCTAAAATACTAGATCAGTATGTGCTGATGCCTTGGGTTTGAAAATGTTAACACTTAGGACCACTCAAAAAGCCTTCAGTAGCTCAGAGGCATTTGAACTTCAATTCCCCTGCAGCAGGCTGACATAAGAAACATGGGCTAATACAAACCCCTGCCTTTAGGAGAAAGCTGACACAACAGGGAAGGCAACAGCTCAAATGTGAGCCACGGACCTCGCTGCTAAAACATCCCAGCAGAGGGAGACCCACAGGATAACTGAATTTATTCTACAAGTTAAAATACATTTTTGCAGACCTGGAGGACAAAGCGTGGACTTTTGTTGTTGTTGTTGTTATGAGTTCATTTTACAAGCGAGGCATTGCTGACTATTAAGGCAAAAGAACACACCAACACAGAACTGGTGTGGCACCAGAGCAAAACAGAGTGAATTTCGGGCAGAAGCCACACATCTCCTTTCTGCACAGTTGGTGCAGCTGCAACAACAAGGCTCAGGCACGTAACAAAGCCATTCTGTTCGGGTGGGTGAAGAAATCCACCTATGTTTCCAGCTTTTTGAAGTCTCTGCTGCTACTCCATGAAGTAAAGTTTTGTTTGATTTCTGACAGGACACACACAGGCCTTTGTATAGCATGAGGGATCACATCCAGAATTCCCCATGTGTTTTTGTAATTTGAAATAAAACAAACAAACAAAATTTTTATTCAGTAGACATGAACATCTGGAAGATGACATCAACATGACTTCAACTTTAATGTCAAAGCATTAGACTGAAATCCAATATTGTTGAACAATTTGTGGGGGAAATGCCAGAAACTTGAACATCATGGAATAAAACTGTGATGGATATGAGGTTTCTGCAGCAACTGAGAGAAGAAACAATGTTTTAGAGCTTAACTAAATGCCTGATGAACACTAATGTAATTACAGATGTAACTTGGGCTGAAATGCATGATACTAAAATATAAAAATGAATGCCCTGGTCCTGTAGGAGGCTTGGGGACTGGGTTTCTAGCCTTGCCCTGCTTTCCCCATTTATTCTCCTGTCCTTCATCATGGTTGGCTGGAAAACACCTTCACTGGGGCTCTTTGGAGATGGGCAAATACTGCACAGCATGGGTGCACGCACCCCTCTGTGCCTGTGTGGGGGAGCAGAATGGAGCTGCCACCAGACAGCAATCCCATCCCATCAGAGAAACAGAAACATGAGTACCATAACGAGTACAGTCGCAGTGGGACTGGAAATCTTGCTCAAAGAGGATGAGAAAGCATCACCACCACCACCAAACTAAGCCTTCATGTCTTGGAAGGAAACTCCTGAGAGGCAAGTCCTGGCTCTCTCAAAAGACGAGACAGGGAGAGAGGCAATGAAAGACCAAAATGCTTCCTCTCCTCAAAACACTCAGCTCCCAGGCCTAATTATACAGGATCAACAATCCTAACCAAAACTACTGGCAGCCTCTCTCTATGTACAAGCATACAGCCAACCTCAAAAATGTGGCTTTAGCACTCACACAATTTTCACAGACAAAAATCAGTTTAATTAGATAGTTTGTAATTTCTTTTGAAAGCAAAAATGAAGGTATCTGTATACTCTTAAAACTAGTCAAACCACTATCCCTTTTTTTATTTAAGCATCACTATTAGCTTGTCCCAGTTTGAAGTTTCCCACTCCCAGTTGTAACACTAATTAAACCTTTTGGGGAAGTTGTGTGCTCATTCTTATGCATTGCTATTAATATTTTTTATTGCAGTTAGTTGGGATCCAACACCATTCCACTGAACCCAGTGAGAAGGATTTTATTTTGATTTTGTCTGGCTTGTTTTATTCTTAGCAGATGGTGCAAACCCATATGTTGATGAGTACATGCCACAGGAGAGCATCTGATCTGATAGAGCCAGCCCCAAACTACAGTGATGTCTGTGCTGAGGACTTCAGTGCCTGCCACCACACAGGACCACACTTCTTGGCATGGTGTGAGAGCTCAGATGGGCTTTCAAAACTATACTAGTCCTGGTACCTAAGATACTTTTGAAAAGGTACCTTAGGCATATCTATACAGTAGCATGACTGTCCTCAGAATTGGTATTTTTTTAAACTAATTTTTACCGTGCTACCCACATAACTCAGGTGGACTAAAGGTGACACTTAAATTTGATAAATATAAATTAATATATTTTTGCATATGCAAATCAACAAATAATTTTCATGAAATATGATTCAACAGCCATGGAGATAACAACTTTTCCAAAGCATATTTTTCTCCCTGCACTGTCAGAGAGACTCGTGCTGCCCTCCCTGTCTTTGATTTTGTTTGAAATACATCCCCTGATAACCTAAAGAGAAGTACTCATGAAGAGCTTAGAGCTATTTATAGCAAAGTCTGTGTGACTGAAAACATTGCAGTTTTCTTGTGGTGGGCACGGGCGTCGCTTATGAACCGCAACTGGAAAACTGTTGCCTCCCTCTTTAGCAATTCCAATCAGCATTCCCAAGGCAAGAGAGAGGGAGCCAAGGAAGGAAACAGACATAAGGACAAAATGCAAACAAACTGAAAATTTACCAATCACTTATATTCAGAAACTGAAGCGGGGGGCGGGGGTTTGGGTACGAGAAAGGCTCATCTCAATCTGCATTTCAAACTGCTGGAAATGGGCATACAAAGTGGATTAGCATGATCACACCAGTATTCCTCAGCAAGGGTTTTGTGCAAGCCCCTGAGAACAGGCATAATCTCTCGTAATTACTGGATACACTGTTGTCACATTGAATAACAGCCTTTCCTCAAAACATGTAAAAGTCTACTCATCGATTCTTCCAACTGGGCATTGGGTGCAATTGTCAACAGATCCAGGAGTACAGCAAGCAAAGCTCACTCCTGGATGCTGATCTGCAAATCCCACGTGAACTAGTTTCATAGCTGTGTTTTATTTTAAGTGAAAATAAATGAGGTACAGCAAGAGCAGTGGCTTAAATCTTGTACTTAATAGATTAAAATCCCCATTCCTCTTATGCCTTCCTACTAACAACCAACCTTTGGATCAGTTTTAAGTCCTACTGGCCAGAAATGCGATAGAAAATGAGTCAAAACTCTGGAAGACTCAGATTCAACTCTGATTTCTGCTGCTCACAATTACATAGTTCAAGGTCTTGATCAACAACACCAGAAGGGAAAACGAGGAAGGGTGAAAGGCAAAGATAATGTGTTCAGGTTTGGCTACTTTCTGCCTTGGGTTCTAACCACTGGAGGAGATTTTTAGAAGAGATACCAGGATATGGGATGGCTGTGTTAGGTTGGCAGACAGGGAACAAGGTATATTTTTTAGTTGCTAGTAAAGAACTGGCAACTGAAACCCCAAGAGAAGATTAATAACCAGAATAAAAAGAGAAAAGAACCACTTTTTATTATAAATCCCAAAGCTATATATTACTCATGGACAGTCACAGATGTAGTATTTGTTCCCAGGTGAGACCTACTAAGCCTATAAATATTTTTTAATTAAAATAGTTTCCCCTGATGCTCAGCCTGTCTTATTTTATGGACAACAAAATTCCACGTTCATAGATTCCTCCGACAACACACACATTTAATATATTTTCAAAAACACAAAGAGTGCTGATACCTGGACTCTACACAGTCACACTCAGATACAAGCCATTCTCTGAAATAACCAAGCCACAGTGAAAAAAGGAGTCTTTCCTTAATTTGAAACCAAAGTAAAAGAACAGAAGCTATAACAGGCGTTTTATCCTTGTTCTGTTTCTATCCCTCAAGAAAAAGTTAAGAGGAAGGTTGTCACAGTTTGACAATTCTAGAATTAGCTAACCAAAACCACTACATTAATTCGTGTTTCCCCCCGGTTTCGAACTGAAACCAGCGCAAAGGTAAAGGCTGAATATTGTGCAGTCAGCTCATGAGGAGTCAGAAAAATATAATACTTCATTTTAAAAAATAGATATTTAAAAATCAATATACTTAAACCAGTGCATCTTTCTTTGAACCAGCTGGTGGGAAACATCAGTAGTGACGAGATACAGAATTATCTGAAACTCGAGCCTGATTCACTCTGGCACTTCTCCTGCTCCATTACAACTTTTAAATCAAGTCAAGAAGCTTGTGTAACAGGAAGTTTGTATCCACTTATCCTTATCTCCTTTCTCCACTGGTGTGACACTAGAACACTTAGCCCTTAATTTATAGGGTAATAGTAATAAACAAACACAGAAGAACTTCCCCCGTGGAGAAATGAAGTGGGGAAGGGATCAGCATCTTTTCTGCTTTCTAGACACTGGACACATTATCTTGTAAATCCGAGTTTGGCCCAAAGAGTACCAGGCAAAATAGAACTTGTGTTTCCAGTCTGTTGATTTGATTGTAGAAACATTTTTAACATAAATAAAACAACAGTGCTTTTACCGTTAATTTGGGAATACGGACAAGAAGGGACATTCATACTTACTACTGTGTTACTGTATGCACCAAAACCCCCTGAAATCCCAGCAGACTTACAATTACTCACTTACTCCCCAAATGACTTTCTTCTCCCTGGTGCCATTGAGTGAGGGACAAGCATTAGCGAAAAAAAAACCAACAACCAAAACACCGATGAAAAGAGGGGATTAAGGGAATGTTTTTTCTTTGCTACATATGTTTCCTGGAACATATCAAATTGGAATCCCAGCACATCGAGGACAGAACAGCAAAGCTACCAAGAAGCTGGCAAGTGGCAACACGACTCATACCAACTTCTCCCTTTTGTGGAGATGCATATCAGAAATCTCTGTTAATAGGAGGTTATGGGAAGAACAAGTATAAATCAGCCGAATTACTTTCAGCCAATGCCTGTATACAGCTAATGCACAGCGCTGGGTTCTGGAATTTGCAGCCAAGTCGGAACATTAATACGGGACTTCTAAGATATCTGAATGCACTGTCAAGCTCATTATGATGCTTAGCTTCCAGTATTAGCTATTTTATCGGTAGCTACCAGAGAAGTCTTCTAAGACAGATGCATCAGGCCACGCAATGCAATAGCCAAGAGGTTGCAACTCCGCGGTCGGAGATGTCAGCTGTACTGGTAATTTACACAGGAAGCTTAAAAACACAGGCTAAAGAGAATGGTACCCGCACTCTATTTGCAACAAACTGCACTACCACAAAAAGGCTCGTAACATCTCCGTGAGATTCCTACGTAACTTTGTCCCGCCACGAGTACGGGCATTTCACTTTCTCCCCGAGGCAGAGGGAGAGCAGAGCGGCTGGATGCGGCTGTGGGACAGGGGCTGCCGGCCCCAGCCCCAGCCCCGGCCGGAGCAGACGCGGGGCTGTCGCTGACCGAGCGCCGCCCGCGGTTGCCGCCGGGGCCGAGGAGGCGCGGCCACAGCCGGGTGCCCAGGTGGCCTCCCCCTGCCTCCTGCACGCAACTTGTCGGAGACTTTTTCGCCGCTTATCTGACTTATTATAAAAGAAAAAAAAAAAAGTCCTAATTAACAAAGATCAGGAAAGTCGTAGCGTACATTTACCGTAAGGCTGGTTACCACTTTAATCTCGCAGCTACTCAGACACAGGGATAAACCCGGCGAGGATTAACCAGGTCAGCTATATACAGCCCCGAGAGCAGCTCAGGCTACGCTCCCGCAGAGTAGCGAGGCGAGGCCGGCGGGGGCCAGCCCGCCGCACCCTCCGCTCGCCCCCGGCGCGGGGAGCCCCCGGNCACTCACCGAGCGTCTCCGCCCGCAGCCAGAGCGGGGCCGAGGCTCCGAGCAGCAGCGAGAGCAGCAGCGAGGGGGCGGCCCGCGCCCCCCCGGCGGGGCCCATGGCTCCGGCTCTCGGCGGGGCGGGCAAGGCACAACTTCCCCACTTCCCTCCTGCTCCTTTCTCTTCCTCTGCTCTTCCTCCTCCTCGCTGGGGCGGCTCCGGAGCCAGCCCGCGCTCCCGCGGAGGGGGGCGGCCACCTCCCGGCATCCTTCCCCCCGCAGGTGTTTCTGCGGAGGCGGGGAAGGGGCCGTGCGGGGCCGCCGCTGGCCCCGTGCCCCGCCGGTGGCCGGGCTGCAGCGCTGCCGCCTCCCGCCTCCCCGGCCTGGGGCTGGGGGTGGAGAGAGGAAACGGGAGAAGGGGAAGCGCCACTATTCCCATTGGGCTGCCGCTCGGGGTATCTCCTCCTCCTGCCGTGGACCGAGGGGCCGGCGCGGCCCCGCCGCCCCCTCCCCTCGCCGAGTGCTGCTTCTCCCACCCACCGCCGCTCTGGGGGCTGCGCCGGGGTCGCGCCGCTTCCCCAAACCCTGCAGCCCCCAGCATCGCCTGCGAGCCCCCCGAGTTGGCAAGCCACGTCCGTGCCCACATACATATATACACGCACTCGTATATACGTGTGTGTTCTCCAGGAAGCAGGATTATTTTGCCGTTTGCAGGCTAATTCCCAGGCGTCGCTCCCGCTGCCGGGCGGGAAGGGGCGCGGGGACGCCGCAGGGTGTGCGCGGGGAGAGATGGGCAGGACACGAGTGGGGCCGGGCAGCGCAGCCGGACGGGGCGAGCGGGAGCGTCCGGCCCCTTCAGCGCAGCTGGGGTCGCGATCGGGCTCCTGGTTCTGAGGAAGTGTTTCCGCGCAGGTTTGCAAGCCGTATGGATAACCTGTGCCAGCACTGTTTGTTACTATTATGGGCTGAATTAAACAGGAGTTTTCTGAAGTATGCTGTGGGCATCCCTCTGTCTGGGTGGGACCTTGGCTGTCCGGCTCTGAATAAACCTGTGGCACAGGGAGGGTTGCAGACGCACGACAGGGAACACAATGCCAGCAGCTTAGGAGACCCGAATGTTAAGCAGGCCCCAGTGGTTTGCCTTTTAAAAGTACGCTGGAGAATGGAAGGTGGGCTGTCTGACTCTGTACAGTCTTTTCGGGGATGGGCTGCTGTGAGGCAGGTGGATTCACACTGCCGGCAGGTCAGAAACACTGTGCTGCTATGCTAAGATGAAATACAGAATTAACTTGTGTGTCAGAAACAGCATTGCTAGATTTTATATCATGTTAGAATAAGTCGAGTTTGGTAAACCTTTATTCTAATTGAGCTCCTGTTTTGTAAGTGTTAATGTCTGTTTTTTAACTTTTCAGACACCATATGTGATCAGGCATATTTTTTGCCACGTACCCAGTACATTATATTCTTGGTATATGTATTTAACACACGTTGTTAGTATTTGAGACTTACCCTTCTTTTCAAAGGAGAGTTTGAAATCTAGACTAAAATGTTAGAGATGTTATAAGGCAGAGAGTGTGTTTGTTAGTGCAGCAGTTTGGTGGTCAGACTAATCCTCACTGGATTTTACCAACAAATGCCAGCATCCTTCTGGTTGAAGGAGGCTGGGCTGGGTCACTCTTCAACTCTGAAGACTGAGAGACTTTTAAAGCGGAGTGTGTCCATGTGAATAAAAGTGGCCTGTTCTTGTACTTGTCTCACAGATTGTCAGCAGCAAATCCATACAAATGAGAGTGATTATGGAGACAAAGGGGCCAGAAAGTCAAACTCTGAAACAGCCTTAAGACTGAATATAAAGACTCCACAGAAGTGGTGAAAATAATGTGGTCACAGAAAATAGTTATGCCAAATTCTGGTTCAAAACCTACAAATGAGACTCAGCATAAATGGAAACATGAGGGAGAGAGATGGATAGGATAATACATATGTTGCAAAACATATATCATCTTTGAAAGAGTGCTAGTTGTTGAAAAGCAATATAACAACATATGAGTGTGCATCGTTCTGTATTAGTCTCAGCAGGCAATCAAAACCAGTCAGTCCTACATGGGTTGGTACTGGGAATTACACTGATCTGTATTCCATCAACTGAGATTTAGAATATATTCTCTAGTAATAGTGCCACATTCTAGTTAAATTTGTTAAGGGTTATCATAAATATGGACAGAACAGTCCTGCAGGTCAATCCCAGCTAACCTTAGGGAAGCAGCGCTGTGATAAAGCGGCTTTAGTGATCTTGGGCAATTTAACATATAAAACACTTTGCCATGGAGCTTGCAGATAATGTTGCTAGTGCTGGTCTCTCCACAGAACCTGGATGGTTGGTAATTGGTAGAGGCAAGTTAGGAGTCTTGGAAGGCCAAAACAGGTTTTTGCCTGTCACACAGCTCTAGGAGGCTCAGAACAAGAGGGAAGGTAGGTTGGCAGACACCATGAAAGGAGGCTTTCTTCATCTCCTGAGCACTGGAGACTTAGCAGTGCCCTCTGAGACAGAGAGATAATGATTCAATTCACAGTTATTTTTATTTCAATGATTTGTAGTGAAATGATAAGTCACGCCCTTGGGACTGGAGACTGGGGCTGTAAAGTGTCTGGGAGTGGTATTTGTTTTCCATTCATGGCCAGTAAGGAGAGCACTGGTGGAGGGAAAGCCTGCAGGCTGCCTTTTCAATCTTCTCACCACTCTGGGCTCAAGAACTGGTCTGTTGTCCAAGGCCACATGTTTCCTGTTGCAAATGTGTAGTGCTCAGGGGGAAGCCCTGCTCCTCTGGCAGACATTGGGAGCACAGCTTTCCTATTGACTTCAGCAGGACAATAATAATGCAATCAGTGAAATAGCTTCTGTATTATTTATTTTGCTATTAAATTCTCATTACTATGCCCTCTCTCTGTCGGTTTTAAATATGCTGTAGGCAAAGAACTTACTGTCAGCTTCCAAGATTAAATAATCATTAAGATGGATGAAGTAGTTTATAGCTCTCAAAGTTGCTATTCACAAGGAGGACTTGTGCAACCCTTGTCATGTTGCTACACTAGTTCATGAGTACTTTTCCAAATTTCCCTTTGTAAGGAGGAGAGTTAAAACCAGCTTTTGAAAAAAATACAGTTTTAAAGGCAAGTGCTTTGAGTTAAAGCAAAATATTAGTTCAGAAAGAAGGCATATATTGAGCCTGACTGATACGTTTTCACACAGTGGGAGTTTCATAACAGGAAAACTCCCTGACAAACCACTTCTGACAGCTTGATGCCACTGATCTTGGTCACTAACACTGACTTAATTTGGAAGAGACCTGATTCACCCAAACACATATCTACTTTTTAGCATGAGCATATGCCTTTCCTTGACAGTTGGTTTTCCAACGGTATGAGTTAGGAGTATTTTGTGTGCTTGTTGCAAATGGTATTAACTGAGTCACCTACAACTAGATAAGGTGTCTGATCATTCATTCTATGGATACCTTTACTTGCAGGTCCAGCCACCTGCAAATGAGCAGTTGAGCTTTTACTCCAAAGACCTTTGACCTCAGGATGAACAAACAGCGAGTGAGGACTTCAGGAAAAAATCAGCTCAAAACACTTTAGAAGGTGGATGGTCAGTATGGGGTTATACCCAGGTTTCATTTGTGGACTTGTACAGTCTCTAGCTTCATGGATTTACTTTCTTGACCTATACTTCTTATATGCTGTTGCATAATTGTATATAACACACAGAGAAAGAGCTGCTTCTAAGCAGACCTAAATCATCTAAAGAGTCTTCGTGTTCCTCGTGTGTTGTTAAACTGGTAGTTTGTCTGTGGCAAGGGGCAGGGGAGGAAGGAAAAACACACTGCAGAGTTCACCTAAGCTTATCTTGCAAGCTTGACACTATATATTCTTCCTTTCAAAAGCATCTTGTTCTGTACAGGTTCTAGGGGGAAAAAATAGAAACCAAAAACTTAATTTATACAAAGAGGTTTAAGTTTCATCTTAATGGAGTAGTCTTGCTTTTGTGCAGCTAACAGGAAAGTTCCTGTTCTTAGTAAGTGGAAGCTTTTCCTTTGCATAGAAGAAGGGGGAGGAATTGAAAACACAATGAGGTGGAGAGGACCCGAGGTTACAAATTACAAAACTGGCAAGAACAATTCTAGACATTGAGATGTATGTTAATCTCTTCATTAGCAGAAGGATAGCTTGCAGATTGAGAGGCCTTTTAGCAGTCTTTATATATAGGCCAGGTTTTGCATTTTCACTGGGGCAAAACAAATGGTATAGTGGATTTACAGGATAAAGCTGAGAACAAAATGCTGTGGTTGCTGATCTCCGTGTATTCAGGGACTATTTTCTGCCAGAAGTGTATGTGGTGGTTATATAAAAAATTCAGAAAATAAAACGCATAAAGTAAAATCATGAAATGTATCTAGATGTAACATTTGTATACACTATGTGAGAAGTAACCTCTGTTAAAAATGATCAAACTACAGCAAAGTCAGCACTGCCATAAGGTTGTGGCATGGCTTAGGAAGTTTAGCAAATTCCTTGTGATACACATTAAATATTCTGTATATGTAGAGTATTTTATGGGTACAATGCTCTATGCTTTGTTTTATTATTGGAATCTAGGCCCTTTCCCATGGAGCAGCAGGGACATTTCAGCCTGTAAAATACCACCCTCTACTAAGGTCTACATACCATTAAACCATGAGGAGATGGACTGACCTCCAGGACTCTTCTGGACTTGGCTACTGTTGCAAAAATTTTGCAATTTACCCCTCGGAATTAGAAAAAAATCTACCCATTTGTAGCAGACTGTGGGATTGTGCCCTCCTTCTCAGAGCCAGCCTGGGTTCTGGCGAAGTCCATGTTAGCAGCTTCCCTCCTTGCTTAATGTAAGCATCTCTCTCCAGATGTGAAAATGCCCAGGAGGGAAGGAGTCAGTAAAATAACATTTCCACTTTTCAAGTAGGTCTGAGCAAGTAGCTGGGAGGATATAATGACCAAACGCTTCCTTAGTACTTTAAGGCAAACATGAGGCAAGAATCAGACAGAAAAAAAATCTTCTCATAGAAGAAACAGTTTAACTTGCACTAGCACAGGTCACTGCCTGCACCCATGTGGATGAGTTGGAGCCATATAGTGTCATTATGTAATTACACTGGTAGCAAGAATCCCCAGGGGAAAGAGACCATAAATATTCTTAGACCTTAAGAACATGGAAAAAGAATTAACAGGCAATAAATCCTGGGAGAGAAAACTAAACTGCAGCAGGCTTCAAGACTTTTGTCTTAACTATAGGTCTTGTCTGAGTGGGGGTGATTTTGCAATAGCAGGGCTCTTCCCAGCACTGGTAGGGAATGTCTATGGGATAATTGGATGCTTAGAGATAAGCAGCCTCATTCACTGCAACAGCAGCAGTTGGGTGTAACTCTAATGAGAGTCATATAGAGGATGAATGTGCACTTTTCATCACTTTAATTGCTGTAACCTATCCAATCATGTCACCTATTATGATGTAATTATGAGATCAAATTGAAGACTAATCATTTGTCCCACTGCCACATATTTTGCAGTTTTTCACAGCTGCTTGGTAGTCTTAGGTCATAATTTTTCATACTTTCAAGGAAAAAGAAATAAAGTTGCTAATCATCTGGATTTTGAAGACAATCAACCAAACATCCTATGCTGCTGTCAAGAAATATGGGACAGAATGTTCCTTTTCATTTAAACATGTCGTTTTGGGGCTGCCTTGGAAAACATTATGATCTAGAGATTCATGACACTGCTTGTCAAATCAGAGCCTACTATTTTATAACATACTATAGTATGTTGTTGGAGTTTGGCAGCCTCCTTGGTCATTGTCAGTGACAAAGCTCTGATTGATTTTTATAGGTGTTTTAAAGAGTTTTTGTGTTTCTGCAAGGTATTAGTCCTCATACTTTAAAAAAAAGTCATATTTTGCCCATTAATACATAGTAGTATGTAATTTTTAACGATAGCATGTTTGGGATTTTCAAGAGGGAGTTCACAGCTGAATTTGCACAGTCTGCATTTTTTTACATGGGAAACAAGTATCTTAATCATGTTTATGAGGTTGCATCCAAGTAGGAGCAAAGAAATTACTTGTGCAAAATATGAAGCAATCCAGTGGTCACTTCCAGGAATAACCAATTATGTTTGAATCACATGTCTTTTAAATAAAGTTAGCAATTGATCTAGTTATAATCTTTCCCAAAAGGTGTGGAGTAGTGGGAGATGAATGCAAGTAAGCAGGGCTTGATAATTTCTAATATAGAGCGTGTGCCGCTTATGTACACTGGAAAGGGCAGTTCATGCGCTGGTTTATTGATCATGATATCCCTGGCTTTGTAACTTAGAGAGCTGAAAGGAAATATAAGTATGAACTGAGTGACTGCTTGATTTAAAAGAAGTCATCCAGTTTACTCCAGATCTAGCTCATCTTCCTAATTTCAAGTGTTCATTCCACATTGCAGTTTTCTTGTAGGGTAGATATGAACTCAGGCTGAAAGTCTCAGGAGTTGAAAAATAAGGGCTTCTTTCTCTTCAGTTCATTTGTTTCAAGAGAGAGGAATGGGAATCATGCTTATTAATTTAGCAATTATGATATGTGGGACTGTGGTCCCTCTCCCCTCCCTGTGCTCTGTACAGGCCCTGTGGAAGTCTGCACAGAAATAAGCCAGTTATACATAGTAGAAGCATAGCTCATAAATCTGCAATAATCATTATGTACGGAGAAAAAGCTTCTTGTGCAACTTTTCTACATAGCATTGGGCCACTATGCCAAAGAATCACAAGGTCAAATTCTTGTAATTCATACTGTCACAGCTGTGGATCACAACTGTATATATAGTTTAGGGATTCACTGTGAATTGCTTTTGAAGGCAGGCTATTTATTAAATGCAAAAGCCTGATCAAATGTAATCTGTCTCTGTAAAAAAACTTTTTGCAAATAATTAGAAAAATGTGAGTTTGAATGGTTATTTTCTCATATTTAATTACTTTAATTACATTAATTTTAATGTACTATTGTGCCTGTTTATGAAATAGAAAAAAATAGAGCCTGCTTTAGGTTCCTTGTCAAAGATAACTGCACAACAGAAAGTAAATATAGGGTGTTGGTAAGCACTCAAATCAGTTTTGAACATTCCTTCTTCATAAGATAATAAAAGATGAATAATTGAAATTTGTTGCCACCTAAAGTTAGGTTTGTGTGGGCAGTATAATTTCTCAGATATTCCTTCCCAAAGCAAGAACTTTTAGCTTTCTTCTGTCTTCGTCTTTTCATTAAAGATACTGTATTAGTTATGTCAGACATGCATACTGGTAGTTGTTCTTGGCTCCGGGGTTCATAAATGGTCCTAAAGGCCTTTTTCCAAATGTGATATACATTGCTTGAGTTATGTCTGCCTCCAAGACTTAAATTCAGCCTGTATTTTAATTTTTTGCTTTATATCCAGTATGGCATTTGTCCACCAAAATCAGATGTTCTTACCCTCCTTCGCTTGAGTATGATGAAGGTTTTGGTGCAGGGTGGTGGGGTTGGGCTGACTGTCCACGCAGATTCAGCCCAGGCATGCATCTCCTGAGGGCTGCTTGAGATATTAGGTGAGGTGAGATATTAGGGCCAGGGCCAGGCATTCCCTGTGTGAGCAGCTTTGCTGCCTAACCTTAGTTTCTAGCTCCTGCTGCCTGGACATGTTGAGTTCCTACACTGTTATCTATTTCATACACATTTGTCCTCAGTAGCTTGAGAAGTTTGAGTGAACTCTTCATGGCTTCATTCCCCAGTGGATGGACAGTGCTGAGCATCTGGGAACAAGAAAACCTTCACCTGGCATGAGCAGCTGTGGCAGAGAACAGCTGTTTGTGGCCAAAGTCCCTGCAACAAGCCCCAGCACCCAACCACAGCTCCTCATGTGCCCAGAGAATCAGGCAGCTTCACACAGGACATGCCTTGGGACGATGCCTTGCCAGCTGGGATGAGTCTGGCACAAAAGGATGCAGGATGCATGCCCAGAATGCCAAATGGTGAGCACGGTGTTGGTGCAGTCAGCCACAGCTAAGACTGGTTCCAACCAGGCCAAAACTAACCCTGGTAATAATTACCTGCTCAGGTTCTGTAGTTACCTCTTCTCTAGAGAGAGGACCTGAGTCCCTGCAGTTTCTGGCTTTCTCATGCAGCACCCTGCTCATGAGAGATTTACAAGGACTCAGCACCTTTTCAGGAGTTACCATAATCTTTGAGGCTCAGACTTCTGCTATGTACATTTGAATGCTGTACCATCTAGGCATTTATAGGTATTTGACTTACTGTCTCAATAAAGATGAGCATGGCATATTAATCAATCATTGGGATTCATGTTAGTATGTGGAACTGTTTTCTAGCTGACTTTGTAGCTTTTACTTGGAAAAGAGCAATAAAATGGATTTTGATTCATTCTCATGGCATCATCTGATTCCTCTCCCCCACTCCCACCAATATGCTCCTATTACCAGGGATCTAGAGAGGCAAATCCTATCCTCTAAATGAGCAGAAGCAGAAAGCCCAGCTGCTCTTCAGCCTCCTCTCAGTTACAAGCCACTCTGGGGCACATGTAGGTAATTTCAGATTGGCTTCTGCTGGTTGCAGCCTGGATCTGGTGGACCATGAACCTTCATTTATTTTCTTGCATCTTATGCCCAGTATTTTTTCTTCATTTTCCTTGTTCTATGTTAATGGCCCAGGATTTTTTTTTGTTGTTGCTGCTTTGATCTGTAGAATTACATTAATGCAATAAAATAGCAAACACTGAAGCAAAGGAAACAAAACCAGCATGACAGAGATACCATAGTCAGAAAATAATGCTAACATTTGCAGACAGCCATTCCACCAAGTGAAGGCTAACTTGTTACTATGTAAAGGAAATATTTATAGCTGTTTTGTTTTACTGGTCTTATAAAGACATGCTTACAGACAATTTCTCATATGTATTATATTTATCTGAAAAACTTGCATAAAAATGCAGTAAACTATTTTTACTGGCATACAGACATTGGAGTACATCTACCTGGATACTCTGTACACCTGGAATCTCCACTAAATGAGACATTACTGCTTAGAAGTCCTGTTGGGCAGAATCTCTTTCTTCACATTAGTTCTTGGGCCTAATCTAAAGTACCTTGAAATTACTGGGGGAGCCTCTGTTGACAGCAGTGCCGAGTGCTCCTTTGGGTCCATGCTTTCCAGATTCTGAGGCTGCAATATTTCAAGATGTTGCTCTATCCATATCTCTTCACTCTGCTCAACTTCTGCAGCTTGCAGAGCAATGGGAGACAGCATGTGTCTGCACTTCATTTAAATTGCTGTTAGGATGGGTATTCCCCAGCACACTGGACTGAGAACACAAATGCCCAGGGAGGTTGAAGGATGTGGTCTTTACTTAATCTGTGGATTACTGCAAAAGGGCACATTAACCTTTTTTCAGAGAATAGTATTTATCTGGTTTGTAATTTAGTAGAAATACAAAACATGGCTGGAAAATAAATTTTAAAAAGACAAAAAAAAAAAACAACCCAAAACAAACAACTCAAAAAACCCCAACCAAGCCACAAGAATCTTCTCAGAAATAATTTAGTTATTGTTTTAAAATAATTAATTCTCATATATCCATTTTGGTATAGAGATTTTCTCTTTTTAGTGCACCCCTTTCTTCTTTGAGCTCCACTGAGTTCTTTCAGCCTTGGAAAAGGCATATCATTGCATTTATGTGTGTAAATAATACTGGAAAAATAATGTACTTTTCATAAAGCAATTTAGATCTTTAATCTTGGGAGCATAAACATATGAACATGCATGACATCCCTTGTTTCATATTTCTCCTGTCTTAGCCTGCTTTACATTGAGATAGTGCTTGTCATTACAGCTTAAGCAGTCATTGTTCTGCAAATCTTTTAGGAGTCCAGATGCGCTCACAATTAAAAGCCACCTCTTACTATTTGTGTTATCATAATGCAGAGAGAGGTCACTGCTCTGTTGTGCAAGATCACGTTCAAACGTGTCATGAGCAGCAGACCCTGCTCCCCAGGCTTCCCTCTATTAAGGGACAATGATGTATCAGACCTAAATTTAGTTAACAATAGCAGCTGTTAGAGTGAGGGCTCAAACCAGCTGGGTCAAAGGGTTCCTTTCCTTGCCTCTTACTTCCCCTCTTCCTGGAGCTCACCTGATGTTGTGTCGAGCTAATTCAATTTGCTGAGGTGGCAGAACATTCTCTTGACGACAAGGTGGATGGCTTCCTGCTGCTCTGGGGACCTGGATTAGCTCAGTGGGGGATCAAAACAGCGCCAGAGCTGGTGCAAGGGGGAGGGAGGGATCACACTGCTAGGGCAGGGCAGGGCAGGGCAGGAAAGCAGGTCTGGGACCACGACAGGGAATGTCAGGGCTGGTGTCCTTCACAGGTGATGAATCCTCTCAGCAATAGGTGCACCCTCACTGGCAGTGTGCAGGTGTAGCTGTGTGTGCCTGTGCCCTCCTTGCTCTGGCATCTGCCTGACTTCTCAGTAAAAAAAAACTTCCTGAGGAAGGAAACTTTGCTCAGCTGGAAGGAAATTTCCTCAGCAAAAGAAAATAAAAAAGCTGGTTTAACACCCAAACCACCATCTTGCTGTGATTGTGACAGCATGTCTGTGACAGCTCAAGGGTCAGCACATATGGCTGTGGGCAGATAATACTCAGCCTATTTAGAAGCATTGCAATTAATTTAAAATCAATACATCTAAATTCAAGTGAGTGCTGCTGCAGTCATTGGAGTTGGCAGACTCAGTCCAGTGGCCTTTTGAGATTGGTGGATAATCCCTCTGGCTCCCAGCTACTGGTCCAGAAGGGCAGGGGGTCCCTTGCTCTGGGGTGACACCTGCCAGCCTGGCCCAGAGGGCACACCTGGGATGGGCTGGCTCTGCCCAGCTGCACTGGGCTCCCCCATCCACCAGGGACTGGGGGCTGTGCCAGCCCCTGAAGCCGTGAGCCCCTGCCCCAGCGGTGCAACATCAGGGCCACCCTCCAGCCCTGGGCCTGCATCCCAACCTTGGCTTCTCTGTCCCCAGGAAGGTGCCTGAGGATGGCCCTGGATGTCCTGCTCTTGGCTGGGGGTGGGATGGGCTCTGCCCTGGGAACCCCCTGCCATGGTACCTAAACTCTGGTAGTCCTGGGTGAACATCTGGGGCTCCCTGGAGCAGTGAGGGTGTCACCAGGCACCTGTGTTTAGGGAATGGGACCAAGCCCCATGCTCCCCATAACAGGGGACTGGGCACACAGCTGAGGAGCTCAGCAGGGGTTGGTCCTCATGAGCTTGATCTGAATCTGGGGGCTGTGGAGCTGTGCTCAGGCCTTCCCCTGCACCCAGAAGGGCAAGGAGCAGACTTAAGTCATGGCAGCTCTTGGTGTTCCAGAGGGGTTTGAAACCCTTGGAGGATAAAGCCTGAAGCTGACTGGGCTGCCTGTGGTGCTGGTGCACGTTAGCAAGTCGAGACAAAGTGTTGTCTTGCCCACAGCATTTACCCTTTTAGCTGTTATTGCAGGTGGAAATTGTGCTGGATTACCATACCCAGGATTTCTCCTGGTGGTAGATCCCAGGTAATTATGGTCTCCCCAGGGAATGTTTCCCTCTCCCTCAGAAAAGAAGGGATTAGATGTATCTCCCACTGCTTGCAACAAGCCTGTGTTTTAGAGAACATCCTTAATTTTTTCCCCTACTGTGAGGAGGTTTGCTCTTGCTTGTGTGGAGAAAGGGATCTACTTGTATCTGTGGACCAGTGCCTGTACCCAGGGGTACTGCTCAGTCAAGAAGAGGAGGGTGGGAATTTATGGGGGGAGAAGGACCGGGGCTGTAGACACCTGCCAAAAGGCCAGTGAGCAGTACATCCAAACAACAGTCCAGCAGCACATTTGCTCAGGCTGGTGATTGAAATGGTCAAATCCAGTCCCAGTTAGTTCCTGTCTCCTTAGTGGGCACTGTTGCTTCTCAATCTGTAAGGAACTCAAGGCAGATGGGCTCTCTCCTGGATTGCAGGATAAGCAATTTCTTTTTATGGAACTATTGGGAGATGAAATGTTCAGGTATTTGGGAATGCCATGGAAACCAGGAGGTGTTAGAGGTAGAGACTTTTATGGGAGATGTTTATGCAAACTGAACATCTGACTGTTCTGAAGATCTTTATGAAGATTGTGTAATCTGCACTGCTGCTTCTGCACCTTTTGTCTTTTTCTCCTAATCTTGATTTTATATCTTCTTATACACTGATCTACATGCTCAGAGCGATGTCACTCCCTCTGTGGTATGCAATCTTCTTTCCTTCGGTTTCTTTCTAAAACCCTTTGCCTTTCTAAAACATCTTTTTCATGCAATCCTCTTCAGACACCCTGCATCAGGCCATTTTACACTTACACTATGGCATCGCACTGCCTTCTACTTGTGTATGTTGAAATTTAGTTTTCTTCAAATTTCAGACAGCACATTTGATTAGTAATAATCAGGAGATATCTAATAGATAACACAATTGAACAAATCACTAAATAACTTTGCAAATACCTTGCCAACTCATCCTCTTCAAAGCAATACAAAAAGAAGTGCAAGCTTTACCTACTTAACAGCAAGGTTTTTATTGTTGCTTTGTGCTCACTGTCTCTCCTAACATTGTGCATGATGATCACACAAACATAGTTTAATAAGTCCGGATATATTATTTTTCTTTTAGATTTGAATGTTATAGCAATTTATTTATAGATCCATGTTACCCTTTAGCATTCCTTATGTTTTCTATCCTGGCCTAGCTTTTACATCTCTTCCTGTTAATCTCCACAGCTCAAATTTGCCTAGTCTGAAATCCATCATTGTGCATCGTTTAATGAGACATTTCTCCAGTCATCATTACTGCAGATCAATAGAAGCAAATCCCTGTCTCCTGACTGGTTTAGCTAAGGATCTCATGCATGACTGTCTTTCCAATTTGATCCAGTTTAACAGTCTGTTTCTCCCCCCTCCCCAACCCCACTTCTCTAATCTCCAGAGATAGATATAAATCTTGAGCCAGACTCCAGGGGGTTTCGCTTGTATGGCCTTCCCTCTGTTTGTGCACAGCACTCCCTGACTGGCTGCTATTGCCAGACAAACAGCTGTCTTAGCAGTTGCACTAACAAATAAAAGGGGAAAGAGGGAGGCCGGGGCAGTGGAGGGAAGCTTTTTGCCCTAAGGGTCCTTGTTCACTTACTTTACTAAGAAATTCAAAATCTAATGGAGGCCCATTGCTGGAGGGAAAATGAGAATAATCTATGATCTTTGCAAAAGAGTGAAAATCCATCATCACATAGTGAGTGCTTCACATCAGCATATCTTTTCAAGATGACCTCCCAAAGACAAAGAAGGTAGAAACTGATAAGTAAAAGCTGAGATTTTCCTTTTCATTGCTCTGCCCTGTAGGCTGGTTGAGGGATTGACGGTCTGTCCTTTCTCACCTCTCCCAGCTTTCCTTCCCATCAAAATAGGACTCATGAACGGTGGTCTGTCTTCAAGGAATTTTTAGTGCTGTGTGACTGGACACAAAGAGCCCAGATTAGACACAAACATCTGTGAGCTTTGGGTGTCCCCCTGCCTGCCTCCTCAGCCATCCCGTGTTCGGTTTTTGTTGTCCTGGTGATTCCTGCTGTGAAACTGTGCACAGATGTGTTTGAGTGGCAGCACACAGATAATTGTTTCATTTGGTGAGATTTTAGGTGCCTGACTCGCACGTGGGAGGAGATTAAAATTAGATGGCTGGAGTGGGTATTATGTTGAGTTGTTTGGCCTACCTTGGTGATGGAGGTTGCTGTCACAAGGTCAGGAATGATGGCATGGCTCCAGGTCTGGATCAGCTGGGAGCTGACCATTTGAGAGCTTTTGTCCTGTACTATTAAAATAAGCCGAAGTTGCCATCAGTTTATGTTAATGTGTTGGGCTGTAACCTTTTGGCAGCCCAGAAGGCATTTCCCAGCTGATCTTTCTGGCTGTATCTGGCAACAGCCTGTGGCTGTGCACTGGGGTGAATGGTGGAGGAGGCTGCCAACCCATCTTGAGCCAATCATTTTAATCTTCTGCTGTAAGTGCAGCAAAACACTAAAGCCCTGTGTCTTTGATCTTTAGTCTGCTTATAGTATACCCTTCATGTGTACAGATGCACAGCCTTGTGCATGTTCATGTACAGGAAAGGTTTGTCTTTATGGACCATGATAATTTCAGGTATAAAGAAGCTGTTAGTTACTCACTTTACTGGCAGTAATAATGTACATGTTTCTCCTCAAGGTATCATAGCCCTTATTCATTGCTATCAGGGCAGACCATTTGTCTGTACTTAGTTCTATTTCTCTTAAAAGAGAGACTCAAAAGAACTTGAAAGATGAATCCATAGTTTGTAAAAAGCTCTGATGTGTACTTCTGTCCAGGTAGGGAATCGTGATCAAATTTCCTTTTCTCTATTTTTCTCTTCGTTCTCAGTCTTCTCCCTTGCAGATGTGCTGGTCTGCAAGCACATCTTCCTTGTGCTGGTCTTTGGGATACAGGAAATTATATTCTGTAAGGAGATTGATAATATAAAGGGCAAGGTTTATTAATCATATCTCACAAAATTTGGATCCCTAGATCCATGTCAGGGTCCAGTGTAATGGAAGGGATGTACTTAAAAATTACACTTAGTTCTTTGTCATTTGCAAATAGTCCTTTTAAAGTTCGGATCCTAAAGCCAGTACTCTCCTCTTGTAGAATTCCTGAAATTCAGGATAAAAATCCAAAGACTCAAGTGACTGTTGCTATTTGTTCTCCCAATGTGTTCAAAAGAAGGTAAACAAGAAAGGAGATATTTCAGTGCTTTTTTTCTTTGAAAGTCGTGGTTTATGGGATGTTACAGTGACACCTGGTGGAAAACCGTGTTGGAAGTTTAAGAAAAATTTCTGCCCCATTTAAGTAGTTCGTTTGAATGTTGTCTTTAATATTGCTATTTTATCAGCTAACTGTAATGGTTATAGCCCGTTTGTGCAAGGCATGTGTGCACTACTCCTATATGAGTGTGCAAACACTCACTGACAAGAATTGTCCTCACCAGTACCAGCCAAGCTTTCCAGTTACAGAGGGTTCGTTTTGTGTATTTGATAGCAACCAAATTTCCCTGTCCGAAAAGCCAAATACTCTTTTGTCATTGTTATGGTGCTGTGGACTTTTCTTCAGACTTTAAGATGCACCTTGATTACATTCCTCACCAGGAATTAACCTGGTTCTTAACCTGTTGGAGTCACTGTCCCTGGAAGCATTCAGGAAACCCCTGGACATGGCATTTAGTGCTATGGTTTAGTTGGCACGGTGGTGTGCAGTCAAAGGTTGGACTCAGTGATCTGGGAAGTCTTTTCCAACTGTAATGATTCTATGATTCTGTGTTTCTCATCTCCCACTGCTTCTCCCTACACATCCTGAAAAAACACCCTAGATATCCTAACAACCAAACAATTCCTTTAAAAATCCCCAAAACAAATTGTATAAAATGCTATGAAAAGATTTTTAATATTTAAATTCTATTAAGAGATTTTTTTATTTAAATTCTACTAAGAGATTTTTTTATAAAAAGGTTGAATTTAGGCATACGTTTTTACCTGCACTACATCTAAGTTAGTAATTTAAATCCATGCCAGCCAGCACTCTTAATCCTGAGTGACCACATAGATCAATTGTTGAACTCTGTCTGATTTTGATCCATATCAGCACTAGCACAAATAATATCCAGGAACAGTTTGGGATATAGTAAATCTAAGAGCCATTGTCCATAGGTATTTCAGCTGTGCCTATCCTCTCTTGGATTATGAGAGATTTTTAAAGTGTGGATGTGGGTTATTCCATGACATTTGCTGGGATATTGATGTGGGTACATTGAATTTACTAGTATAGACCTAAAAGTCCTAGAGACCAAATCCCAAAGGTCCTAAATGTCTAACTATCCAAAGCCAAAGTTCTTTGCTTCAGGAAGAAATTGCAGCCTCCACCTGCCTGTCACCAGCTTCCTCTTCAGTGTTGCTGGTCATGTGAGCTTTGATGAAACTTCTTCAGCCAAGATGAGCTGGATTAGCAGAGACCTACTGTTTAAGCAGTCAGACTAAACTGGCTTATTTTGGCTGGACCTAAGGAGCTCCTTCTTGAGCAGCTTTGCTCATGGGCTGGAGTGGGGGCAGCATCCTTCTGGAGTGGAGAAGTGACAAGCAAATTGGGCAGTAACTCCTCCACACCTGTGTAGCTGAAAGCCCTTAGCTGAAGGCAAACCTCACCCTAGATGAGCCTTACTCTCATCTGGAAGCTACCTTGAGTAGTGGTGAGGAGACTCAGATAATGCACAAGGAAACCCCCCAGTGCTTCCCAAGGCCACTGGAAGGAAAGGAAGGAATCTGGTCCTAAAAGCCTTTGCTTCCTTGGATCACTTTGAGCCTTTGCTTCCCAATATTCACTGTCTCCAGCCTGGATTTCCCTTTCCTCCTGCCTTAGTGCATTTACTCCTTTCACTGCATGGACAGAACAGCACAGGAGATTGTACTAGAGCCTGAGCCAGAAAAAACCAGCATCAGCTTAATGCCAACCAACTCAGCTCTGCTGTTGCTGGGTCTCAGCCTGTTTTATTGCATGACTGCAGAAATGTTTCCTTGGCAAGTGAATAGGGCTTGGAAAGGTATGGTGGAAAGGCAGGTACCTTTTCTAAGCAACAATAACAGGATGTGCCAGCCTCAGCTGATCATCAAAATGCTATATGATTTATAAAGTAGCACATTTGATTTATAATGAGTAATACACATGCACAAAATGACATAGCATTTGTTTATATATTCATATATATACATGTGTGTGTGTGTGTGTGTCTGCCTAAGCTGGATTGATCTTCTGCTGCAGAATTACTCTGGTGCAGCACAGATGTACCACAGACAAGAACCTGGATGTCTTAAGCTTGACTTTACATGGATCTCTTTAATGTGAGTCTTCAATTTTATGTAAGACTCTTCACCACTCTTTAAATCAGACACATGATTTATCTATCAGCTTCATTTTTCTTCCATGATATGGATACAAACTTACTAGTACAATTGTGCCTCCTCATCTAGAGAGCCCCTAGCAAATTGGCTAGTTTGTGTCTAGATTACATCCGAAGACAGACACGGGTCTGTTCTGAGTGGTATTTTAATGTGGAAATGGACCTGTGGCTGCTAATCATTCAAATAAAGAATTAATTAAAAGTTTTGCCATGTCTGATATGACCAATGGCATTCTAACAGTTATTTATCATCACCAACAAATTTTCTTAGTTGCATCCACGTACAAATATTTAGAAACAGCTTAATCTAGTCAAAATTAACATTAGGCCATTTTTTCCCCAGCGTTTCCCTGTTTCCATGTGGCTCGGAGAACTTGATTAAAAGTATTGCACTTAGTTTCCTTTTTACGTTAATGATATTTGTGTAAGTCGATACACTGGCTTTCATTTGTCAACTCTTTTGTTTCAGTGGCTTAATAAGAAACTATGAAATAGAGGTTGCGTAAGTTCAAGACAAGTGCTCCAGGAAGCTGAGAAGTTGTTGAAGGAGCAGAGTGTAAACAAGGATTGAGAAAATATTTTAATGATCTGACAAGCAGAAATTTCACAGTTGTATCTCCGTCACCTACACTAAAAGGAGTTTGTATGGCCAAGCCAAGGAGAGAGGCAGATTACCAGATGAAATTAAGTTATGAAGAACTCTTGCCTGTGTGTTTTCCTGCTAAAAAGGCTTGCTGCTTTTTGCTGTCTATGGATTTCTGCAGTGTACTGTGCTTTCTCAAGGAATTGTCAAAACTTATGTACAAGTAACCTGGTAAGTTTTCAAAACCTGTATCTAATCTTTTGAAATATAGATTGTTGTTAGCACTGTAAGAACTTCATATTACATATCAGTGTTTTCAAAATTCCTCTGAACAATGTGTTTTATTAAGAGCAGAGTTTGAGAATTAATCTTTAACATTTGAATTTGTGGAATCTGGTAAGGAACAAATCCCACTACTCTGACTGCATGCAATTACTATAAATGCTAAAGACCCTGGAGGGTGGGGAATTAAACTTTTATTCTTTCACTTTATTCGCTTTACTTATTCATTTCAGTCTAGTCCAGAGCTTTTGTTATATAACCAAGGAAAATTGTAAAGTCACAAGAAATTTTCTTTCTGTGCCATACACAGTTACCCTGAACCTAGTTGCAGCTTAATTTTTAAGTTAGCTGGTTTAAATTGTGGGTAATTCTGTAAGTGTTAAAATTAGTGGTCAGATCCTTAGTTTTATACTTTCTTAATATTCCTTGGAATAGTGTGCATGACATTCTATGAATGCAAGACAAAGATAAGCGAAACCTCTGAAATCTGGACAATTATTCTGCCTTCAGGAGTTGCCTCCTTGCTTCTATTTGCCAGAAATATTGATATGTTTTAGAGCACTGTGTATCTTTGCTTTGTAAAAAGGACATTTTGTGCCTTGGTGCTAATTGTGGAAACCTGCTGCAGGGAGCTATCACCTGCTCTATTTTATTTCATACACTTGCCTGACAGTTCCTTTAAAACTATTTGGACCTCTTGCCCCAGTGAAAGAGTTAATTGCTTTCCCTGATGGAAACCTATCATGCAATGATAACTTTAATGGGGATCCTTTGATTTGAGTTTAAATTAATTCAGAATAAGAAATAAGCTGCTCTTCCTTTCAGCTTTGAAAGACAGGAAAATCACATTTATGTTCAGTGAATGTATTGATTCAGGTGTGAAAATGTAATCTTTGAGTCTGAGAGTTGTAAATCTCATTTTTCTCCTCTGGTCTACTTGTTGTGTTCGACTTTTTGTTTTGGTGACAGCTTTGATTCTCACTGTTGTCACTGTGTACCCAGTGTGCTGAAAATTTCTCCCTGAGAATTGTTTTATTAAGGCTGCTCTCACCTGGTTTCAGGTGAAAAATTTAAGAGCTGCTATTCAGCTTCTCTAAGGTCGTTGCATACATCCTCAAATCGTTTGCACGTCAGTGACAGTAATGGGTTTTGCACACTTTGAGTGATGTGAAAAAGCAGGCAGGTCTGCTAGAGAGCACTTTTGGCAAGAGAGGAAGGGTGGTGGCCATCCCCATATGGCTGCATAAAACTCGTTCAAAAGGTGGCCAGACAAAAGGCATTTAGCTTGAAGGAAGGTCTTTCTGCTCCCAAGAGGTCAAAGCCACTTGGCTTTGTCATTTAAGCCCAACGTATTTGTGAAGCATTTGTTATTGACCCAGTGAACCAGAATGGGGAGGTAAGAGCCAAATTCCTACCTCAGATAATTTGACTAACACCAACTGATTCTGCCAATGTCTTTGTTTGATGGTATCTCAGAAATCAAGTGAGAAGCTACTGGTAGGTCAACAATAAATTTCTCCAGATGAGGACCATCAGCCAAAGAAAATTTGGTTTACAAGAAGCCAATGATTTAATGTGTTTTAATCAAAGAATGTTGGGGAAATATTTTGGTTCTTTTAAAAAATGTTGTATTTTCCTATAGGAAGGAGAACTTGGTATTACAAACCTTTGCAATGTTAGTAACATCACTGGTGCGGTGAGTAATGGTTTACTTTGTTAATTACTGACATTTTATGTTCCTGCTATTTGAATACAATGGGTACAAGGATCATATTTTCAAAGACTTCAGGAAAATATGCGCAGTTGCCTGTCTAGCATAAAACTCACTAAGTTGAGTGGGTAGATTTGGTTCAAATTATTACAGACATGGCTATTTTTTTATTTAAAGAAAAAGTGTAAAGAGTAATGATCTCTGCTGTGGGTTATGTTCACATTTGTGATTTACAAAGTTTATAACCTCTCATTTTTGAGACAATGAGTCAAAACTTGTGTTGCCTCCAACATGCAAATCATTAAGACTGTCTTATCCAGTTACCTCTGTACAGTTAAATAGTTTATTTTTTTTTCTCAGTGATTCAGTGTAAGAAAACTTATAATTGTTGAACATCTAGAGTTCTCTAGGACTTCAAATGGTTGTGTCTGTCATGGGGGCTTAACCTGAGCTTTCCACAGGAGCATTCTTGGAGGACTTTAGCTGATTTCCTAGTTCAGATTGCAAATGCAGTTCAAGCTGGTGGTGATAAAAAACATAGAGAATAAAAATTTTCAGCTCCCCTGTGGCTGCTGAATAGAGCTTAAAGACTAACTGGCAAAAAAAAAAGATAAAAGGTTGTAAAGGTATGCATGCAGGATGATAAGCATGGCTGGAACTGCTGGAGAAACAGATAAAGAGGACTAAAGTGGGGTTTTTACAAGTTATGTAACAAGAAGCAGCAGCACATGCCCAAAGAAAAAGTTCAAGGAAAGGTCACCTTTAATATTGAAGCATTCAGTGAATATGGCCTCTCTTGATAAACCTTCAGGAGCATAACAGGACTTTCAGTAGGAGGCAGATACATGGAAATTAGTTCTAGGAAAGTGATGTTTATGTATTAGATAAGAAACACATTTTATATGTATGATTTTAGTGGATAAATACTTTGTTGTAAAGTCTCACGATACACACAGAAATAAGAAGATGTCCTTCTGAGTGTCCCAGACAGATAAAGAATGCCTACTTTCTAATGGCTCAGATTGTGTTAGAAAGATTTTTCCTGCCAATGTCAGTATCAGTGATTATACATATTCTTTGAAGAGTGGTGGACAATTCAGTCAGACTAGAGGCAAGCAGCCTCTCAGCACCTGGTATCTAGTGAGGCTGGGCTATTTATGATGCTGGGACCATAAAAGTCTGTGTTGTCATGACAATACACAGCAAGGTTGACTCACCTGTTGTAGTGAATATCTTTGCTCAGTGTTACCAAGTCTTCACTATACTTTTCATGAAGCTTTGCAACACTCAGTATCAGTCTTCTGCTTCTAAAGTGGTTCCAGCTTCCCTTAAAAAAACCCAAAACCTTCACATCCACTTAGAAGTAGATGGGACAGCATAGACAAGAGAGGTCCAACATCAAAAATGAACAAAATAATATTTATTACTTCTCTGAAAACTCATGGTTTTAAAGCCAATGCCTATTGGCAAGCAGATGTGGGAGGGCTTGTGCTGAACAGCTTTCCTTTGTGCTTAGCTGTCCTGCACACTGCATATCTGCTGCTTCTGCACAGAGAAAAAGTGGTAAAATAAAGCTGGGAGGGTGGGAGCACTGGCCACATCATAGTTGGCTGAGTAAACTCATTTCCAGAACAAGATTGAATTTATTTTGCTTTGTATTTTGTTTTATATTGAGAAGGGCACTGTACAACATAACTCTTACTGTAGGATCTGAGTACTTATAATACTCATATGTACCTTTAATGTATTGCTAATGCTGGAGTGCCCCTTGCCTTTAGAACTCTGCTTTCAAAGTAATTTTTAAAGCCATCCTCTGTTTTTGCAGTGTACACAGGGATGTGAGTTTTGGAATGCAACACTGCAAGCCAACTGTCCACTGAAATGTGTGAGTATTGCCTGAGCTTTGGCTCTATAGCACTTGTCTCCAGCCTGTCAAATATCTTATCCAATGGCAGACATTCAAAATCCAATCAGAGCAGTGTTTCTATGAAAAGATGTAATGTCTACGTCTTTTCTCCATTCCCTATAAATTCTGTTTTGGAAAATTAATAATTCTTTTATTCAAGTTGCCTCTAATATCAAAAAATTTCATTGTTTGTCAGAATATATGTATTTTGCGGTTCATTAAGCTCAACACATTTTTAGACAGTGAGAATGCACTAGTGCTTTTCAGGATTTTACACTATTGGGGCTGTTTCAGAGTTGCATGCAGATGTAAATGAACCACATGGCCCTCAGTAGATTGATTTCTTGTTTTTACTAAACCAGGTGGATGAGAACTAGCATTGGTCTGGGACAACTGCTTTTAAATATAGCTTTTAGCTTTTAAACTTCTAATTTTTCTACACCTCTTGAACACCTGAATCTCATTCAACCTTAGCATCACTCTATGTTGACTTTGTTTCTTCAGCTGTAGGTTTTCTTCTTTCATTATTTGCTAGTGATAAGGTTTCATAATGTATTTTCACTGTAAGAAATTCTAATAAATTGGTGTTATCTGTTTGAAATACTCTGTGATTATATTTATGCTAACCCCACATTTAATAAATTTGTTTCTTGGCAGAACGAGACATACACCAGAGCATGTGAGGTAAGTTAAATTCCATCAGAAGAATACAAAAAAAATCACTATTTCAGTGATTGCAATGTCCACACAGTGCTGAGAAATACAATGTAGATACACAAACTTATCAATTCAGGTCTGATTGTTTTGTACCTCCTAAAGCTGAAGAATGAGTTATGTACCTTTTCAGCATGTGACCAAGGACAGGTTTGCATTAAAAACTCCTGTGTGGCAAAGAACATTACTGTAAAGAAAGCAGGCTAATCTCAGTATTATGAACAGGACAGACCTATGTAAAGCATGTTCTACACTCTCACAAGAGTGTTGTTCATCCAGTTTTTCATTAATTCCATCAAAGACTAGCCAGAGAGAATGCTTGTTAAGGCTGGTATGATACCAGCTTGGCAAGAAATGGAAACAAAGAGTGGCAGCTAGAAGACAAAACTCCTGACTGGATAGAGTCTAAATGAAATAAAATGCAATTCAGTAAGGGGCAACATGTGGCCCCTTAGAAAGAGAGCTCTAGTGGGGAGTGCTGTGGACAGACTGGTGCTCACAGTGATGAGTATGGGTCAGCAAAGTGCTGGTCAAGAGATGGGCTCTTTCAGCATGACCATAGAGTGCAGGATAGGATAGGATGGGGATGAGATGATTGAAAGATTGTGTTTGGCACTGTTGACACCTCAGGATGAAGGCTGATCCCAGATGGAAGCAACACATTTCAAGGAGGTGATGGAGGAGTTAGAGAGAGTCACGAGTAGAATACAAACCCATTGGCAACCTGGAAATTTGATTGAAAGGATATATTTTTTAAATGCTTTTTGGTCTATCAAATTGTGATGATGACAAAGGTTTACTAATGCACTAAATGGTGGTTTTGTAGTGTAGGAACAGTCCAAGAAGTAACCGAATTACTTTTGTAGAAACATAAAACGACTGTGGGGGTTTCGTTGCTTTTGTGTTGGTTTGTTTTTTTTTGTTTTTTTTTTGCCTCTCTGTTCATGCAATATGCCACTTAAATGTGCTGACTCTGCAAGGGCCTTTTTGGGATTATCTTTCCACTGGATCAGCTGACTGACTTGACCACCNGAATTACTTTTGTAGAAACATAAAACGACTGTGGGGGTTTCGTTGCTTTTGTGTTGGTTTGTTTTTTTTTGTTTTTTTTTTGCCTCTCTGTTCATGCAATATGCCACTTAAATGTGCTGACTCTGCAAGGGCTTTTTTGGGATTATCTTTCCACTGGATCAGCTGACTGACTTGGCCACCCATATGTCAGGAACACACTGTGTCACTGCATCCAGAAGATCAGGTCATTGCAGCCCGCAGAACAAAGGAGTGGGAGTAAGAGTGGGACCTTTTCTTTGGCATTAGCTCAGTTCTGCTGTCTGAATACACCTTGGGACTGAAATCTGGTAGTATTTCTCCTTCCACCTAGGAACAGGGGATTGCCACTGGATTTCATGGAAATAGTCACAAGAAAAGACATCAGACTGTGGCTTATATAAGAACATTGTTGATGGATGGAGAAAATATGAGGATTTATTGTTTTCAAGTAGAGCAGCTGGCAAATTTCCCTCAAAATTTAAGATTAGGAGCCTTAGCAATCCTCTTACCTCAAGCAAAAATTGGATTTATGGTTCAGGTTCAGACAAAAGTCAGAAGAAAGAATAACACAACAAATAACAAATGTTCAGAAATACCTGTGTTCAATGAAGCAGAAGGCACTATGAATCAGCATGTAATCTGGGGACACTACCCCTTAAAACAAATAAATATTAGTCATAAATTAAAGCTCCAGTGTACACTAGATAACTACTAGTACCTGAATTTTCACCTGCTAGCAGTGGTGATAATTTACCTGGAATTATTTTATTTCTTTGAATATAAAAATATTGGAAAAAAATTACAAGTGCTTGCACTTGGCGCTGAATGTGTAGGTGCAACATAATGTATGTAGGAATATACAGCTAAGCAAGTTTTCCAATCTGTCTTGGTTGCAACTGTGTTGTCTGAAATAGCATGTCTTATCAGTTTCCACACGGTGCTGGAAGTGTTTCCTCAAATCGCAGGATGAGCAATTAAAAAACTTTCCTCACTTGCCATAATGAATTGATTCTGAATGATCTAAAGGTTGATTACCACTTGAAAGGTTGCTGCTGTATAGAGCAAACTTCAAGATTTTAAAGGCTGAATGAACTTGCAGAATAAAATGAGCCCAAATAAACCTCCTGCCTAGAAAAGCTCAAATCACCACTTCTCAAAAGGTTTGGATTTCCAGGAGACTCAGTCTTGCATGTAATTTCAAAGCTACTGAGACCCACCTAGAACATGTTTCTACTTTTTCTTAAGTTCTGTACACAAAAAGCAGGATGACACTATATTTATCTTCCCTACCTGAACTGAAAACTTGGGAATTTTCTGTTCTTAGGACATCAGCGTGGAGCTCACTGCCCTGGGGTATTTGTTATGTTTGCAGCTTGTAGGCACAACTGTAACAGAAGGAGTAGCTGCTGAAAAGGAAGTGTGGATTAGGCATGATTGCTCTTAAAAATTGCCTATTTCAGGAATTTTGAAAATTCACTGGAAATACTTTGTAAGAATGTGCCTCATTTGTAGTGAATACCTGAAGCAGCAAAGGGTGAAATGCAACATATGGAATATATTGCTAACTAATCAAAAACCTTGTCTTGCCAACTCCATGGTCATCACTGAAGTCTATTTCCAACTCTAAGCCCCATGTTCAGGCTTTCCACAAAGGGACAGTGTGTAAGGAGGAAACCTTTAAATCAGGGCCCAGTGATTTGATGAAAAGGCTCTCAAGAAAATCTTTGGAGTGAGTTCATGCTAGTGCTATTTTTAAGATTTAATATAACTATTTCCACAGGGTTTGTGTATATGCAAAATGTCCACAGAATTTATATGTATTTAAAATGTGTCTGCATGATTCTGGAAGGAAATTTGCCTTTACACAAAGCTAACCAGTGAGTTCTATGCCCTACACAGACAGTTTCCTGTAAGTTTGGCTGTAGCTGTGCAGAGGATGCATATGGAGTTGAAGCACTAAGTAAGTCTGAATAGAGTCCTGTGTCCACTTGACAGTCTGATAAATTCATAGTCTTGTTCTGTGATCTGTATTTATTGAAAAAATAGGAATGTCTTGAGTATTTCCATTAATCAGAAAACCACCACTCTTCTTTTTTCTTTAACAAATACACTGAAGTTTATCTTGGAGTAAAACATTTTTCCCTCTCTTTCATGGACATGAAACTTTTTGAATCCAGTCTCAACTGTTTAAGATGATACCTCGGGCCAATACAGTGCTATTGAAATAGTCCCCTTGAAAATATTTTCAGAAGTCTCTCATGCCTTCTGTGTTTCTATTCAGAAAAATTTTACTTAGTAGCTGTAACTAAAAATGCACTTAGACAAGTAAATAGTAGTCACAACTGCTCACATTGAACCTGGCCCATTTCTGTCTGACTTATGAAACTGTCTTTAAAATGCCATGTGAGTTACTCAGCAACATTTTCAATATATTATTTTATGTGTTGTTATGGGCTTTGCAGCTTTTAGGTGTGTGAGGTGAAAGGTTTTTACCTGTGAGATGCAGAGATTGCCATGAAAGACTTTTTCTTACTGTTGTATTGTGTTCTCCCCTCAGACTACATGAACAGACCTAGTGCACCGTTTGCTTCTGTCATTGGAAGCCACAGTGTCACATTAGGGTGGAAGGCAGCTAACATCTCTGGGGTGAAATATGTTATCCAGTGGAAGTTCAAAAAGCTCCCTGGTGACTGGAGATACACAGAGGTAAGGGAGGACACCTCCTTTTACTTTGTAAGCAAATCAGCTCTTCTCTGCTCTTAGTTTCTTGTGGTTTTTTTAGAAAGATTTTGGATAATATGTTAGGTACATGAAAGAGATTTTCAAAATCATGGGTGGCATGGGGAAGCTGAGAAGCAATGGATTATTCCCCATTTCCTCCAGCATAGGAACTAGGGACCTCGGTGAAAACCAGCAGGTAGCAGGTTCAAAACCAGCAAAATGTATTTCCTCACCAAATGGGTAGTTGAAATCTTCAGCTGCTTCGTGGCACGTGTGGATGTTAAATTGCTAAATTTAAACTCCTGAATATTAAAATCGCTAAAATTACTAAATCGGGTTTGAAAAGTGACTGGAAAAATTAGCAGAAGAAAAAAATCGAGTTCTACTAAATGCAAATATTCCCATTGTTTCATGTTGAGCCATGCTTGTGAAATGCCAGTGGGAATATTCAGTAGAAGTACGGCTGTAGGCTTTCTTTTCTTTTTTTTTTTTAAATACCTTTCCCTAGAGAAATTTTTTTTTGATTCTTGTCAAAGCACAATACTTGGCTAGAAAGACCTTTGTTCTGACTCAGTAGAGTTATTCTCATAATTTGTTCTTTTGCGTCAGCTGTACATTTGTTATCTTGCCATCAACTCTATTGGACCAATTTACAGGGCATGGCAAGTTGGTGCCACAAATCAAAGGTAAAGATAATTTGCTAAGCAGGAAGTTATTCTGAATGAATCATTGATGAAATAATAGGGAGCAATTACTCCAGGCAATAAATATTTCAATGTAAGAAGGATCCTTTATATCTGAAACCTGTGGTGTATGTCTAAAATACATTGCTTGTAATATGCTACCATTTCAGCTTTTTTTTTTTTCTATTTTTTTCTTAAAATTTGCTATTATATTGCATCAATCCTTTGATCCACCTGCTCATTGTTGAGATTTTGTGCCATGTTCTGAGGAAAGAAAAGAGAAAATGTTCTGAAGAGATGGAAAATCAACATCTATGCTGAAAATAACTGCCAGAATTTCCTCCTCATTAAACTTAGGATGCTGCCCTTTTTTATCCTGAAATATGTATACTGTTGCATGAGACCTCTTTTGCCCTCATAACATCCTACATAGCCGTAGCCAGAGGAATGAAAAGGCCAGTTGTGTTTGTGCCTTAATCTAGGTAGTGTCTGAAACTTCATATACTGTCAAAGACCTTCAGGCCTTCACAGAATACGTGTTTCAAGTCCTTTGGATCATTACGTCTCAGCTGCAGCTCCATTCTCCACCCAGTGCCAGCTACCGGACACATCCTTTTGGAGGTAATGAATTGCACTATTCATTCCATCTTTCAGAACCTTTACAGAAACATTTGGGTTTCATTGTTGTTTCTTTGGCAGAAAACATTGGTACCTAATCTTTAGAACTATGTGTATGTTGTCTCTTGGGTAGCTGCAGCTAAAAAACTGGAACGAAAAAACTATAGGTTCTTTTTGTTTGACCTAGAAGATTTAGGGCTTCTCCCTGCTTTTGGTTTTAAAAGCAAGCACAGAAAAGTACTTGGACAAAATCCTGAGGGTATGTGGGATACTTTAGTACATAATTATGCATGTATTTGATTGAAACACAGTCCTGTTTTCCTGGACATTAAAAAAAACCTGAAATGTTAAATGCCCCTAATAATATTTACTGGTGTATAAATGAATTAACAGGTGTGAAACCTAAAAATGTATTTTAAAATGAAAACCAATTAATGTTTTAATGAAATACCCAAGTCAGAAATTTCTGTCTTGCAGTTCCTGCAACAGCCCCTGTCATTAAAGACATTCAGAGTTCAAGTCCAAACACTGTTGAAGTTAGTTGGTCTCCACCACTTTTTCCAAATGGATTGATTATTGGATATAACTTGCTCCTGACCAGTGAGAATCATGAATTGTTGAGAGCCTCAAGAGGGCAGAGCTTTCAGTTCTACTCCACCTTCCCAAACACCACTTACAGGTACAAAAAGAAAAGACAGCCAGTGGGGCCAGGTATGAGGTCACACTTCTTGCCCATATAGCGGAGTATGCCTTAATACCACTTCGGCACAATTGTGCTGTTTACTTGCATTCTTGCCAAAAGCAAGGGCACCTTCCTTGAGGTAACAGAGTTATCCCAGATAACTTGACGTCTTTTGCAGAAGTCAGATGGTGAGGAAGGAAAAGCAACTGGATATAGGGCTGGGAGGCTGCATTTTCTTAGCTGCTGTTTTTAATTTTTCTAAGCTTGTGTGGCATGTTTTTAGTATAGCGGGAGAAAGAGCAAGCAGTCTTCTCTAGTCCTTTAGGCATCTGGAAAAATTCCTTCATTTTTATTGACGCAAAGGTCTGCATTCTGCTTGCACTGGTAAATACGGATCTTCCTTTGAAATGAAGCTGAGCTGCTCTTCTGAGTCTGAAAACTTGTTTTGAATGGAAATTTAGAAGATTCTGTTGTTGTTCTGTCTTTGGGCAATTCAGAATTTGGTTGGTTTTGTTTTTATTCTAAATTTTCACAGAGCATTATATTTAAGCGGGCATTTTCTGAAAGTCAAGCACTTCTGTAGCAGCTTCCCTACTGGATAAAATGTTTCTCAGGCAACCTTTCAAAAGAAACCTGCCAACCAAAACGTGTCTCTTTGGTGTGCCATAGGTTCAGTATCGTGGCAGTCAATGAGGTTGGTGCTGGACCCCCTGCTGAAGCCAACATCACGACCCCGGCATCCACAGGTACAAGAGCAGCAGAGCCCTTACCACTGGCTGTTCCTGGGGACAAACTCACATTCCATGGCCTGTCGCAGACCTGGCAGAAGTATAAATATTTAGGCTGTGAACATGTCAGGGAGTTGTACACTGAGGAGTCAATAGCACATCAGAGAGGGTCCTGCTCTTCAGCTGTGGCATGATGAGGCAGCACAGCATGGCAAGAGCCTGTGAAGCTGCTGAGCCCAAGCAGGTTTGAATTGGATTACAAACAAAAAACACCACAGTGGTCTGAGGTGGTGACTGAAAAAAACATGATTCCATTTTCCAGATCAGATTTTAACAGCTGCCAAACAAACGTATTTCTTCTAATATGAAATTCTTCATGTGAAACTCTTTTGTCAAAAATTCTCAATTACCTCAAGCCAAATATATGAAATCATACCAATTATTTTGCTTTTTCATGGAGGTATTTATTTTACTATATCAACTAATTAATATTGAAGTTAATGATACACTATAGCTATTACTCAAAGAATTGCAGAATTATTAATTAATTGGCAGAGAAAGATACACGTTGAGATAGAACACAAATAAGAGTGAAATCGATGTTATCAAAATGTTCTTTTAGGAAAGAAAAGAAAAGACTTCCCTTCTCATGAAAAGATTCAGTAGTCAAACACCTGGAAATGCTTCAGCTTTATGAAAACACTTCAAGACTGTCTCTGAATTGCCAGTTTTCTGCTATTGGTTAGAGAAGCTGAACTTGCTTCTCTAGTGCTTTTTAAAATATTGGGGGTTTTTTACCAAGCCCCCACCTTATGGAGGTGGGGAACCACCCCAAACCCCTTACTAGTCACCACATAAAATGTCAGTCAGTTGTTTCCCCCTGAATTGCACAGGCACATGCTTTCTCTCTGTGCTAACACGAACAGACACAACCCTTCCTCATGTATCATGTCCAGAAATGGTGCTGCTGCATCAGGCACTGAGCTGTGTAGATCTGAGCCCTGAGAAGAGTTAGGGAAAGAATCTGATTGCTGCTGTAGATTGTAAGAAACATTACTTGAAAAGATATAAAGAGATAGTATTGGCCTCTTGTACTTTGCTCTGAAGGCATCATTATTGAAATTACCCCTAGAGCATCATGTGAGAAATACATGCAGCTCAATCTATGCAGATTATCTGGGAATAAATTAAGACAGCATTTGATCACAGTTTTGTGATATCCATATGAGGAAACGATATCTGATTGCAGACAGCTGATTAAACTAGAGAGGAGAAAAAAAAAGGGAAGGATTGTTTGCTGATGGAAATTAGCCAGAATCATACTTGAAATAATACACCATCTTTAAAAATGAAGGTAACAATCAATTTAGCAGAGTGTGTGCTAGATTTCCAAGGATCTGAGATTCAGAATTGAGGCAAGCTATCTTTCCCAGGGCTATGTATAGCCCAGACAGAAGGTACGGATTTACTGCAGAGGTTTTGATGTAAATTACTTGGGTCTTTACAAGCATGAAATCAGTTTATATTTACAAAACTATCCTTGTCGATTTTAAATTCTGTGACTTTATTAGAAAAAAAAATTAGTACGTTTATCACCTTTGAAACAGATTATATTATCCCATTATAATCTTTTTCTGTGATAGGTACTTGTTTTTTAAATAAATCACTAATCATTACAATAAAACATATAAAATAAACATGTGAAATAAACATACTTGCCTTGCTTTTCTCGAGCTCTGTGGGATAACATTCTAGTTTGACTAGGGTTTTCAAAGAAGTCCAGAGTGGTAAAATATCCTGTTTCTGCTGGATCTTGAAGTCACATGAATGTCTTAGTGCCTTCATTTTCTCCAGCCAGTAAGGCTGTATTTGCTCCAGCTTACTTTCCCTCACTAGGGAACTGACTATTGTTGCAGGAATGATGGTGTAAAATTCACATGGCCTGTTCTCAGCCCGTGTGAGGAGCCAGAATCCACTGTGATGGTGGATAACTCCACATACTTTCAACACAAAAAGTTTTAAGCTCTGGTCTGTCACTGCTAATGTAAGAATATATTCACATGTACATACATACATTTGGGTACACATGCCACATGCATGTCTATTAATGATGTATCTCAGTTAGCAATGTGCTGTGGTCATCTAAATTCTGGATTTCTCTGTTGCTAGTTAAGGAAAAAGCAGCATGGCTCTTCCTATCCAGAAAAGAATCTTTAAGGAAGAGATACACAGAGCATTTCCTCGAGGCTGCTCAGTGCCTGCCAAGTGGTACTATACACCACAACATCACAGGTAAAATCAGATTGGGCTCTCTCCTTTTCTATCAAGTGTGACTAAGACCTCTTTATACCAAGGACAGAATGCACCTCACATAGCTTGAGACAGTATCTAGTCTCCCTTTATAGTCAATCAGGAGAAATAGGAACTCTCAGGACATGATTTGACGTATTTGAAGTGACAGGCATTAGGAAGAGATAAATGGTTCTCCCCAGTGCAACTGTGTCTTCACTGTACCTAGGCAGCTGGTTCATTTTTTGCATTGTAGGTATCTAAATTGATGTAAGATGAAGCCATGTTTCCCTGCAATTAAAATGTACTTTTTCTCAACGTGAATATGGGGAAATGAAGTGGTTCAAACTTCTGAATAAAATAATGCCAAGTGTTAAAAGATAGTGCTAGTGTGTTAGTATACTAATGAGGCATTTAGCTGCTGACATCACCAGATAACCATGTTATCTCAAATTATTCACCACTCCAATGTTTCTTATCTACACTTGGTGTAGTCCTTGGTGACAGTGTGGAAATCTGAGTTTATCTACCAAATTTCACAGAGCCATAAAGGCTCCATAGAAAGAATATTGCCCCTGACTAAATAGCCTCTGATAGTGCAGAGGTGGCACAGATTATCTCAAGCTTGAATTCTAGAGTGAGTGGTGCTTTGTGAGGAGATGCCATTTTCATCTGTTTGACCTGCAGAGGGGCAATCAGTGTCGGTTTGCATATTACATGTCATCTCTTTGTCTGATTACCTTTCTGAAGGGCAATTCTCTATAATAATGTCACTTACATAGCAAATGGGAATGTTGCCTTATTATCTGAAAGAAGACAAGTAGTGAGGAGAAAACACAGTTAACTTTTCTATGATGATGATTATGGGTTGCAGACTGAAAAATACATATTTTTAAGGCAATTAGAAGGATTAACTGAAAAATGGAAACCTTTCTTATATTATCTGTGTGCATATATCTTTCTATTTTTAGGAATTTCTGTGAATATTTATCAGCAAGTTGTCTATTTTTCTGAAGGGAATTCTATCTGGATGAAAGGAATTGCAAATATGTCTGATGTATCTGACCTTACACTCTTTTATGCTGGCTGGAGGAATATTGTGTCCATCTCAGTAGACTGGCTTTACCAGAGGATGTACTTTGTCATGAATGAAAAGGTAATGCTCAAATGCTTAATTACTTTCTTGCTTAATTTGAACCACTACATGATTAATTTTACATGAGAAAAATATGATTTATGTATAGATATGTATGCACAAAACATAATTACAAAAATATTTTTTAATATAACATTAATATTCACATATTTAGTAATGTAAAAAAGAAGAAAGGCTAGACAATCAGGTCATATTTAAATAAACACCCAACATGAAACTCTCACTCCTTGCCTTATTTTTCTCCTTAGGACATAACAGTTTTGGTTTTAATTTGTTTTGGAGACTGACTTCACAACTCCTCATACCCCATATAGGCACACTGTTTCTCTTGGTTACCCATCTACTCTGTTCATTTCTTACTCTGCCTCAGGACAGTGGTCAGATAACTAGATAGTGATTTTACTGGCTGTCATAATTGACAAAATATGTTAAGTGTTTCATGCAGTGGCAACAGCTCAGATTACAGCTGCTTCAGTTTGAAGTAAAAATAGAGATGGCAACCCTGCACTGGGTCTCCTACTCATAAAACATCAGTTACACTAGTGGGCAGACTTTGCACGTGCCCATGTAATCCTCTAATGTACAAAGGATTAGAAAATTGCCCATAATGGTTAGTGGGTGATTTTTTGTTTTTTTAATCCTCTTGCCATGTTTGATCTTTTGCCTACTGCACAAGGAACAGGGAGCAGGAAAAGCAGTAGTGATGAAAAGATACAAATGAGCTGTAGATGAACAGACCAATGGCAGAGATGTCTGAATTCCAAGATATTTCTTCCAGGATCAGAAAAGTACGTCCCTTCCCTGCCAGATCATTTTCAAAGTACAGTTTGCCTATACCCCCCAAATTGAGTATAGGCAGTTGGATATACAGTTTTCCCTCCATCTTAGAGGTATGACTGACAGCTTCAGGGTAAGCTGTCATGGCTTTGTGTACAAGGGTTATACTTGGCTGACTGAGCACCCAGGAGCCCAGAAGGACCTAGGACTGTGAGAGAGGTGTTTCACTCCCTTGATCCCCTGAAGGAATCTTGGGTCAGCTTGTCTGCTCATTAGCAGACACCCTATGAATGCATCACCCATTTTTCTTCTCATTCCCCAGATACATGTCTGCCGTTTAGAGAGCTGTACGGTAGCCGAAGACATCACTCCTAGGAAGATTATAGCTGATCCCTATAATGGGTAAGTGAACTCCTTTGAGCACTTGGTCCCAAAGGTGCTATAAAGCTCCTCTCTAATTTTCTCCATTTCATTGGTCATCTAGGTCCCTGTTTCAAGCACTTAAGTTAACAAAACAAAAATGCAATTGGCAACAAATGACAAACTACAAAATTATTGGAACAAGAGAGGTGCCATGCAGTATTGTTTCCTGAAATTTCTTCTTTAAGGCAGCAGAAGAGATACGATACAGAAATTTGAGTTTCAGAAATTTCATGCTTTAATGACTATGATGCTCTATGAATTTTAAATGTTCATGCTTAAAATTTAAGGTATTATAGAAGAATATTCTCCAGTAATCTACTATGCAAATTCCCAGAAGGTACAAACTGATGTGTCTACTTCCCCAGCATATATATACTAATAGTGCCAAAAGCATTTTTCTATTGTGCATAAAGACAGACACATGTCTTAGCTGCTAAAATATTTGTGGCTCGTCCACAGACGTCTTGCACTGTAGTTATTTGGCTTTATTTTGCTCTGTGGCCAGTTTTATTTTCTGTCTCCTGGAGGATGGCATATACAGAGCAAACCTTCCACTCTTTCCTGGCACTGCCTCCGCAGCTTCACCAGTGGTGAGATCCAGTGCTCTGAGAACCTTCACGATCAACTTCCAATCTAAGAGGCTCATTTTCTTCAACAAAACAGAACAGGCCTTTGTGTCAGGTTTTCTTGACGGTTCAGAGTTTCATGCCCTGCGATCACACGTGCCATTTAACGACATGGAGAGCTTCGTTTATGAGGATAACGCATTTACAGTCACAGATGGCTCGGCAGTTTTCCATGAGGAGGTCTCTCCAGCGGCAAGTTCTAGCTTCAGTGAGTACATCGTGGACTGCAATTTGGCCTACCCAGAGTACTTGGGCATTGGCAACTTGGTTTTCTATGGGCCATCAGCTCAGCCTTTTCCTTTACCAACTGCTCCTCATCTTGTCACGGCTCTGTTTGGATTGGACCGAGCCGTGATCAGCTGGAGACCACCCGAACACACCATTGGAACCAGTAAGTTCAGCTGATTCTCCCTGAAGGCCCACTTCTTTTCTTTCTAGAGAAGTAACTTTCTGGCTCCCTTTTTCTTGATTTGGGCTTTAGTGACTTTAATGGCAGATCCTGATGGAAGTTATGAAATTACCTCTGTTTCAAAAATTTGCCAGTAAAATAGCTAAATTTCCTAATTTAACACAAGTTTGTGTTGGCAACTCATATGCTTCCTGCAAGAATTTTAAGCAAAGCTTGTTCTTAAGTATGTTGTGGAGTAGCAGTAATGTTGACTGCTGATATCACACAGAAAATGCATGGCAGAGATATAATGACTTTTGATCAGTGACTGTGCTATGGTTTCTGCCCTCTGTGCATGTGCCTTTGAATAGCAGAAAATTACCTGGCCAGGGAAGATTTTTGTTCTAATATCATTCTTCATGGGGGATTGAAGCATGGGGCCAGAGGGGAAGAGTGTAAATTTTTAATGTATCCCTTTCCTAATTCCACTGATATTGGCATGTTTAAAGGAGTCCCCAGTATACATCTTTCTCAAAGGATGTGTATCACTAGTCACAACCATTTATTCAGTAATAACATGATTATTTGTTTCACACAGGTTTATCTGCTTGGCAGAACTGGACCTATGATGTGAAAGTGTCACCTCAGCACCTATTTGAAGAAGAATGGGTTGTCTCAAATATTAGTAACACGAGGCTTACAGTGAAGGGGCTGGCCAGCTTCACAGCATATGAGGTGTCTGTCAGAGCTGTGTCTCCTGCTGGTGCAGGGCCATGGTCAGAATCATTCAGAGGTACAACTTTAGAAGAAGGTGAGAATTGCTTTGTCACAGGAAAAATGAAGAACAAAGTGTGTATAAATCTTTCCACCTAGTGAGGCACACACTTTGGGCAAAGACTGCAAAATAAGGGGCACAAAAGGTTTTCTTAGAAATATTAAACAATACAGGATAAGTAAATTTGCTTTTATTTAAAGTAGTAAGATTTTCAAACTAGAATAATGATATTAAATATTATTTCTGCATTAATATTGGTACTTATCTACATTTTTCTAATGCAAATACTCTATCAAAATATTATTTGATATGGTAAAAAATGTGTTATCCTTTTTCATTGCTCTGTAAAGAACTTTCTGTGATGAAGTGGTTTGCGCAATGCCCTGAGGGTTAATAACAATGCATGGAAAAGTGCAGCTCACCAAATACTGAAAATCCTTGGTTTGAGTGTAGACAATCAGGGGAAATGGATGTGTGCAAAATGTCTGAGATTTCCATGTTTTTGGAATGTTTTTTGAAACCTAGTTCACCCAAATTAACCTGTGTCTGAGGGGAAAATAGCTTCCAGTTTAAGGAGCTGGACTGGCTTAGGGGTGACTTTTACCTGACTTTGGTAAGGACAGGTCCAAACCCACAGTGTTTTTTCAGCATCTAATAGGATTCCAAATTACCTTATTTTTATTAGATGTTTTTTCAGCATCTAATAAGATTCCTAAAACCTGCCCTGAACCTCTGAGTTTTTCAGATTATGATATTTTCATGTATTTATTCTTTGTCCTTTATTCCTTAGGACAGAGGCAGTTTTAAAGGTGCTTTTTTTAACTTCCCAGAAACAGGAACCGCTGCTATTGAAATACAAATATTGTACATAAATTGCTTGTTGGTGTGCACAACTGCAATTTTCTTCCTTTGTAGCTGAAGAAGAACCATATATATTGGCTGTGGGGCCTGAAGGTCTCTGGAAGCAGCAATTGGATAGCTACAGGCCAGGAGAACTCCTCTATCCTCATATAAGAAACATTTCAGGTACATACTAAACAAATTGCATGCTGCTGCGACAGGCATTTTGGCATTTGTTAGCTCCCCATAAATTTCACCAACAGCACTGAAAGAAAAGAGTTCTCTAGACTTGAATGTTGTGCAGTGCAGTACAGCAGCTTCACTGAGCCAACCCTTTGGGTTCATCCCCTTTCTTCTATTTTATGAGTCAAATTAATCCTTAGTGAAACCCTTCTGAACTCACCGCAGTTACTGCAGAGCTAAAATCAACCCTCTCAGCTAAATAGTTTTGTCTCCAGCATCCCAATATATGTCATACATTTATAGTAATCAGGGTTATATATGTACAGTACACGTACATTATTTCCTATCAAGAAAAACCTACTTTCATATTAGCTGAGCCCAACTGTGCATTTGTATTGATTTTTAAAAAGATGAACTGACTGACTGCTTTTTATTCTTTGAAACAATGTGTTGGGTTTTTTTTTATTTGCATGTTTGTGTAATGCTTAACATCTTCCTTTCTTTCTTCAAGACCTCGATTGGTATAATAACACTCTTTATTGGATTAATTCCATGGGGGAAGTTCAGACCTGGACATTGAACAAAAGAAAAGGCACCACTGAGAACACTTATGTATCAGATGTCAGAAATGCAAGGATGTTGGCCTTTGATTGGTTGGGCCAGTGCTTGTATTGGGCTGGCAAAGCAAATACGGTAGGTATAGCTGCATTTCTCAAAAGAAAAAAAATCTCTTAAGTCAACAATAAAGACTGTAAGGCAGTATTTAGGAAAATAATCCCTACTTTTTGCAACCTGAGATGCATTTGGACCTTTGCTATTGTACTTTTGAACAAGGAGGCCTTTCTTTCCTTCAGTGATTTTCCACAGTTATATAAAAGTTTGGGGTAAAATATTCACTAACATTCGCTAATGCAGGATACTGAATTCAGGTGCTGAATTCACCAGGTGCAAAACAGGCAAATCAAACATGCTAACAACAGTTTTGTTGCATTCAACACTGTGAAAATAATGAAGACAGTGAAAATGGAGGCTGCCCTGTTGATCTCAGCCAAGAAGTAGATGGACTTTATTTTAATCAAATTTGGCACTATTTGTTTACACAGAGATTTTCAAGATTGACCTCTGCTCTGTGATATTTTGCAGATCACTGCGGTTAAAAAATAATTATGATTGCACTTTGTACACTCTGATATCAGGAACATTGACATGTGAATTATTTAAAAGGTATCTGACTTCAAAATTGTAGTGCTAATTTATGCAGTGCTGTCAAATTATGCCTTTCATTTCTTGTAAGTGCAAAGTCAGAAGCTGTTTTAAAAACTGGAGCTAGGAGGCCAGATTTCACACTGCCTTGCACCCTCATTTACACTTGTGAATAGTGAATATGAAGTGGGTGAGAAGTTCTGTCAGACAGAAGGCTGCCAAAACTGGGAAAGTGAAGGGAAAAAGCTATTTCAGCTTTTTTCTTTTGTTACTTTCTGGCAAAAATGAACTAATAATTTGGCGTTATTCTTCATCCTTTGAATGAAAAAGGTCTAGGCTTTGAAAGCTGAAGGCTTGCACAGTCTTTTGATAAACAGCTGTGGAAAAGTCACTAATGTACACTCAGCTCATCATAGCTGATGATTTAGATGTGATGCTAAAGTCACTTCTTTTGTCCTAGATCTACAGAAAATCGCTGTGGGGAGGCCATACAGATGTTGTAGCTCATGTTGTGTTCCCAGTGAAGGATCTGGTTGTGGATTCAGTAAATGGCTATTTGTACTGGGCCACAATGTATTCAGTGGAGAGCACGAGATTGAATGGAGAGGAGCATCTCATGCTGCAAGAGCAGCTACAGTTTTCTGGTAAACAGGTGACTGACTTTTTACTTTTCTTTCTTTTTGTGAGAGATGGGGTGGAGGGGTGGTGTGTGTTTTAGTATTTAGATCTCTTGAATATAGTCAGTGTTTATAGCTGTCAAATTATGGTCGTAATGCTGCTCCTTCCCACATGTGAAAGGTTCTTCTTTTTATCCAAATTATTTGAGTCTAATGGTCGCTTCTGGCTTTCACATCAAAATATGGAACCAGAGGTTGATAGTAACCTGCCTCTTTTGTGATCTTCCCCAGCTTGCAGGACCTGACAGGGCCAGTTTTGAGGCTTAGCACTTGCCAGGGATACCAGGTTGCATTTCAGGTTGCAGAGGTGCAGTTACAGAAACAGGCTTTACCCATGGTGAGGAGAGAGGGGAAATGGCATCTGCCCCTGCTGCAGCCTGGCACAGCTTGCTCCTGCTGCTGCTGCAGCTGCTGGTGAGGGTGGCACATCTGCCAGTGACAGTCTCCATCTTGCCTGGTCCTGTCCCTCATGTGGTGGCAAGAGCAGCGAGTTCAACACCATGAGGATTGTCAAGGCTCTCTCTCCCCAGCTCACACCTTCCCTTCCCCATCCTCTCTCTATCCCTTGCCTGAGTCAGACACAGGCTGGTCCCAGCTTGGCCCCTCTTGCTTTGGCTCAGGCTCTCAAGGAGCTCCAGGAGGCTGTGAAGAGCTGGTGCTGAGCAGAGCAGCTCCTCAGAGAGAAGGGGACTTCTTACAAGAGTGAATAAAGGCACTGGGTGCCTTTCCCACAGGGTGGGAAAAAGAGGCCTGTGATTTTGTTTTAGCTGTATTAAAGTGGAGAATGGGTCCCATGCAGAAGCAGACAGGAGAGGGAATCTAGAGATGCTATTTCCACCCATAGCTCACCAAAGATCCTGTAGTACATGGAAGCTCATTAGTTCCCTTTTCCTACCTGGAGGCATTTTGTTGTGCTCTGAGGCCTGTACAGACAACCTCCATATCTCTGCTGCCCTCTCCCCTGCCTTTCTTCTACTTTCACCCCTTTCTGATGTCCTATCAAGTCTCTTAAAAACTTGATTCACTGCTGGGTGCTCATAGACCACTGTGATCTTCTCCAAATCCATCCTGCCTCTGCCACCACGTGAGATTTGACCTCATTCTTGGTAGGCAGAATTTGGTGCTGTCTACACAATGGAAGAATTCTGAGACTGAGTATTCTCCTCATGAAAAGATCTGTCAGGTTCTTAGCATCTTCCTTCCTGCCTGCCTTCCTTCCTTGCTGCCTTCCTGCCTCCCCTCCCTCTGAACCTTTTCCAGGCTGTGTGCTGCGTGGGTCAGGTTGAGGGGCCATGCCATCCATTGGATTGCTTTTAGGCTATGTGGTCTCTAAGAAGAGCTGAATGCTCCACAGCTCAAAGCACAGCCTGTGCAGGGTTGTACTGTCTGCCCCAAGTGCTAGAGTCAGGCATAGTCTGACTGGGACAGAACCAGTCAGCACAGGTAAATTATTGCCTACTTTAACAGCTTACTTTAAAACACAGCCCTTGCTAAAGAAGCCTTTGTTTTTATTTCACCTGTCATACAAACATGTATTTTGTACTCCCATTTAATCTGAAGCCAGGTTGTTCATTAAAGACCCTTTCCAGTTTTAGAGGTCTATCTCCCTTAGTTAGCTTTGTATCATTCCCTAGAACATTTAACTTTCCTTTCCTGAAAGAAAAAAAAAATTGGTGTTTCTCTGATTATAAAAAAAGCCAGGCCTAGTTTAGTCCATGAAAGGGAATTAATATTCCCAAAGGCCAGCTAATCTCACAGGTCTTTTATTTTCATGAGGGCTTGTGAAGAAGGAAGGCAGGTTCTGATGTGCCTCCTACTATACTTGTAATCCTGCATACAGAGGAACTGTAAAACTTCTGCATATGAGAGAAAAGTCTGTGCTGCAAAGGACCAATCTATCTTCAGTACCAGCCTCCCTGCCTCTCTGTGGAAGCTGGCTGGTGTGGGCTCTCTCCATGGAAAGATATATGTTGTCCAAGCTCAGTGGCACACTTGGACTTAGCACATACCTTCTGGGTGATCTGTGGCAAAGGACCGACATGTTCCAGTTTATTCTGAGTGGAAAACCTCAACTTCCTTGTCCTCCTCTTTTAATTCTCCTCTTGCTTCTCTGGATCGCCTCATGCTAACCTCAAATTTCTTGTTCTTGCTTTCAAGAACCTTGGCAGCAGTAGGATTGCTTGTCTCGTCCCGTCATTTTTTTTCTGCACCTTTCTCGATGTCAGTGATACCAGCCTTCAACCATTCACTTATTCACACCTCCTACAAACAAACATCTCCTCTCCTGCTTCTCTGCTGCCCTAATCTATGCACTGACTTCTGAACTCAGCCTCCTGCTGTGATGCACACAGGCAAAAAGCCAAGTACAAATGTCTAGATTGAGAAGTGACCAGTTATAGCTGGCAGGTGTTTATTTGTTAAAATAAAACTCAGAATAAAACTATCAGAAAAAAAGGACAGCGCAACATTCTGTTATGGTGGAATTGTTGAGCTGGTTGTTATTGTCTCAATACCAAGAGGCAAATATATGTTTGCACAGGTACTAATATATGTCTTCCTTGCACAATGAAGTCCTTTACCTGAAAAGAGCATGTCTTACCTCAGTATTAAAACAGATGTAATAGTTAATTGATGTTATCCAACAGTTAAAGTATGTTCTCCACATAAGTGGTTCTTACTGGCATCCACCATCTGTTTTTCTAATAAAGAGTTGCTGTTCAGCTGGATCTTCAGCAGTTTGTAGCTGTACCTCCTTTTAGCTTGAAATCTAAATGCTAGGACTAGGCATAGAAGAGCCTACTGTGAAAATGGCAGGTTTCCTAAACAAATACAAAGGCAGAGCTTTGAAAGTTTAATTTCTTTGGCAGGAACTAGATCCTTTTATGGCAATTATTTTATTTTCCTATCAGTTGTTTAGCTCAGCTGGCGTGAATTGGCAGAGCTTGATCGGTTTTAGCAGAGCTACTATGATTTATTCCAACTTAGGATCTGGCATAGAATTTCCATAGCTTTTAGTAAGTTGTTTACACTATACAATATTACTAGAATGAAAGTAATTTTATAGGGGAACAACAAAGTGCGTGGGAAGTGGGGCCAGGACCTTTTAGGTGTGGTTTCAATATTTTTAGTCAAAGGGTATTTCAAATAGCTAAGTTTATCCTGCATCTCTGATGTTCATTTACATCACAAATATATGTTGTGCCCAGAGACTAATACCTTTCATGAGCTGGGAAATGTTTGCCTGTTTTTGAAGCATAACAGAAGGGAGGTGTTAAACTACTGCCTAACTCCTGAAAATGAATAGTACAAATATTTATTTGCCTTTTAATCATGGTGATACAGAGATCAGGATAAAGAAGATGGGCACATCTCTAGGAAAATGTAATAGCTGCAGAAAAAAAATGGGGCAAGGAAGAAGGACCCAAATGTTCAAAAGACCAACATAAATTCAGGAAAATGTCTTTTGGTGTTGAGCATGGGAGGGAGAATAGGTAAATGGGATAAAATATAGCACGGCTGACTAAATATACACTTGGGCACATACACGCTGTGAGATATTTTTAACAGCACAACCTACAGGAGCAATCATTCAAACCTTGATTTTCTGACATACAATGTCAACAGAAATATGTCAAGAATGTGATTACATAAGGAGCAACAGACAACTAAGTGATATAGCATTTGCTTTCCTGTCATCATCTTCTGCAGTTTATTAATGAAGAGTTAGGGAAAAAAAAGGCTGTTCCACTTACATGCATAATGGAAATTTAAACTTTTGAGAGAATAGTTATGACTAGTGTTTGCATGAGAAGTTTGAGAGCTGCTGGAAAACATGTTCAGAGAGGCCCCAAACAACTTGTAAGCTGTGCTAATGATATAAAATAGACTAAACTTGATAACATTTAGCAGATTAACTTATGGAAGCAAATTCCTTTTTATTCACAGAACAGATTATTAAATGTCTGATTTTTATTACTGTTGCATATGGTATTGAATCTGTTGTTTTCTGTAGAAACAAGAAAGCTCTATTTTGAATATTAGATCCTATTAAAAAGACACAACAAATCTTTCACCTCCCTTAAAGGAAGATGAAACATTGACGTAATTAACAGGAAGATTGTTTGATTTCCTTCCCCCCTTTATTTAATAATAAATTATTTACAAAAATTTAAATACTCAGTTTTCCTACTTAATCAAATAAATAAATCAAAATTATGCATATATTTTCTGTAAATAATGCAACATTTTAAGTGTTTATGTATAAAATCAAAGCTGGAAAACAAAGACAAAAGACCTGAAATACTTTTTTCAAAAGCTGATTCTGACTTTCAGACTGGATATCACCCACCTGTTTCAGACAAAGAATGTGAAAATACCAGAGGTATTTTGGAGACTTTGATAGGTAGTTCCACTAAGCACTTGATATGCTATTGCCATCATATCTGAGGTACTCAGGTACTCCAGGCATGAACACTGTGACAGGTGTTAAAAAAACGTTACCTAGAAAATCATCAGCTATTATAAATAGGTGTCCACCAAGGACCTGATTATTTTCTAGTGCTATCTCTTTTTATGTTAGAATAAACATTCATGGTAGTAATGCTATTTCTGCCAATAAAGAGCTACTCATGGTGTTGTCTAGACAACTGTTATGCCTAAGGGCTCTTACCTCAGAAGTGAAGATGTGTTCATATTGCTATTTGGGCTGTTTTTTCTTAGGTGGTTGGTATAACTTTGGATCTCACCTATGGTTTTCTTTACTGGCTTGTGCAAGATAGTCTATGTCTAAACCTGTACAGAGCTTCTCTCTGCAAAGAAGGGTAAGTAAATGTATAGCAGAGGTAAGAAACTCTGTATTTTCTAGTTTCTATTCTCTTGTTTTTGTCGTACTCTTTAAGGAAAAAATGTTGTCCAGTGCTGGGCGCACTATTTACTAATTTAACAATAAACAAAAAGAAGATCAAATGATCATGGCTAGTTGATGGCAAACTGCACATTGTGATGGTTGGTAACACAGTTTTACAGTGAGAGAAACAGGGCATGGAACCTCAACTGAACTGAGGTCATGCTCATCAATTTTTAGACTTAGCTTTCGGAAATAATTGCTGCTCATTGTCTATTTTATCTTAGCATTTACAACACTTGACAGTTTCCAAGTGCCTGGAGCTCTGTAACTTGCTCATCTTTCATGAATCTCAGGACTTGAACTGACACCTGACACTTTCTCACCTGAGCAAACAGCACTCAGCAGGCCTTCCTCTTGATCATCCCAAATATGAAATGGCTGCATTGCTCCAGAAAGGCAAAGTTCAATAAGACAAAACATAACTAACAATGTTTATGGGTTAGCTTGCCTATATACTAAAACCTTGAGAAAAATGGTGGTTTGCTCCCTAAGTGCAAAGTGTATAATGCATAGTAGTTTGTGAAACTGTGTTTTGGCTCCCTTCCATGTGGAGAATGCGATTATTTTAAATTTTTTTCCAGCATCAGAATAAACTGCTTAAACTTAATTGAGCAGCATCTGTGTTTACATCTGCCCATAATGTTGCAGGCTGGCTTTGTGTGGAATCAGATTAATTTTCTGACTGATTTTAGACTTGCTATGATTAATAGTAAACACTTAAAGAATCAAAATATGTTGATTCATTTTAGCTGGAACATACAGCTCCATTATGAACCAATTGGCAGCCATAAATCATTGTCCCTGCATGCCAGAATACAGAGATTAGAAGTGATCCATCCTAATGGACCTGATGGTGTGTCAAAGCTTTTCCAAATTTGTTTTGGATGGCATGTGTCTAAGCTCAAAGACATTTCTGAGCTGGTAAAATGATGCCTCTTACAACATATTTAATCTCTTACCAAGATAAATTGAGACCTACCATGGCCTGTACATTTTTACATACAATATACAAGGCAGATTAAATCACCAGTGATCCCAGTAAACAAAAATGTTAATAGATCTTAGTAAATAATGGAGGGAAACTACCAGGGTCAAATAAATCTGGGTTCCTGAGTAGTGAAGTAGAATGAATCTCATGCTCTGAAGTAGATTTCACTGTTTCAGTAGCATTGCTGAGAGAAGGTGCGCTGATTTTTCAAAATACTCATTTTTCTACATCTATGCAGCTGAATATTAAACCATTTTATAATTCTTTTCTGATGAAATAAAGGGAATGAAGGCCTTTTTATTCTTTCTGCAATGCAAAGTATTCTGCTTTAAAGAGCTTAAAGAAAAATTTTTGATTTGATTTCCTGCCTCCCACATTTTAGAATTTAAATTATAAGTATTAAGAACTTGAATTATAAGAAACTTAACAATATGTCAAACATTGCATAAATCTGTTCCCTCTGCATGTGGGCTATCAGTTTGATAATTTCATGTGTGTTTCCACAGTTGTAGTAGTGCCATTGTCACGGAATTTGCAGCATGGAGTACTTCAGAAATATCTCAGAGTGCACTGGAATACTACAGTGGTCGTCTGTTCTGGATTAATAGGCTTCAGTTCATTACAGTCCAGGAAGTCAATCAGAGCCTTAGCATTCCCTTCTCACAACCAGCAGAGTTTACAGCCTTTACCCTTGTTCAGGCATCACTTAAACCTTTGCCAGGTACATTATTTTCTTTATCTGAACTCCTCAATAAGGGTATTCACTGCAATTCTTCATTCTTGAAATTCTTCAGTCGTTTGATAAAAGATAAGGACAAGAGCAACTTATTAATAAATATATCAGGATACACATTTTATATATATATATATATATATATATATATATATATATACACCACTTGATAAATATATCAGGATAATGTGCAATTATAAGTGCTGATGGTATATGTATGGATAAAAAGAATACATTTTGTTGTTAGTTATTGTTTCTATTTAATGTTGGTTTACAGGATTTACTTTAATGTTTTAAGTCACATTTGAGTAGTCTACCTATTCCTCACATTCTTTAGATCATTATTATTATTTCTTCTGTTTGTGGACAGGAAATTTTTCTTCTATGCCAAAAGTGATTCCAGATTCAGTGCCAGAGTCTTCTTTCAAAATTAGAGGAAATTCCTCAAGTTTCCACATCACTTGGAGTCCCTCCACAAAGGTGGAATGGGGAACTGTGTTTTACTGCGTGGGATCAAAAGCTCTACAAGTGAGGATATCGATGCAATCCCTCCCTATTATCTGCATCTACTTGCTGATACATCTATTTTTAAAAAGAAATGGAGTTTGTTTCTTCTGTGGCATTTAAAAATTGGTCAAGAACCAAACTAAATTGCAAACACAGTGCAAGTTGTCCAGTTTCTCCACCACTGCAGCTAGCAGTGGCTTTGGGCTAGTGGCTGGGATGTGAAGAGTGATCATAGTGATTACAAGGGGATCACAAGGTGATCAAAAATTCATGAGAAAGTGTCTCACAGTAACTCAGGGACAGAAGTGTCCTCTGAGATGACAGTGGGACAGCCTTTGCCTGAATGTGAAATCTAGCCTTCATCCCCCCTTTAGTGTATTTGGCAAGCTTTATTTAAATTCGAAGGGCAGATTGCTGGCACATGGCTGCCCATCACAACAGTGCCTCAGGAGCTGGTGTAACAATGACTGCTCACAGGAAGGGAAGCTGTGTTTTGATTTAGTTGACCAGTTTGGTCAGGGAATTTTGGAAAACTGAAGGCCTTTTGAGCAGGAAAAAAGTCTTGCTTTATTTTGTTCTGTTTAATTTCATTTGCAGTCTCTGGAGAGTGAAGGATGCCTTCAGCCCCATAATCTGACAGTGCCATCCTTCCGAGTGGATTGGCTGGAACCGTTTGCACTCTTTGATTTTACTGTCACTCCGTACACATACTGGGGAAAGGCACCAATGACATCTGTATCCCTTCGAGCCCCTGAAGGAGGTACTAAAATTTTACATCCTGTTCATCATGTGTAATGGGTACTGGGAGCAGCTCAATGCCAGCAAGTGAAACCCTGGTGAAGGATGAGCAGCTTTCAGAGCTGGTCAGCTGCAGGCAGAGTTGCAAGGACATGTTTCTGAGTATCTTTGGCAATCATCTATTGCATACATAAATGCAGAAAATTGAAGTAATTGAATTCAGAACAGAAAATGCTTGACAATGTATCCAGCATGTGCTTGTGACTACGAGCTAGAAAGAGAAACTGAATTCATTACAATGAACACGAAAGGCTGCATGCAATATCTTAACCACTAAGTAGATTTTAAAAAATGTTATGCACATTTTACTCTTGCCTCAGTGTTTATTTTCGCTCTTATGCATGTCAAAATTAAGTTAGCTAAAATAGTGTTGAGTGATTGAAGCACTGAGAAAGCTTATGAGATGCAGTAGAATTTGAAGTGAATAGGAGAGGGGATAGAATATGCTCTGTGTCGTGAAAATTGTTACAGCCCCATAGTTACATACAGGACTTGGCTAAATAGATATGTCCCAATCTCAGGGCAGGAGTGCATGTTTTTCCTGTTTATACAGCTCTTTCTCTTGGCTAGGCAAGTTAAAATCAGATAGCTTCACATCAATGAAAAACAGAAAGTAATTACCATTAAGTTTTAGATAATCTTCTGTAGAGTTAGTTATGAGGTAGGGTTTGTGTTTTAACAGGAGTGTTTTGTTCTGTGTGTTTTATCTTTATTTTTATACAGTTCCTTCAGCTCCTAGGAACCCTAGAATATATGTGTTACAAAATAACCTACATGAAAGAGATGGGAAAGTCCTTGTGGAGTTCAGGTGGGACAGACCTGAAAGGGATAATGGAATATTAATGCAGTTCAGGATTTACTATCAGCTAGTGAATCAGAGCAGCACTGCTGGAACTTTCATGGAGTGGATTGAAAGCAATGTTGAACCCACCCAGATGCAGTTTTCTCTCAAGGATGTGCTTCCCAGCCTCACAGTAAGGTTTCAGGTATGAAAAATTACTAAGCTTGTCTCGTGCTAGATGTTATCTGTGCAGTCTGATGTGTTTGCCTGGGAGATGTTTTTCGGCTTGGGGCAAGAGCTTGTGGTTTCTGCTTGTAGAACTGCTGATTTGCTGACTCACCCATGGATACCTGGCTTAACCTCTCTGTGTTATCATGTTGTTCACTAAATGGTGAAGCCCAAGAGAAACTTTTCTAGAGGTTTGCCCAAGCCACTGCTAGAAGCTTCAAGTTCAACACAGATTCAACTGATGTGGTGGAGAGTGACAGGCCTTTTGAGGAGAGCCACAGTTTGCAAAATTCAAGGACTCATACAGCTTCCATGGAAAGAGACTTCCAGTTCAAAACTTGTCAAAAAGTCATATTTTCATTGGGATAAAAGTTTTGGAACAGACAGAATGTGTGCTTGAAAGACAAGTTAAAAGCAAGAGAGCATGTAATGGACCAGATACTAGTAAGGGAGAACACCATGTTGGTTGCAAGGTCAACAAATAGTAGGAATTGTTCCAGGCTGGGAAAGGAAACAAAGAGACTGTCTGGAGTCCTTTGAGCTCTGTTAGATCCAGCATGGATTGTCAGTCTCTGGGCCACTGCTTAAGATTTTCTTCATAGCCATAGTCCCAGCTTCAGTGTAGCCTTTGAACTGACCAGCACACCCTTATGTGAAACAGAGCACACACTTATGTTCCCAGATGAGCAGACAGGAGTTTTGTCTCTGTTGACTCTACAGACTCCTAAATGCAGTAATTTCTGCTGTTAGTTAACATAAGTAACAATCTCCTGTCCACAGGTGCAGGCCTTCACCTCTGTAGGTCCAGGACCTTTGTCTGATATGGCAGAGAGGAATTCATCAGGTATGCATGATTTAGTTGCCATCTCATGGTTTGTGTGCAACAGCTGGTGAAAATGACAGTACAAGAATTTGGCAATCTGATAAATAGCCTCCAACATTTTATGTGACATAGAGCAGACACAGTGGAGGAGATGGTTACATCCTCTGATACGAAAGATTAACACATTCCTTATCATTAGACTAAATTTTGGGAATTTCAAGCCTTTCCTCAAAACTATGCTAAATAGCTTTTTTGTGCAACTCTAGGCTAGCATGGAATAGTAGGTTTTCACCTGTAATCTGTATACTGCTAGACAACATAATATATTTCTAATTAGGCTGTAAAAATTAGCTACGAGAGTTAGAGATCCGCTAGAGATCATAGCTATTTCTAGTTTGGCTGTTAAAGGTAATTAAATGAGTAAATCTCTTTTACTGTGCTTAAATTTGTTAGGTAGGCATTCACAATGCCACAAAAAATATCTTAGTAGTTTGACTGTGATGACAAGAGGGCATCTCATTATTTACTGTGGTATACAACCAAATACAATAAGTTCAGACCCATGATTTATTTGTGTCTTGTACTTGCTTTCCTTGTGAGTGACTGTGTTTATCAAGGATGAGGTTTTTTGTTAATTGTGCTGTGCCCTTTTCCTTCCAGATCTTTTCCCTGTCCCAACTCTAATAACTATTTCTGCCAGCAAGTTGTTTCTTACTGACATAGACAATGGTCATGCCATATGGGAACTTTCAGCAAAGACTAATGTAAAGGACATCTGTTATACTGCTAATGATGACAAATCATACCACATCACTGAAGATTCTCTTTTTATTCTTAATATACAGAATGCTTCAATGTTTCAGGTATTCCTTTGTTCACTCCCTTACTTGAAAGAATCTGGGAAAATGATCATTACATGACCATTATTGCCAATATTTTATGGCCAACTGTGTTTTTGAAAAAGTAAAAATGACCTGAGTATGCCATTGTTAAAGTTGTCCTATTAATCATAAGTGGTTTTACTGACATCTGCTTTGTTGATAAGATATTTTATCAGATATTTAATTTAAAATTCATACTAGTAAATACAAGAAATTTGTAGTTTGTATCACATTTAATTTAATTTACTTCATGCTAATGTCAATAATATGGAAGCAACAACTGATACTTGTGAAGCAATAGTTTTGATTTGTCTAAAAATAGTGTCAGTCCATGATATATCATTGTATCTTGACTTCTACTTTCTAAGAAGACATTTTTCTTTCAGAAACAATATGAATTTCATAGTGTCCTAACATCAGGTTAGAAAATTCAATTCAATTCGAGCCAATTCAATTCAAGTCCTTTTTTGTTTTTTTCTTGAGTTTTTCAAAGATGAGCATCTTCACAATGTCACAGCCATCACAGTGGACTGGATTGCACGACATCTCTTTGTGGCCCTGAAAACACCACAGACCGAAACTCAAATATTTGTTCTTGATCTTGAGCTCAAGAAAAAATCTCTAAAAGCCTTGAACAAGCAGCTGGGCAAAAGTAATTCAACTGTATCATCTCTGTTGTCATATCCTTTCTTAAGGTAAGGCATATACTACTAATAACTTTTTTAAAGCAAATTTTAGACATGATTTTCATTAAAACTTGAACTGTTAAGGACCAAAAAGGACTTTTTATAGTGGATGAGTTTTGGTATTATGTAAATCTCAGAAATTTTTTGGTGTAATGCCAATTTAGTACTGCTAGTTGAGCTTATCTAATAGACATATATAATTTCAAAAAAATGTCTGTGCTGGAGTAAAGATTTCAAATTATGCTTAAATATTGATAAGTTCTTCTATATGAGTAATGCAAATGAAAGTCAGCACCAGACAACAATTTTTTTAGGGTAACCACTTTATCCAGAATAGCCAGTTACTGTGTCAGACTAGAACTGCATTTAGATTGGTCAGGTTGAAGTTTTTCTGCTGAAAGCAATATGTTTTCTTTGATAGCCGCCTGTACTGGATGGAGGAGCTTGATCACAGCAGCCGCATGTTTTATTATGATATTCTGAACAACAGCGTGCACCACATCTTGGGACACAGCTTGGTGCAGAAACAGATGAGCGACTGCACCTGTAATGTCACAGAGGCGGAGCTAGGAAGATCTATGAGTATAGATTTGTCTGACTCCAAAAATCCCCAGCTGCTTTTTATCAGAGGAAGTGATGAAATATGGGCCTCAGATGTGGATGGTTGCCACTGCTGGAGAACTATCAAAATACCAAGTATTCAAGGTCTGAGTGCCTTCTTTTTTTCTAGGTAGTTTGTGATTCTTGCTGTCTCTTACTTCAAACAACGTTCATTTTGGAAAATAGCATTCAGGAAGCACTTTGTTTATAGAACTGATCCATAGTCAATATGGACAAAATTATTGTATTTCCAGTTGTGTATTCTGTTCACACAAGCTAGGAGAAAGAGCAGTGTGAAGATATTCGCTGATGCAAGTGTGTATTCTAGTAAGATGTAAAAGAAATGCTATGGCCTCAAGTGCTACTTGTCAATAGATTTCACTTGGAATATTAACACATTCTTTTGCTAGGGTTTTGTATTTGCTACTCCTATTGAAGTTTATCTCAATGAAAAGATACAATAACAACATATGCCTGAAAATGGCATGGCAGACTGCCTCATGTGGGAAGGTACTTCACTCAGGTAGGGTCTTGTATGACAAATTATCCATGTTTCACTTCTTGTGATAATAACACTTCCTCTTGGTTGCTCAGTTTTCAGCTCAGTTCTGGAGGCATGCTGGTAAAGCTGCTCTGTTACCAGACAAGCTGTTTTAGTTGTTCCTGAGAGATGGCAGATCATGGTGGTTTTCATCTTGGAAGAAAGAGCAAAGTTTCTTTAGACAGCTCTCGCTTCCGTGTTTTATTTCTTGTGTTTGTTAATTGAATAGCAGTTCTCATAATTATGGGTAATTAAACATCTTCAAATCTACACCTGTAAACTGGAATAACAGTTTATCATATAATGATATCATCTCATATCATGAGATCTGCTGGAAAATATCAGAAATCTCTTTTCAACAGGAGGTCTTTGAGGATATGATATGGCCAAGATGGCTATTTTGACTCACTGTGAATACAAGCCCCCATCTGCTCTTGTAAAGTCATCTGTTCAGGGTTGACTATAAAACTCATTTATGCAATGTTTTGCTACAGGTAATAAAATTGGCAGCTTGACTGCAGATAAGAAATTTATATACTGGACCGCTGAAGCAAAGGAATACACCGAAATTTGGCTAGCAAATAAAGAAAGCAGAAGACACTTTCTTCACAAGAGAGCAAACCACACACTGAGAATCTTAGCTTACAGCTCAGCAGCGCAATCATATCCAGGTAGAGGGGATATGGGTTGTTTTGTGAATATAACCAATTTCTATCAGAGCATGTATTTAAGTTGCAGATTGTGCTATGTGTATTTATGTAAAGTATGCTTCATGGATTCAGATACCTTCTACAGAGAAACAATTTGCACATTTTAAAAAGGATGAATATAAGGATTCCTATCCTTGTGTTGGATACAGTGGAAGGTCATGATGATGAATATTTCCCATTTGTTAATTCCAAACTATGCCTATTTTCAAAGTTGTGTCAGACCTGGAGGTTTAGAAAAGGTGGTGCACATTACAGCACAGAAAAAGAGCAAATATGTTCCAAAGTGTTGTAGCAGGAGTTTGATAGCAATCCCTGTTATGACACAGATTTCTGAGTTTGTTCACAAGTATGTAAAACTAAAGAAAAGGTCTGTCCTTCCAAAGATAAAGAGATAAGAACTCTGCTTATTAAAGTGATTTATAATGAAGTACCCCATACACAATTAGAGGTTACATTGTAGTAGACCCATGCTTCACTTAGAACCCCTAATATTTTAAACAAACCATTATAGAATGATAATTAAATAAATAAAACATTAGTTTTAATAGAAAATTAGGATTCATGGTACCTATAGGGATTATCTTTGTAAATGCAGAGGTTTAGAACAGCTACTAGCATGATGAATATATTCAAAATAATCATTAAGCTCTGGTTTTGCATAAAAAGCATGTCAAATATACAAATGAATATTTTAACAAGATGAACTTCTTTGGAATAAAAAAATTTCATATTCTTTTGGGTAGCTGGTACAGTCATGCCTGCCTGTGGCTGCTCTGACCAACGCTATTCTTGCCAACACCTCGGGCATCTTTGTTCTCATGAGATCTGTGTGGGCTTGGCATTGGTGCAGGAGCCTGGTTTGGCCCTGGTACAGAATGTGCCAATCCCTTTCCCCAGGGACAGGGTTTCCTGCAAGAGCCCCAGGCTTAGCTTGGTGCAGAAAGGGAAGAACCAAATTTCAGTTCAAATAGATTATTTCTATCCAGAGATCCCCACAGAGATTTTCGAATTTACATTGACAGCTGCAAATATATTTGGAGGAATATGCATGAACCTGACTTTGGTAGCAATGGCAGGGTTGCTCACTTTGGGAGAAAAGATCTTAACTATGAAGTCAGTTGTTGCCTAATGGCAATAATTGGTCCTTGTACCTCCTACCCTGTGCACATGTTTAAATTTCTTCCTTCTTAGCAGGAAGTCCATTTAATAAATTTTTATTTTGTTTCTGAAAGGACATAAAGTCATGAAGAATTCTCTTTTGTTGCTTTTCAGTAACTGTCAGTCTAGTTTTCTATTGTTTTCGCCCTCCAGCCTCCTTTTCTACCTCCCAAATTTGTCTCTCATTATCTGTTGTTACATTACACATGGCAAGTTTGGAAGAAAAAGCAGATAACATTTAATTGCTAGAGAAAGGCAATGTCTATTCAGTATATCTGTCTTTACTGTAACAGGCAAGTTTGGGCTCATCAATGTGTACTGCCCTGACAACACAGCAACTACAATTTGCTACATCTTCTACAAAGATGTAGCAAATAGTACAAACTGCATCTTCTAATTCAAGAAGAACCTAAATTCTTTATTAAAGTTGTATCTTATCAAAGATAAATGAGATTTTCTTTGAGGACCACTATTTTTGTGTCCATGAAAGTAATCAAATAAAGTACTTTCAGGTGGAATTTCCTTCTGTTTCTCTTTGTGAGAGCAGAAAGAATGCTTTGTAGTTATGCTTTCTCATATGAATGGTGGTAGAATCTCATGCAAGTTTGGATTGGTCCAGCCATAATTTTAATTTTTAATCTTTTGATGTCTTTCCTAGATAAAAGATGCCTGATTCTCTTGCCAGACACTGAGAAACCCACTATCCTTGCTACGACTAACACCAGTTTTACATTAAGCTTGCCATCTGTCACACCACAGCAGCTCTGCCCTGGCATATCCCAGCCTACGCCGACATACCTGGTATTTTCCAGACAAATGACAAACATCTGCAGGAACTCAAGACAATGTTTGTCTGCTCCACAGCAAGAAACATTGGTATGGCTACTTCACACACAAATGCATGTGGTATCATCTGTAAACAGGGAATGTGATATCACTTCTAGTGATTTTATGAACCATTCTGTAGCTTTCTGTCAGGGAGTTCTTCCATTTCTACATCCCAACAGTAGCTGTCCTTTCTTTATGGTATTTGGTAAATGGTAGGTTCCTTAGTTTTCCCTTGTGCAAGAACCCCCCTACATTTGTTTTTGGTATGTGCTTTCTTTTCTGTAGGGACCTATTACCAAAACTGTGATTCTAACATTCTTTTTTTAAACACTAAAGCGTCTTTCAATACAAAAACACAACTGTATTACTTTTTTAATGTACATTTCATTGATGGATGATTGTGTTGAGATATGACTCTCTTTTCTAAGAAATGCATGTTTATTATCTGATTTTGACTTACAGGAATATCAGGGTCCTATTGCTGTCTTAGAGAACCTACAGCCATTTTCAAGTTATGCCATTCAAGTTGCAGTGAAAAACTACTATTCAGATGAGGAAGCACTGCCTGTGGGAGAAGGCACAATTGTCACAACTCTATATGGAGGTTTGTTTGATACTTTATTCTGATTTTGAGCAGAGTTCTCATCTCAGCTAGAGAATGGTGTATGCAAGTTTGGGTTGTAAATCAGAAAGCAGACAAACAGTCTGCTTAAAATATAACCCATGTAGATCTTGGCAAGGTTTTGGCAAGAAGATTTGATGAATTTGTAAGATTCATTCAATATACTTGTATATATTCTTTAATGCTTTGGCTTATTGGCTTCCTGAGGAAAGATAAAAGTGACTAAACAGTTGCAGTTTCTGCCTTGGACCACATATTTTAAAAAGTTGTATTTGAATGTATGTGTGGTTATGTAAGTTTAAGTATCTGTGTTATGTATTCATTCAGTGTTACAATTTTTTCCCTTGGCCTAATGTCATTCTCATAATTGCTGTTTCTAAGAGTAATGCAGATTTGTTTTGTTGTGAACCAGGCTGAAAAGATGCTTTATTTTTACTTTTGGTCTGAATGCAAACAGCTCATTTTCAGTTCAAGAATTTTGATGTGCCCTTTCAGTGCTTGTTCTTTGAGAATATTACAGTCTGAGCTACATGCCTCCTGTGCTTGTAAATACCTCAATTAGTGCAGGAGGATGCTTCCCTGCTTCACTCTTGCCTGTTTGCAGCTGTGGGGTAGCTACTGTGCCAGTTTTCTTGAAGCTCTTCATGTCTTCCAGAAAGAGAAGGATCATGCAAAAGGTGCCTGTTATGCTTTTGCACATGTTGCAGCCCAACCCAATAGAACTACCTTGCTCAGCACTTTTTTTTGTTTTGCATGTATAATTTTGTACATGCACATTTGTCTTTATGAGGAGCTCCCACTGTGCTCCTCTTCAGATAACTTTTTCAGTGCTTCTGCTGAACTCCCTTGCTGAAAATATGGGCAGCCATTATGAGAGGTAGCTGTTCCCCACTGTACATGTTGTGCTTGCTCTTCTGTTGTGTCAGTTTTGCTCTGTTATGCCTGGTGTCACCAGCCAGTGTCAGCCTGATCCACAGAAACTCTTCACTTACAAAGCTGTCAGACACCTCTCTCAATTCCTAAATCAGAGAGTCAGAATTATAGCCAAGTCTACATGGCAGCATATCTGTGTTTTGCTGAAAGAGTGGGGAGGTGGTTCCTAGGGATACTTGGTGTTGAACTCACTGGAATGTGGGAATGCTGTGGCCTCCATCCTCATTAGTTTTCTTGCGTGGGTCTTGTGCTGCAGAGTCGGAGCAGTTCTTTTTTTGAGAGAGGGTAAGGGAGTGAAATTGAGAGGCACAGCAGTCTCTGGCCTTGGGCACTGGCTCCCTTAGCCCAGCTGCATCAGGGCTGGCTGTGGCTGGCACAGAGCCATGCAGGCTGCACAGCTGTGCACATAAATATTGCTGTGACATGCAGTGAGGGAGCCACAGCAGGACTCCTAAGGTTTTCCTTTACCTCTTTTTACCTCTCCTTGGATTCTGGCTGCTTCAGAAGTTGATGGAATAACTGGAATTGAAGTACAGACAGCCACCACTGTGTTTTTCTTAGTTTTCTCAATGTCTATTTCTCCTAGTGATCAGTCGTGCCCAAGAAAGCATTTTATACAGAATACCTGGCAACAAGTACACATCAGGATTCCTGATTTATTTTTTTCTTTCCTTAGGGATGCACTCTGTGGTTTCTTTAAAGGTTCATTCATAGAATAATCAGCCTCTCTTTTTATCACCATTGTCCAGAGGAGAGCATCACCTGTGAGCCGCCAGTGGCTTCTCTTATGCACAGATAATTCCCTGTTTTTTATCCTGGGAGAAGTCATACTTTCCCCCTTAAAAAGTCTCTGTTTAAGGTGAACTTCTTTTCATCTTTCAAATGGAAGTGAAACAAGAGGTGCAGGCATATTGCCATCCTTCTCATGGAATCCAGATATGCTATACTCTGAAAGTTCTCTAGTTCAACTGAGCTGGGTATTTTCTCTTAGCAGTCAGATCCCTTAGCATCTGCACCATTAAGCAAATACATCCTATGTGGATCTCTGAATACTGTGAGTGGGTCTCTTCTACCATGCCTGCAGTGAGAGGACTGGAGGCAATGGCCTTTATCTGAGATGGGAGATTCAGATTAGATATCAGAAAAAATGTTTACACTGTTCAGGTGGTCAGGCACTGGAATAAGTTTCCCAGGGAAGTGCTGGAGTCACCATCCCTGGAGGTGTTTAAGAGGCATCTGGTGTTGGGTAATGTGGTTTAGTGCTTTAGGTGTTACAGTGGTAGAGCAGGTTGACAGCTGGGCTTAATAATCTGAAAGGTCTCCCAACCTTGATGATTCAACCTTTCTATGGAGAAAAGCAAAAAAACACATCCCCCCCAACCCCAAATACCCAACAATCCCAGCCTTCTATCAGTAGATTTCAATTCTTTGCATGGGATTCCACATCTGTTATATAAAATTAGTGTGACACATTGATTGAATAACATTAAATACTATTGGGATGTGGCAAGAATTGACACAATTACTTTTTTGCATGGTAACCTGTGCCATCCTGAAGGAATGTACACCCTTTCAGTGATGACATAAAGGTAGCATACTAAATTGGAGACTGGATTTCTCCACTCAAACATAATTTTTTGTCTCATGTTAAAATGAAACATGAAACAGAACGGGCTTCTCTAGTTGGGACAAAAGGGAAAATCTGGATGAAAATCAAGTCTTAGACAAACAACATAGCAAACCAACAAAAAACCTCACCCCACCCCAGCCTACAAACTCTGAGTACTTTGAATAGGTATTTGTATCAGCATTCAGAGCTTTACACAATTTGTTGAAAAACTTCCAGCCAGCTGTAAATAGAAGGTATATGTGTCCTGACACTTATGTTCTCAATTTCATGAATGTTACAGCCAGTTTAAATTGTAATCAGATGCTGCTAGAGCCTCTTGAAGTGTGTACACTATTTAACACCTCTGAAGCTGTGTGAATTCCCTCTGCCTTTTTCTCAATTCTCTAATGAAGTGAAAGAAGCTTGGAATAATTTGTGTTTTCCATCAAATTGCAAGATAGAGGGAATGAAAAAAAGAGGAAGACAATTAATGCATTGCTCTTGCCACAGAGTGTCACTCTTACTCCACATATGTTTTAGCTATAAAAAGAAATTTGTCTTCTTCTCTATCTAGTTTTTGTATATTTCATTAAATAAGCTGTAGTCTTGCTACTGGACTATGAATTAAAACATATGGAGTCATCATTCTGACATGTTGGGAATAAAAATAGTGTAATGGCTTGTTAATTTTTTCCTCTGTGGACAGCTCAACAGGAAATAAAGAATTTTTTATACAGAGTAGGGACATGCCATATACCATTACAAAGTCTGTGATCTGAAAGCTTCAAAAGAAGGGTTAATTTTTCCAGAACAATTAGTGAGTAACCAGCTGGTATGGACATCTGACCAGCAACCCAGTTTCTTCCTTACACAGTTCAGCCAGACTCTGTATTTCTGAGGAAATTTTTAAATTATGGGAAATAATTCTTAGTTTTGGATTTTCTTCATAAGTTTCTGTTCAAGAAAAGACCCTCCAATTGGAAGAGTGCACAGGTATTTTTTTGTGTGCATATTCAAGTAAGCACCATATTAAACTCACACATGAGACCCCGATTAGGAAACTAGGAGGGAGCAGGAATTCAGTGATATGACTATAAATGTAGAGGTATGGGACAGCAGCTGTTTTCCTATTGTTGTTTGTTTTTTGGTTTTTGGGGTTTTTTTGTCTGCTTGTATATTAGGATAGCCAAGAAGATACTAAAAGTCCCTCAAAATATTTTGAACTTGTCTGCAGCTGACTGACTATACCAGAATATGAGTTTTACATGTGTAGAGCTCCAGTCCTGTGAATGAGTCATATTAATACACTTATATCCTTATTTTCTTTCCTTGGTGACATTTCTTGACTTCTCTAAAAGGGAGATAAATGATTCTTTCTGTTTCAGTACCAGAGGCAGTTGACACTATTAAAACATTAGTTTTGTCTGACACCACCATCAACATATCTTGGAGTGAACCTCTGAAGCCAAATGGACCTCTTGAATCCATCCGCTACCAAATCTCTGTCAATTTATTGCCTCCTGTCCCAGCAACACCTTTGCGAAAAAGTGAATTTTCAAATGGGATGCTTGCTTGGTCTGTCAGTGGGCTCCAACCTGGAACAAATAATTCATTCAAGGTATAATTACAAGTATTTTTACTGGTTTGTTCAACCTGCAAATCTTTGGGCTGCTCTTCTGTAAAGTACACAAATAAAAGTGTGCAATGTGGATTCCTAAGAACAAAATGTACTGCTTCTCCCCTTACAGATGAATGCTTAAAAAATAGTAAATTATGCATCTTGACAGTAGGTCTATGATCAGAGTGACATTTTCAAAAGTAACAAAGTAATCATGTTCCCTGCAGAATGTGCATTGGGTATCACAAATAGAGTGATTTACACAGAAGGGAGAACATTCAGATGATGGCAGGAGGGGATCTGTAGGTCCTAATTTGCTTTTGGGCTTTTGTTAATGATTTGGATAATATAATGGGGAATATACACACACACACACACCTAAATACCTGCATGTGTCTTTGCAAGTATGCATACCTAACAGGTCATACTTGCCTGTGGCTTTCTGAAAAGCCATGTGCTAAGGCACTTCTTGACTTTGCGTTTCTGTGGTTCTAAAACACTGCCTAATATGTGATGTGACATCTGCATGTCTGTGTAAGAGCACGTGGCATTTAAGAAAGATCTAGAAAGAGAAGGGACTTGTTAGAAATCTGTGGTAAGAAACCAAGAAGGGTCTCCGAGGAAGGGTACTCCTGGACATGAACTTTCAGCCTGAAGGTGTTTAACCTTGCAGCTACGAGGCACAAAATCGTTCTACACCTTGATCTCTTTTGCCTGGATACTGTCTTGTTTGAAATGTTGGTCTTCCAAACACTTGGTATTGCTAATGCAAAGCTGCCTTTCCAACTACTCTGGTACTGTACAGTACATCCTTTGCCTTATTAGGTTCTTGCTTTTCATCCTGATGAGAACTGGTTTTCTGAAAGTGTCCCTGTCATTGCAAAAACTTTTGAGGCTCCAGCTGCACCTATCAAGATAGTCCCCAGAAATACCAGTTTCCAGCTAGAATGGAGAGCTCCTCTGCACATCAGTGAAACCAGCTTCTGGTTTGAGCTGCGGAAGGTAAAAATACCTCTAAGTTTTGGGGCGGTTTTTTTTCAGATCAGAGAAAGTTTAACCTACTCTGTCCTGGTAAGCAGGACAGGGTGGGTGGCAGGATGTACATGAAGAGTCTCAGTGGATAATTTGGGCATGGTGATGTCAGTCTTAGCTGCTCAGCAGGGGCAGGATGGAGTCAGCATTTGCCAGGAACAAGGAGGAGTGCAGCTGTAGCATTTAGTACTCCATAGTGCCAAAGGACATCCTGGATGACCTCACTAGAATTCCTTCTGAGTCTCCTGTTTCAGCACTCCTATCCCTGTTTCCTCAGTGCCCTGCCCCAACTGGGTTTGCAGTTGCAAATCCTATGTCTGCCCTGCGCAAGAAAAAGAAGGAAATGGTTTTCAGCAATAAATATTAGCTACAACCTAGTATCTGGATCTTATTTTCCTGTGATAGAGGTTAGGAGAAAATGACAGAGAAGACCAGGTCCAAGGAGCAAGAAGTAAGCGCTGCAGTGAGAGCAGCATGCATGGAAACTTCAGACCTCAACACCTGAAACACTGGACGCAGAAAAAGTCATGTCCTAAACTGGATCATGCAGATTCTTTACTATAGAGAATCAGATTCAATAGACCTACACCAAACATTTCCCTGCCCTAAAATAAATGTCACATCACAATTCCACTAACCCACCTCCTTTCAACTGCATCATGGCAGGCTGAACTCATGGGCACATCACGATGATCCAGAAATATAAGGGGAAGGATCCTTTTGGCTGTGTAAAGCAGACACTTAATCTGTTGTTCTTTGTTACTGCCAAGACTTGTAGATCTGCTGAAAACAAAAAAGAAAATTAGGGTTTGTGCCCTTGGTCTCTGAGAGGACAAAGTCCCATGGTCGAAAGAGCACCTGCGTCATATTTCCACTATGATATTAAGAGGTGGCAAAGTAGTTGATCTACCCAGGAATAGAACTGTGACACACTTTCAGCAGAGCAAGAAAGTTGACCATAATGATATTTTATTTCTCTAGTGGCCAACAAAAAGTGATTGGTTTTCTCCTGCAAACACTACATGCACAAGAAATCTTGTTTACACATGCAACCTCACAGGAACTCTTCCTTGGACCAACTACTTTGTAAGAGTTACAGTAGTTTATGTTACAGGAGTGAAAAGCACTTCCTCTTCAACAAGCTTTAAAACTACAGGTAAGCACTTAACACAGGATAACAAGGTTTTAAGACTCTTTGCAGGATGTGAATATTAAACGTAATATTTTCAAAAATTTAGCAAGGAATTTTCTTATACTAAGACCCAATAGTTCTGTTAGTTTGAAAAATGAATAACACAATACTACACCTTCAGAAGTAATAGGGGGAAAGAAATGAGATTCATTTCCAATTAGAGGGGAATGGAAATGAAATGTCTATAACTCAAGTGAACTCGTTACTGGTAGAAGGCTGCACATGACAAAAAATTTTAGAATTTATCCATCACAAAGAGAAGGCCAAGGATTCATTCTCTATGAGGATTATTAATATAGATTCTCCTTCCTTTTGTATGTCTAAGCATCCATGTGTGCATCAGAGTTTTCTCTTTGCCTCTTAGCCCTTTGTCATGCTACAAACACATTTTAAGGGTTCTGTTTCTTCCCCTGTTTGGCTTAAGCTGGTCTTCCCAGTAAACCAGGAGTTCCTAAAAAAGCAGAAGACTCCAAAAACTCTCTACAGTGGGAAAAGGCTGATGACAATGGAAGCAAACTGACCTACTACATCTTAGAGAGCAGGTAAGCAATGCATGAGGTACTCTTCCCATAGGTAGCAGCCCAGAACAAATCTGGGTGTGCAGGGCTTTTCAGGTTGGCTCAGATGGGGAGAATGAAATACATATGATGCAAAAGGCCCTTCCCATTGGGATCTCTTTCTTAGATAAACCAAGTACACATAATTTCCAGAAAGTCTGGAAAACACTGAAGGAAAACAAATACTAACAACATTTTCAGAGCAATCTTGAAATAAAATTATATATTTGGATCTATGTCAGTGAACGAGAAGATTTGGAGATAATTTCAAATCACAAATCTCAACCTACATGTTGTATGTATTTTTGGCTAAAATATATGTATAAATATATTAGTGTTCAGAGGACTCAAAGAAGGTATTGTAATATTGCCAGAAATAAACTGTTCCCACCCACGTTGGATGACTGTATAATTTTTAAAGTGCTCTGTCATAAAATACCAATTGCCTGGGCTATTGATGTCACACTAGAGTGCCAGCTCACTCTTATTCCTGCACTGGCATTGGAAGGGCTGATTGGGCAGTTAGAGTATAAAAAAGGAAAGGTCAGTCTCTTGGTCTGTGCCAGGGCTGTGCATTAGTGTCTGTGTTCTCCATACTCCAGCTTCTTATTCATCTCTGGAGTCATAATGCATCACTGAGGTGGTCTTTTAATGAAATAAGCTTTTCTCTTGCAGTTTGAATGTACCCATGCTTATGTTTTTGACTGAATTTTACATCAGTAAAATGTAGAAAAATGTTAGGTCAGTGGCATAGCATTCTAGTAAATGTTTGCCTAGGCCTTTTAAACAACCTCTGTTTTTCATACAGCTCTAGTGGCAACAGGTACACACCAAGGGCATGAGTTTTCCCATGTCTTTCTGGTTTAGAAGTGTTTGCCTTTTTTCTTCATTGAAGTGTGTTGGGAGAATGAGTGACTTGCTCATGAAGGTCATTTCACATGATGTATTACGGTGTTGTGTGACATGAAATGATATTTCAGATATGGCCTTTCAAGTTTAAATACGTGTTCTTCTTTTTGTTGGTAATAATCAGCTCTGATTTTATTGTGAGCAATCAATCTCAGTCCAATGGGGCAAGGAAGAAACACCCAGCAGTCAGCAGATGCTATGGGAAAGTGGCTAGCTAAAGCATGGTATCTTCACTGCCAATGACTTGCTTCCTATTTAGCTTGTGAAACCTGATGCACAAGAGAGACTGAATTACTCTGGGTCTGGAAGGGCACAAAGCTATAGCACAGTATAAATTTTTTTTTCCTTCCAGAAAGCTAAATAAGAATGTTTCAAAATCTTGTGTGTGAGGTATATACTGAAACAGGTGAACCAGGCATATACTGAACAGTTTTGTGTGTCTAAAGTGTTCTAGTATTTAATTTCCAAAGCCAAGATAAAGATGTTTGGTTCCTAGCACTGCTGAAATGGCATGGCACAATTTTCTTCTCTGTAGCCAGAATCCCATGTCCAGATTGAGCTTTTATGCAGGCAGAGAAGTACTGTGAAAACCATGGAGCTGAAGCAAAGAATGGGGTGGGGGTGAAGCAGAATTCTGCCCTTATGACATTAATGACATGCCAGTGTCATGCTGTGCATGTTGCAGGAAACAGTCTGGCAACAGCAGCCATGTGAAGTCCACGTGGGAGGTGGTTTACAATGGCTCCTGTGGCAGTATTTGCACATGGAAGGCCAACAACTTAGAAGGAACTTTCCAGTTCAGAGCAGCAGCTGCAAATGTGCTGGGACTTGGTGAATACAGTGACATCAGCGTGGATATAATTTTGAGTGAAGGTGCGTCTTTTACTTCTGTATTCTGTTAATCCTTTTTTTGTTATTCTAGTCATACCAATTTAGGAACAGAGAGTGGCTATTTTAATAACAATATTCCTGCAAAGGTAAAGGAATGTCTCTAATAGGTAATAAATGGTGATGTTTATATGGTGACCCCTGCTGCTAGTGCTCATCCAGCCTCTTTTGCTCAGAGCAGTGGGCCTGAAAAGTGCTTTTGCTCATTTATACCACTTTGTCTCCATGGTTCTGCCACTCTGCTTTTCATTAAGTGGTTCTTGAAAAAAGACAAGCTCACACACTGGGTAAAGATATCAGAATTACTTCTTGCCTTCAACGAGAATGCTAGCCTTACACTTTGTGGGCTTTTGGAAATCCCACCTTGAATAGTCAAATAATTCAGCATTTTCTATTTCTGCATATACATTATGTCATAGGAATGGCCCAAGTTTGGGGGAGAAGGATGAGTCTGACCAAATGCACATCCACATACAGCTTACAAGAGAGCTTTGTGCAGTGAAAGACTTTTACATAGCAGACAGCTGAAGGGTTCTCTCTGATGTGCTCCACTCCATGGGATTGACATTACATGCATACACAAATTAAACAGATTTCCCTTTCTCTTTAACAGACAATATGATGTCCCTGGGCACCATCACTGCCATTGCTTCTGTGATTGGAGTTGTTGTGCTGTGTTTGGCTGTGGTCATGCTATTGGGTTTTGGTATGTGATTGAGTTTTTTGTTTACCCTTGGTTTGCCAGGCCTCAGTGAAAAGTTCAGATGGTGGGAAATGATTGGCCTCTGGATTTAGGGAAATGCTCCCTCCCTAGGATGGGAGCTGGCAGGAATTAATATATTCTCATTCTTTGAGGCCCTACAGATGGCTAATTATATTTTTGGTATCAAGGATGGGATAGAAATTCACTCCATCCTCAGGCATTTCTTGCTGTTGATTACCTGCAGGGAATGTATCCTTATAAAAACTTGCACCTTACAATTCTCAAGTTTATTCACCAAAGGGTCCCATTTTCTTTCTCTTAAGCTTTATCCCTGAAGAAAGGATGTAATGATTACCCTGAGATGCAAATGTCCACATGTGACAGTCCCATCCTCAATCCTTTCTCTAGGGTCTTGTCACACACAGAAATGGATACCTGGCTGAATTGTCAGCTTAATGAGCAGTTGTCTGTGTTTTGTGGGAAAAAAAATGGTCAGATGGAAATGACTTGCTCACATGAGCTCTTGAACTGATGTTGAACAAAGTAACATAAAACCTGTAGCCTTTCAGCTGGGATGCTTTCAGAATGAAACACCTAATGGTCTCCTTTTCTATTCCAGTATGGAAGCAAAGGTTGAAATCCAGAAAACGGGCCTTGCCTGGACAGATAGTGTTTATAAAGGAAGATAAAGAACTAGCTCAACTCAGGGGGATGGCCGAGATCGTGGGACTAGCCAATGCCTGTTATGCTGTACGGTATGTCCTCAGAGCAAATGTATTTTCAGGACAAAAACATCGAAGAGGTCTCTTCCCTGGACCAGTTTACATCAGGGCACTCATCCCTGAAACCTCAAGGCAGCATTAAGAGCTGCATGTTAGCTGCAGGGCAGGTCTGCTCCAAAGAATGCCCTGCCATGTTGCCCCTCTGGCTCACAGCCCATCCTGGATCACCCCCATCACACCCATCCTTCATGTCACTCTGGCAAGAAACACAAGTGGACAGGGAAGGAAGAATACCTGGTGTTTTCCAGTAATTTCCAAACCATCCAGGCCTCACCTGAGCTCTCCTTAAATATACCTGATGAGACAAATAACGCCAGCTTCATTTGAATTTTAATAGAATTTCAGACATCCTTAGGTATGAACAAGTGACTAGTATTGCTGTTTTGTAGCACTCTTCCTTCTCAAGCAGAGATTGAATCACTGCCAGCTTTCCCTCGGGACAAACTCAACTTACACAAATTGTTAGGAAGTGGAGCATTTGGAGAGGTGTATGAAGGAACTGCAGTAGATATCCTGGCAGATGGAAGTGGAGAATCCAAAGTAGCAGTCAAGGTAATCAATCTGTGTATTTCTTTGGCAACAGAATGGGATGGGCAGAGAGATCTGTCTCAGAGGTTTTACCTGAGAAATTGGTGTTGGGCTGATCTGGGTATTTCCTTGCAGTGTACTTGCAAATTTCTTAAAACTCAGCCTTGTTGTGATTTCTGAAAAATAATGTGTATTTAAGGCCACGTCTATGTCTGGTTGTTTTACTTAAGCGCCATGTGATAACGGTGATGGTGATCAAATGTTACTACATTTCTGCTTTCTGTTGAGTAGACTTTGAAGAAGGGTGCGACAGACCACGAGAAGAGCGAATTCTTGAAGGAGGCACACTTAATGAGGTAGGGACAGCTTTGTCCCTGGGCACACTTCTCAGCTGGTGTCATCTGAGGGTGGTGGCTTTCCAGGGCAATGAAAGCAGCACTTTCCTCTAAACAGATTATTGGGACATTTTTGGGCTGTTCTCATGTTTCTGCCAAACAAGTGAATCACTACTGATGAATATCATGTAACTAAAGGTATAAATCTGATAAGCCAAATTTAAGATACAGACTGCAAGTTCAATATACTCCTGTCATGGATTTATTTGGGATTGTACTGGTGTATTTCAGTATCTTTGCTTCCCTAAACCAAGCTAGTTGCTAAAGGCAATTGGTCAGAATTCAACTAATCCCATTTTACTGAAAATAACAAACAAGAATAAACTGATGCCTTAAAGTTCTAATTTAGAGTGGAAAATATTTTTTAAAAATGTGCCACTAGGGGCTGCCACATACCACTGCTATTGAGGTGGTGTTAAATTATGCATCTGTCACCACTGCAAGAATTTCACATAACAAGGTTTGTGTTTCAGCTGGAAATCTTGTTTTCTAGAGTGTCCCCAGAAACAAGAAGTTCAGCTGAAGTTTTCAGCTGTTAGTATAAGACTGAGAGTGTAGTTTAGTTTTCAGATGAACTTCTGCACTTCTTTGACTTTTATTTTATGTGTGCAGAAGTAGAAGCAATTTTTTAAAAATGAAGGATTTATTTCTGCACAGAAAATGTGGTGTTATTAAACTGGAAATTGATTTTCACAACATTCAAATTTTTTTGTGGTTACACACAAAAAATATATCTTGCACTTTTTGCCTTTTATGACACACTGTAAATAAATGAGGTTTGTTAAAACCAAAATTCAACCATGTCATTAAAGTGCAAATTAATGATAAAGAGTAAGAGTTGTGTGTAAACTCCTTATAATCCACCTTCAGTGTATTTAGCTGTCATAAACACAGTTAAGGTCTTTTTTTCTGTGTAGTATGGAAATTATATGAACCCATAGTTAAAGTTTCTTAGGCTCTCTCAATTCTTGATGCAGATAATCATCCAAACCCAGAAAACCTGGAAGAGTATATAATTGAAATTTTTTTGCATTTAAATGTAAACATTGACATGGGCCCATATGTACACCAATGCAATGAATCAGAAATGAAGAGAATAGAAAAGTTCAAGTATTATATAATCCCCATAGTCATTAAAAACACCAGCAGTTGCAGCAGCAATAATAACGACAACAACCATAATTAAAATTTATATTTTATATTATTTGAATATTTCATTTTTAATATAAAAAATAACTATTTAATTCCGTCATGGAGGGTTTAATGATTTTACTTGGCGTTCATCTGTGAGGTCTCATAAATGAAACCAAGGTTAGAAATGAAAAATAAGTGCATCTGAATGCTTACAAACACATGAGGTACATAAGATGCAAGTTGTAAGATATATAAGTGCAACTTTTATTTTGCTTGCCTTTTTGGATGTTCATTAAAATTTGGCTTGTAATGTTATGCATACTGACTCAGTTAAGCCAGAACTATTTGTTCCTTTTTATTGCTATGTAACAAAGGGAAAATTGAGTTTCCTCTATTTCAAAAAGTCATTTGATGTCGGTTATTGGTGAGTCATTTGTGTGCAAATACATGTAGGAAATTCTTGTGTCTGTCCCATCCCTCGAGAAGTAAGGAATGACAATTCAGTGGAGAAAGGTCTGCACTCGGTGCAAAGGAAAGTGCCAGGTGTTCCTTCCCCTCTTTTTGTTCCTGAAAGTGCCAAAGTTTGTCTGATTGAGAGGTATGTGCTAGGGGCCGGGGGGAACTGTCAAATTCTAAATCGCACTTTTTGCAAGAGTCTTTGCCCACACCTGAGATTAGGTGAATTGAAAGAGATTAGAAGGAAAATGTCCCTCTCTTGTTTGTTTACACTGCTGCATTTGACAGCATTTTGGACACCATCAATTCTCCCAATAGAGTCAAGTTTCACTGACTGCTTGTGCAAGTGCTTTCACGCAGCATGAGAGGGGAAAACCATTTTCTAACACAAGTAAAGTGATTGAAAAAACACAGGCACTGTCAGAGGCAATAAATATTCTTCATCCTTTGAAGAATACTTGCAGTACTGAGAGTACTGATTCCTCTGTGGTAATCCCTGTTTTAGACACACACAAACAAGTATACTTGTGTATATAGCAATATATATTGCTAGTATACTTAGATGTATTACTCGTATGTATTTTGTTCCTTTTGCAAATGTACTGTGAAAAACTGTCCCTCACTGAACTGTGAAAATAATTTATTGCACCTTGTGCTTTTACTTTTTTGTATTTCTCCAAATCAGCAGTTCTACTGTGAATATAGAAGTAAAAATACTCTATTAAAATAATGTAGATACCTTTAATGTACAGGTGACAAATCATCTTATTCCTAGAAGAAATTGCCATTTGGCTACTTTTCTTTGCTTCCTGGAAATATGATGAAGTGTGTTTTTTAACATGCATTAGAGAGCCTGTCAAAGACAGTGTAAGCCTGTGTTTTGGAAGGATGTCCCTGAACTCTCCCCATGACTGAGCAAATCCAGGCACTGAGAGCTACTGAATCATGTTGCTCATAGAAGCAGGATTTTAAAGGCCAAACGGCTCATTCATTGCTTGCAACTGTAAGCACTCTGTTAGCCATCAACCAGCTGAATTTCTCATATGTAATCTTACACTTGTTTCCTTCTGTTTAGCAAATTTGACCATCCCCACATTCTGAAGTTACTTGGTGTGTGTTTGTTAAATGAACCTCAGTATCTTATACTGGAGCTGATGGAAGGAGGGGATCTACTTGGCTATTTACGAGGAGCCAGAAAGAAAAAGGTGAATCATATTTTTAATCTGTGACTGTCCACAGTTTCTCAGTTTTTCCCTTTCTAAAAGTCCATGCTGATGTTCAGCTGTTTCTGTGCTTGCAAGGTCTGACCTGGCTTTTCCTTAACACCCTGGGACCTCAGTGTTCAGTGCTGACCTTGCAATCAGTGATGCTGCGAAGAAGATTGAATGTCATTAGATCTCTAACCAAAATTGTGGTTTCAGTCATGACATGTCTGCTGATTTCTCACTGTGAAAATCATAAACTGTCCTTTTGAAAGTGGAAATAAATAATGGTGGTCATGTATGTGGTCTATTAGGAATCATAGAGAGGGGTTTTTTGTCTTTGAATAACAACAGTATCCTTAATGTGAGAGGCATAGTCCAAACACATAAGGATATACTGTCCCTATGCCTGTGTCCTCAAATTCTTTAGAAGGAGAGAAGGGAATAAAGAACAAACAACTTCAAGTAAATTTTTCTCCAGTTAATGTGCAGATTAGGAATATGGATGGGATGACATGAGGTCAAAATGAAATTTTATAGCATTCTAGCAATTACATAGTTCATTTACATAATCAGATCAAATCTGCAGTCAGTGTTGAATTCTACTGAAATGCATATACACGTGTTCTACTAGAAAAATATATTACACTGATTAATTCAGCAACAAACAAACCTGATCTGATAGCTGGAGGAAATTTTCGGGGCCCTATTTCTTCTACAACTCTGAAGGTCCCAGGGTATTCTGAGCTGCAAATCAAACAGGATGTGTTCACCTTCCTTACATTGCAGTGATTTGGCAATTTCTTCTTCAAATTAGCATTCACTCGATTGACATACAGAGATTTTGCACCTGTTCTTTGACTCTTTTGGAAAAATCCTATATATTTCAAATGGGGAAATACATTTCAATGAGGAAATCTTGCATGGAGAGTTTGTCATTTTGAGTTGGTAAAGCTGGAAGAAATACCTAACTTCTGTCTTTGTTTCTTGTAGCTCCAGAGCCCTTTACTGAGAGTCACTGACCTCTTGGATATATGTTTGGATGTTTGCAAAGGCTGCGTCTATTTAGAGAAAATGCATTTTATACACAGGTACAGAACTTACTTCCTTGGTCTTCCCAGGTTTACTTACAGTATTGGGACTCATTATCTTACCCATGAAAAAAATGTCTATAAAGATGTCACAATGTAACACCACAGGAGAGAGCACTGGAGTAAAATCTAATGCTATGCCTTTCTGCTAAATATCACTCACACTTCTCTCCCAAAATGGTGAGCTACTCTAAGATCTGAACCAAGGACTTACTGCACCCTAGGTGAGAATCATCCTGTGCAACAGAGAGAAGGTCAAGTGGAAGATCCATGTGCTGTCTTTGTCTGCCTAATGGGTAGCTGTGGAGGACACAGGGACAGACTTTTCTCAGAGAGGTACAGGGAAAAGATGAGAAGCAACAGGCACAAATTACAGCAAAGGAAATTAGATAATATTGTTCACAACATCCCAGATCAATCACTGAAACAGGTTGTCCAGAAGGGCTGTGTCATCGCCAGACTTGAAGATATGCCAAACTTAACTGGGTGAGGCCCTGAATCACTTGATCCAACCTTGGGGCTGGCACTGCTCTGAAGAGAATGTTGAGCCAGATGACTTACAGACCTGAGTTTTTCTGCAATGCTAACTCCATCCTCTTTTCTCTGCCTTACAAATCAGGGACTTGGCAGCTCGCAACTGCCTTGTGTCTGAGAAGGAATATGAGCGTTCATCCCGCATAGTAAAGATCGGTGATTTTGGACTTGCCAGAGATGTCTATAAAAATGATTACTACAGAAAAAGAGGAGAAGGTCTGCTCCCTGTCAGGTGGATGGCTCCTGAAAGCCTTATTGATGGTGTCTTCACAAGTCGCTCTGATGTCTGGTGAGTTATGGCAGCCACACAGCTGTGGCGAAAACCATACTGAATTCTGCAGCAAGAAAATATTGGTTTAGAGGAGGAATTACAGGGTTGTATATTGTCATCTATAATAGTTTTTAGGCTCGGGCAGAGTTCCTCCTAAGTGAAATTTTAAGGATCTAATGAAATATTTGACACCATGACAGTATATTTCATGGATATATTTCTTTATGCTTTGAGCTCTTTGGATTTTGGCTGGAAAGAACTATTGTCACTCAAACAATCTTACAGTTGTACCACAATGTGGTTTTTGCTTGATTGGGCAGTGAATTGACTGCTTGCATGCTGTTCCATTTTGTTTTCCACTAGGTTTATTGACATTTCCTTCCAACAGCCAAACACTTTGCCCTTACAGTTTCACCCTCTTCTAGTGACTTCGTTATTTTGAAGACCAGATTTTGCAGCATTGTCAGGGGAAGGTCACAGTACTTTTTTTCGTGGAGGTTTGCTAAAAGTGTGTATTTGAGTGGCTTTGAGATTATTATGAAGAAGCAGAGATCCACTGTCAGGAGACATGAAAAAAAAAAAAAAAAACAGACTGAAAGAGATCCATGAAAGCTGATATTCACACAAGTTTAGATTTCGGCGGCCACATGTACTCAGCCCATCAGTTTTGTCCAAGTCCCCAGAGCCTGCACCTATCTGTTTGACTGCTACTCTTGCACTTATCTAAGAAAGTAGTTTAGTACTCTGTGCAAAACCAAATGAGGTGCTGATTGCTCCACAAGTGGTGCTTAGAAGAACTTGTCTTTCTCCATTTTAAACCACACCTCTAGAAATTTCAAAACACTTGTTTATATGAGCACACGAGGACCTAAGTGTTGCCCGGGGAAGATGTGGGCACTCAGTGTCTTCTGAGCTGCATCTCAGTGAGTCTGGGAAAGCATCTCAGTTCAACACATTTATTTTAGCTATTCCAAAGTAGGCTTAGGGACAAAACCGAATTAAGTCTTCTTACTCCTAATTTTCTGAGTCTTATTCTTAGGTTAGACACAATCTAACTGTTAATAGGGAGATTTCATGATATAATATGGTTATTAATTTTTTAAATGGTGTTTCTCAGGGCTTTTGGAATACTAGTGTGGGAAACATTGACTTTGGGTCAACAGCCATATCCAGGTTTCTCCAATACAGAAGTTTTACACCATGTACGATCAGGAGGAAGGCTGGAATCTCCAAACAATTGTCCTGATGACCTGTAAGTTAATTTTGTTTAAATGTTGTTGATAATATTTATAAGAAGCAAGAGGCGTTTTGCCAGTTAGTCATCATTTTGAAGGTTAGTCATGCCCATGGAGAGTCCAACATCTTCCACTTTTGTTTCCAATAAAACTGGCCAACCTGCTACTAATTCATCCAGTAGACCAGCCTGTGAATAAGAATTGAAGGCGTGGATCTCGTAGTTCTGTGAGAACAGGCTGAGAGTACCTGAAGGTTTTGGTTAGAAGTTAAGATGGCTCTAAGAAAGACTTTACCAGTCTCTGTAGATCGTGTGTCTGTGACTGTGGATAAAACTCTCTTTCTTAGAGGTAGGTGCAGGAATAGGCTAATATGAGAACATATGTGAAAAATAAATTCTGCCCTTTGTAGAGAGGACTCAAAACAGCCAAAAAGAAAAGCTGAAGCAGTACAGGAAAAGAGAAGTCTGCACTTCTGATTAGTCTTTAGGACTGGATAAGTAAATCCTTCCATTTCTGTTTGTGTCTTGAGCACAAAACTCAGGTTTAATTGCAAACTTCTTGCAATTAACAGAATAGAATGAATATATCAAGTGGATCAAACTCATACTGATTACAGAGGTGTATAAAGGAGGAAGCAGAACATGAATTTAACAATCACTCAGTATTGTCTAATTTCATGTCTCAATTTCTTTATCACTCACTCAGCAAAAGCAGTCACAGCAATACACTTGACAGTTGGTCTTACAAATAGGAGAGGCTACGGAAAGTGAACAATTCTTACTCCCAGGGCTGAGGAAAAGACTTGAGAATAATTCTGTGGTTGGCAAGCCAATACCTCCATGATAGATCCTACACCAATAACCATGTTCTCAGCTTAGGAGAAGGTGATTATTTATCATTATGTAGATATAGCTGAAATACCATGTTAGCAATAAAAAACACAGAAAAACCCCAAACCAAGCTTTAGCACTTGAAGGAACTGAAGAACTGCAGAGATTAGAATTTTATTTTAACAACAGAGGGAGAACTGGAAGTCACAGAACAAATGAAAGCCCAAAGAAATTTTAATTGCAATATTTTCTGCTGAGAAAGATTTCCTCAAAAAAATTCTGACAGCTGTCCTGTGAATAAAAAAGCACAGGAGGCAGCTATATCCATGTACTAGTCTAACATTCAAACTTAAGCAAATACTCATTAATCGCTTTAAAACGAGTGACTAGATCTTCAGAAAAATCAAGAAAACTTTGCTTGAAATAATTTTTTAGGTCCCAGATCTTGAATTTAGCACAGCAGATAGGTTGTACATACTGGTCTGCCTGTTATAACTTGTAGGATCAGTGCCTAATAGTAGTTTTTGAAAGCCAAAGAGCTGATGAGCTTAGACTCTTGTACCATCTTTTATCTCATTTGGTGAACACTCAGCACCTGCATGCAGCTTCTGTCAGTAGCTAAACAGCTTTTTGCTGCTTTGCTAGGTCATTAATGGCATGCCAGGATTCTTGACATTCCTGCTTCTCTCCTTGTGGTTTTGAACCTGCATCAGGACATCAGCAGTCGGTAATTGTCTCCTCAGCACTTTGGCTTGCTCATTGTCATTTGACAAAACAAATCATCCCTGATAGGAAGAGAGTTCAAAGGCCAAAGTACTTCAGCTGAGAAGTGTTTAGGAATCTGTGACAGTCTTACACTGCAAGTGCAAGAAGGGCTGGCACAGAAACCTTAGGGTATAAAAGCATGAAGGAAGTGGGTTGTTTGTTTGTTTTTTTATTTGGAAGGGGGAAAAATTCTTCCCCTTGCCTCCATAAGTTGTTACTTCAGGAACTAATCACCTACTTCTCCCCAGAGAAGTATGGATAGGTAAAGCTTGGAAAAAAACTGAAAAAGGGGCTTGGAGATGTATAAATGAGACACGTATATTGAAACATGAATTAGATCTATGAATGTAAACACGTTTGCAGTCAGAGATCCACATTTGGCACAGCCACCTGGGTATGAGGCTTGCAAGCAAGAGAATGTCAAGGTTTGGACTGAACTGAGCTAATTTAACATAGATCCTCAAAGGCCATGGATCACAGCCTACGGAATTTGTACAAGCACCAGGACATTTGCTGACCTGAAGTTGCAGTTTCACCCAATGCTCCATCCTGTGCAAACTTACACAACCGACTTTGATAAGAAATTTTAGTTTGGTAACTAAAAGCTTTTTGCTATTTGTTTCTGGGAATGATCCCCTGGAGGGATTAAGAGAGTGAAAGAGAAGGTCTTGCACAGAATGCATCAGATGAAATCAGGGGCTCTTCATCATGAAAAAATTTCCCATTTTCTAAGAAAATACCATATCAATTGTATTTCTGATTTCATGTGAGAAAAGAATTATTAATGCCTGTAGCTTCTGTGCACTATAGTGCATTTCAGGAATGTTCACATTCTGCCTCCAATGTCAGATATTGAATATTAGTTCTTTGCTTTTCCAGGCTCTAGAATCATAAGTAGCCCCACGTAAGCAGCTCTGTTGGACATGTGGTTGTCACCCCCAGATAAAACACAGGTGTGAAGTGTGGGTTTGTAGGTATATATCTAGTGTAAATGTTAGTTCCTTAACCTAACATAAACCTCTAGTTAAAGCTGTTGTGTTTGGAACTGTCATTTTTAATTTCTTCCTGACAGGCTTTCCCCATGAAGTAGGGGAATCCTCTGGGTCTCTTTCTCATGCTGAAGCGATGCACTATTTGCTAGCGCATATTTGGCTCCCCAAAAATAGAGGAATGTGTTCAATCTGTCACTTACATGTATCTTGGCATGTTAAGCTGTATTTCTCCCTCTTGACTGGTCTCATATTCATGCATTTCTGAACTAACGAAAGTTTGTGCCATATGATTTAAAACTTTGCATGTCACAGAGCGCCTCAAAAGCTAAATGTCATGCCACAAATAGCTATACATGTAAAATTTGCAGATATATTCTGAGAAACCATGAAAGTTTTTGTCATTAGAAACCTAAAGCCTATCTGAATTAAACCCTTAGTGAAAAATACCAGTACAGAAATTTTAAGCCAATCACCAAGTAATTTGATTTAGGAAATAAAAACATGGAATGTAATTAAAAGGAGAAAATTACAGTACTGAATTACAGTTTTGGCAGAAGTTAGTATCCTTACTCCATAGCAAAACTATATAGCTTTATAAAGCAGATTGTCCAGTAAAAAATAGTTATTTAGAAAGACAGAGATTGGTCATAGGAAACAAAAAAAAAAAAGTCATATTCCACACTGGCGATGTTCTTGTTTCATAAATGAAAAGAGGGTAAATTTAGACTGTATGTAAGAAAGAATTATTTTACAGTAAGGGTGGTGAAACACTGAAAAAGATTGCCCAGAGAAGCTGTGGATACCCCATCCCTGGAACTGTTCAAGGCCAGGTTTGAGCAACCTGATGTAGTGGAAGATGTTCCTGCACACGGCTGCTGGGTTGGGCTAGATGACCCTTGAAGGTCCCTTCCAACCCAAAACATTCTATGAGTCTATGACTTGGCTATCACTCCCTGTTTCTTTCTTGGTCAGTGGCTGGCTGTTTCTTCCACAAGGCTCTGCTCATGAGAGCCCAAGTGTGAACCTGATGAAGCACAGCACCTGAACTCATGTTTTTTGTCTGGATATTCTACCAACAAGCATGACTGGAAAGGAGATTGGCTTCCAGCATCCAAGGCTGGAATTCAGCACGACAGACACTTTGCTGGCAGCAGAAGGAAAACCAGTTACTTAACCTTATTTTGAGTCCAATTCAGTCCTTTTCCTTCTATATTTCCAGTGTCATCAATAACTAGTACACCTGAAAGTAAGCAGATGAAGTGATTCAGAGTGTTAGGAAGTCACTACCACTAGATTCTTAAAACGGATCTTCAAAAATTCATGGACTCCTTTTGAAAAAAACATAATTGCTCTGTTCAACTTGAAAACCACAAGAATAGGTTGATGAAAAGTGGTTTTGAAACAATTTTTCTACTCACACTCTCACTTGACACTAATGTTTTAACGAAAAATATAATTGAAAAATCAGAGGCCGAGCGATTCCTCCCAGCTGTCACTGAGGGCTTTTTAAGATGCCCAGTTGTGGTGAAGGACGGCAGCCGTCGTTTTGAGACGGATAAGCGAGGATCTGAGCAAGCCAATTCATTTCACATAACAGATTAACGCCTGGTGTCACATAGCAGCAGGTCTGGGGAGATGTTTGTCAGGGGAGGGTTTGAACTTAAGGCTTAGAGGTAAATGCTCCACATTCCAGATGCAGCTTCCTGAACCAGCCTTTCACTGGCTGCTCTCTTGTTTTGAGACTCTAAGACCTCTTTCCACTCCCAACACTTAGCATATCCAGGTGTTGGCTGTGTTTTGGTTTTCAGCCTGCCTCTCCCTGGCTTTTGTAGGATTTGGTTTTGTGTAGCATAAACTCACCTTGTGCAAGGAATAAAAACCAACCCTATCATTTAGACAAACAGGAGGTAAATTTCCCACTAAATGTACGATAGTGTTGTACAAGGTGGGCTGGAATCCCTGCACCCAGAGGAAATTAATACCATTTTTGTGATGTAGCTTGAGTTGAAGAAGGATTAAATAAGTTGAAAACTTCAGGTTAATTTCTGATTTTACACTTCTTTTTTTTTTTTTTAAACTTTTTTCTGTGAGAGAATTTCTTCCTTGGCTGCCTTCTTAGAAACTATTCCTGACTTCTTCGATGAGAGTAGATGTTCACGGCAAATGTGTCTTTTTTTTTAATGTTATATCTGCTTCCAATGTCAAAAATATCCATCTTCGAAAAATTAAAATGTTTCACAGGAATTATTCTCAACTTTAATATGATCTTTAATTTGTTTTTCATTGCCTCAGCAGCTGATGATAATCTTTGTACCACACAGAAAATTTTCAGACCAAACTTGCTTCCCAGATGTTTAATGGTAAGTGTTGAGATGAATGATCCTATTATCATTTTTGCTTGCATTTGAATTTTTTCTTCCAGATGTGATTTAATGACAAGATGCTGGTCCCAAGAACCTCACAACAGACCTACTTTCTCTTATATTCATGCCAAGCTGCAAGAGATAAGACACTCTCCACTGTCCTTCATCCACTGCCTTGGAGACAAAGAGGCATCAGCTGGAGTCATCAATGAAGCTTTTGAAGGTGAGTCTGGGCCAGCCCCGCTATTCTTGTGGCCTCTGCCCTGCAAGCAAAGTGCTTGTCATTGCATTTGTCACTGCCTCAAATTCTCTGGCTGTTAAATGGAAACAGCAAAGATTTACCACTGTCATATTGAACTTGTAAAGATTCACTATGTGCCTGCGGGGTACCACGAATTAGATAAAGGATGTGTAATAAGATTACCAAGCAAAAAGGCCCAAATTAGGTTGTAATTAAGCCTGGCTCACAGAGACATCCAATTTGCATCTGAATTCCTGGTAGTTCACAACCCTGTTCCGCTAAAATAGATGCCTAAGCTCCTTACAGAGCCAGGAGAGCCTAAGAAGGCTTCCACGTGGAAATCTGTGACAATTTCAAAGACATCTATGCCCTCTCCACGAGCCAAACGTGGCCATTAGGCACTTCCTCTAGGAGTACTGATTCAGCAGCCACCTGGAAGTGAGGCATCATTTAGGCACCATGGTAAGGTAGCCTTTATCCAAGCCTAAACCCTGATCGATTCAGGTCTTGCCTCTGCTCTGCACACTGTGAACAAATAAACTAAGTGATGTTAGGGCAGACATACTTAAGATATGGGACACAACAAAGCTCAATTATATAAGAACGTTAGTAAGGTTGTGAAGACAGGAATTAAGAAAAAAGGTGATGCTAAATTTGAAGTTGTCTGTGCAACTGGGATGTAAATCATCTAAATATGGAAAAGAACATCCTGGCTGTGCCAGAACAGCAATCTATTCACATCCTGACTAATTAAATATTGAGAAAAAGTGAACAATATTAGTAAATAATGTGATCTGAATTCTACAAAAAGAAAGATTTTTTTTTATCAGTTCAAGTATTTCACTTTTGTTTCACAGATTAATTTTTTCATTTAATCTTTTTGCATACTATGGCTTTATAATGAAAAATATTGAATGGTAAAAGAGCTATTTTCTCTTCTAGAAAAACCAAACCTGACTGTTTCTAGAATATCTAAAGGCTTCATTTTGGCAGCAATTTTTTGTGGGTTTTTTTTTCCCTTCAAAAATTTTTACTGAATTAGGAACTCACTCTGATTCACAAACAGTTTTGATACTTCAGTACTTCATGTTTTCCCAAAATCTTCCTGATCCATCCCAGGAATGACACAGTACTCAATTACACAACTACATGGACATTTTTCTTCAGGATACTATCTATCTTCAATTCACTGTCCAATTGTCACTTAATTTGATATTTTGCTAATATTTATCATTTGGTGGAGCTTTACAAATGTCAGTTTATCTCCATTGTGGTTTCTCTTTATGTCAAATCCTGTCTGTTCATGGCATGTTACATTACAAGACTAAAAACTTTATAAAGATATGAAGGGACAAGCACAGATAATCTATCATTTCATGCTTTTTTAACAGCTGATTTTGTACCCTTATGCTATAATGAAAAACAACTTGCATATGGTGTAATTCTTTAGTTTCTTTAAGGGTATCTTAGCTCTCAATAATGGCATTCAGGAAAGAGATACTTTGTTTGGCACAAATGTAAGCCTGGCATTAGCTCAGGAAAGGACTACAGCCAATTAATTAGGCACTATGCCCAAGCTAATAGGCCTTACATTTTGGATGGACTTTGTCTCACCTCAATGCAGCTGTCTACAGGCTAGGAGTCCCATCTAGGATACTCTTCTAGGTAGCTCTGCAGTCAGAAGCAGAAGGTGATAGCTCCTTTTTTGGGGCATGTATCATAGAAGGAAAGGGGTCACCTTTTTGCCTTGGTCTCCACTGATGATGGCTGGCATCCAGGTGACTTGCCATATTTAATTTGGTTCACAAGGTGGGTGAGACTGGAAGGGACCACAGTCCAACATTGCTGCTCAAGCAGGATCTCCCAGACACGTTACTCAGGATAGTGCCAAAATACAACATCTCAGCTATAGTATCTCAGACTAGATGTTTAATTTTCAGATGGCTACAGGAGCACAGCATCCACTGGACACTGAACTGCCTGCACCCGCTCCTGAGCTAGTTTGGTTTCCTAGCTTAGACATCTCTTCCCTGTGTTCCCTAACGCCACAGGCAACAGAGATATGAAAACTAATGGAGTTAAGAAGCTCTTGTGGCATTACATCAATATCTGTCAAAATCTTTAGCAGGGCTGAAATTTCTAGAGAAACATACCTTTCTGCTGCTTTGAGCTGGGGAGAGGAGCTGGAATATTGGTTACCATGTTTGTGGTGAAGTAGGCCTGGCACAGGTGTAACAGGAAAGAGTTTTAGTTTCAATGCAAGTCTCTGCTTAGCATGTGTCAGATAAGCCTGATCTTTCTTCAGCTGTTAACTTGCTCAATCTAAGCAAATAATTACTTTCACTGGGATGACAAATACATATTCTTAACGTAAGAAACATTGTTTTGCCAAAATTTCAGGTTCTGCCACACAACAGAGGTCACAGAGAAAAAGCCATTGCTTTGGTTATTTGCCAGGAACAAAAGTTGCATTCTTAGAAATTACCAAGTTGCAAAGGAAAACATGGATTGAGGCTTCCATGAAAAGTGCAGTTTGAAGGACAAAAATTTGAAAAAAATCAGTTTAGTGCAGAAAATATGGTGGTATAATGGACTTTAAGGGTGGTCTTAATAATAGCGGTATTCCATAATGTACGTTTTAGTCAGAAAAATCTGTTGACAGCAGTCACTTTTAAAATCAGACTCCATTAAACCTGTTTATAATAACTTAGTTGATAAAATCTGACCCACTCTGGTAAGCAGGGCAATTCAGTGTATTCAGAGCTTTGGCTGTCAGAACTTCTACTTGGCACACTCTCTTCCTGAGCCTTGGATCTTTCCCCTCCAGCTGTCATGTTCCCTCTTCCGGCTTCCCCTCATTCTTCCCTTTCCATAGGTTCTGCCCAGCTGCTGTTGCCATAGACCCATTGCTGGATCTGCATTGGGAGGAGAAGACAAAACAACTGTTTTCATGCTTCCATTCAATGTTTTCATACTTCAGTTCTCTCAAGTCCTCAACTTCTCCTCAGGTTCAGTTGGTGATTCTCATATAGGAAATCCCTTCAGGAAACAGGGTAGCTTGAATTTTATTCATCTACATATCATCTTTTCATTAAAATGTATTTTAAAAGACTAAACACTTGACTAGCCCTTTACATGTATATTTATAATTCACCTGTAGGTTATCTCCCCCTTTCCCCAAGCACAGTCTTAATAAGCCCATTAAAATGTTATGCTGTTTACTTGACTGAAGCTCTAGAGTCCTTATGATGTCTTGTTGTTGCTGGATTTTTTGATCAAGGACACATACATGTCAATTTTCTGTAGCTCTCCAGTCTTGAATTTGACAGTTTTCCTGCCTGCCATGTAAATCTCATGCAGTTTTTTTCTTCAGTTAAGACATGGGCTCCAGAAGTGAGATTGATTTAAACAAGAAAAGACCATTCAGGTTCTTCTTGAGTTTCCAGACTAAAATGTGTGCTCCAGTATGACTCTGTCAAAAACATTTTGGGGCATGGAATATGTCTCAGACTTTAATTTGTAACACATTGTATAATAAGTTAGTGATTTTTAAAATTTGTATTCATTTCTACCTGGGACTAAGTGAAGTATTTCTTGTGTTCATAGTAGTAGTAGAAAGATGACAGCCAAAACAAATAATCCAAAAGTCTGTTCCATGATGGATTGTCCTGGACAATATTTTCCAAAAGTGCTACACGGTCATTGGCCTTTGTGTGTAATGAAACTCCAGTCATGAACCTCCAGCCAAGAAATGCTTGCTCTCACCAGGTGACCTAGTTCCAAAAGAAAGAGACAAATGTCAAGCAAAGTGAAATTACATGCCTCAAAATAGCAAAGATACTTAGCCTTACAGGGAATCATACGTCTTCCAAATTCTGTTGAGTGTTACCTACCCATGGGTAGCCACACTTCCAGCAGGTTCATGTGTGCTGTCGGTGATTTTCATAGGTGGGAGAACAGAAAAACATTAGATTTTCTCAATAACCTTAATGCCAGTGCAGCATGACACAGAGATGGCAAGTAAACCAATAGAGGCAGTCTGCTAGTGGACAGCATGCTAGCAGGATGGCATGGGGATGGCACAAGGGGCACTCACTGTGTTATTGCAAGAGTTACCCTTCTAAAGCAGGCATCAAGTGTCAATAAACATGCCTGAGCAATACCAGCACCTCCTGGCACTGCTGCATTGGAAGGGAGGGAAGCAAACTCAGGACCATGGTCTACCAATTTAGAGCTTTTCCTTCTTGCTCTGACAGGCTTTCCCAAGACATTGACTGTGGGCTTAAAGTAGCAGTACTGAGACACCAGTGGGTTTTGAATTCAATGAGAATTTACTGAGCACAGGCCCTGTCACCAGAGTTCCCATTAATTGCTGAAAGATAGCCTGTTCTTCCCCCAGTTCCAAGAAGCACAGCATGCTAGAAGGACAGCCCTGCATTGCTGTAAAAATAACTGGACCGTCTATTTTCAGACATCAGTTTTTACATTTGCACATATAAGACAGCACTGTAGCTTTTCAGGTCCTGTGAGTGCCCCTCTGCAGATGGAAACACCTGTTTGATTTGGCAAACGCCTTTCCTGACATCAGACAACTGGGCATTAAGCAGCTGGAGCAACTTCTTGCCTTTATGACCTAGAAGGACTATTCTTATCAGGGCTGCTCCTCACAATGCCTTTTGGATCTATATGGAAAAGAGGTCTAATTGCTCAGAAAAAGAGGCTCCTCTGGCAAGAGGAGATGCCAGAGGAGATGGAGAAAATCCAGGATAAAAAACTAAAGACTGAAAGGAAACTATATTTGGCCTCAAAACCATGATTTTTAAATTCCTAAAGTGGTGGTATTGTTGGAAAAATGTTCAAAGATACGAGAGTTAGAATTTAGTAATGTTTCTTTTTTTTTTCATTTTTCTTTCCAAAACCAGTGTATTTGTTTCTTCAGCAGTTCAGGTACCTGCTAAAACTGTCATTTGTATTATTTTTTAGTCTCTGTGCGAAATTTTGCACTGAGAGGACTTGATATTAAAGCTAGAATCAGCAATTTCATCAATTAGATTTTTGCACTCTGGCTGTTTTCTGTTTTCTGTTCCCCATGTAAGAGTCACCAGTTTATTTTCCTAAACCCAACTGCCTTTTAAAAACTACTCCACACATCTCTCTAGATGTAAAATAATTACTTGGGCAAACGGAAGCTTCTCTAAAGCAGATGTGTTGATAAGTGACATTTTTAGAACCTTGTATCTAGTCTCCTTTGTATTTTTCAGAAATTCAGTAATCCTCTTCCCTACTTAGCTTAGTGAGTGGCTGACCCAAAACCTGCAGAGGTCAGAGAAAAGGCTGCTTCCAAAAATGAGTGAGTGGTTACAACACTGCAAGAAAAGGGGAACTTGGTGGTGTAATCATTTCTCATTTGTACTGCAGACAAATGGTGTTTGATTCCAGGGAGTGCACATGAGCCATATGATGCTGCAAGTGAAGTCACGCCACTACTTTGCCATAGACCAAAGGAAAAAATCAGATGGTATAAGACTGTAAGAGCTGACATTTGTCTAGACAGATGTGGATAGATGTAGGCAACTAAAATATAAAAGCTGCATTTACACTGGGTGTCTAGGCTGTTTGGCAGTCACCAGAGACTTGTAGACATATTCAGGGGATGTTAATGTGTAAAGGCAAGGATGTGGATTAAGCATCTCCACAAAGCGATTCATTCCTCCTTTCTCTGTTGACTGTAAAGACAGCCTAGGCAAGGGGCTTAAATTGGACATGTAAGACCTGGGCAGTTAAAACCTGGTAAAATGAATCCTCTTTTGTAACCTGGAGAAAGGGAGTGTTTTCCTATTTGTATAGCCTTACTGCGTTGCAGCAAATGTGGAACTGGGGTGTTTTTTGTGCATTTATATTTTAATAAACTAAGTAAGAAGCAGGTTTATATCTGTAAATTCTAGGACACAGAGATTTCAGTATATAAAAAATAAAATAAAAAGAAAGGCACTGCTTCAAGCAGATTAGTGCGGGGGAAATGTAGGGTGAACAAAATTCTCGCTTTTAGCACCTTTAGTGTCTGGCAGAATAGGAAAGCTCAGTGAGTCACCCTCAAACCATGCAAGATCATATGCTTCATTAGGCAGGAAACACAGATATCTCTCCACTGATACATAATACAGAGTGGAGTATTAAAACGGATATATATTTGTTCTATTTATATTCTTACTGGCTATGTGCAGAAACTGAAACACAGCCCCTCCAGCTCCAGGTGACCATCAGGTATCAGGAAAATTCTCTCGACACAGGAGCTATCTTGTTGACCCAACCAACGTGGCTGAGGTAAAGAAGTCAAGGTTCAACAGCCACTGTTTTCACCCTTAACAAAGATATGTCATCAGGTGTTTCTCTCTGATGTGTTCCCTGTGGGGTATAGCTTTCATCCATGCCAGTAAGTCAGCCAGTCTCTTGTTTACTGCCACATATATTGTGCAGCAGTGACAAAGGACAGAGTATGTACGAGAAAAAGAGGAGGGTATTACTGAGAAACAGCAAATGTGTCTGGACTTCTAAATACCTTACCACGCTGAAGGTGCTAAGCATCGGATGGGATTATGTCGCCCGGAATTAGTAACGTCTCAGGCTGGCTACTCAGCTGGTGTAAATTGGTGGCACTCCACTGGTTTCAATGGAACTTCATTAATTTATGCTAGCTGAGGGTCTGGCCCTGAAATAGCTGTAATATAAGATCAGCATCTCTAGATCAGTTTATTCAGTCTCAACCAATCAGCTTTTCTACCGACATTCTTTCTCTTCTTAAACGTTGTCACCTTCTTGAATTTAAACACCAAAACCCCCTCATCTGCTTATCAAGACATCACAGAAATTTGCACCCTTCCAGGCAGGACTTCAAAACATGTTGTGAGCCCCCAGAGTTTATCAAGCAGGCAAGGAAAGGCACTCTGCAATGTGAGGCAGGATCCGTGGCCCGGCTCAGCGCTGTGGCTGCCCTGCGACAGGAATCAGCCCGACTGAGGTGCTGGGATCGGGAAGAGGAAAGCACAGATTTTATCAGGTCAGGGCTGGTCTTCTCAGAGGAGGCTAAGCAAGCAAACTCTATTCCTCTTTAGTATGAGTCAGGCGATCATTGTTTCTTGTGTCAATTAATGTGGGGCTCTCTAGAGTAAGATTCTGCCTCTCCCCAGAGAGAGGTGTTGTAATTAATTTACCTGCAGTTTGGCTCAGATGTGCTTACACACAAGTTCTAAGCACAAGCTTTAAGCTTTAAGCACAGCTCTACTAGGAAAAATGTCCAGCAAGGTCAAAGCCACAAGCATTTAGGACCCAAGACGAGTGTCTGTGCAAGTACAACGCTGAGCTTTGCCATTTTAGCTATCAGAAGTGTCTGCCTGGGACAGCACAGAGCTCAGTGGGATCCTGCTTCTCAGTGGGGTACTCCTCAGCCTGTACAAAGCTCTGGGCTGACAGAGCAAGCCTGCCTCATGCCCTGAGGTAGGTTGTTTAAAGCAAACATGGGTAACTCTACACTATGCAGCAGTTCACAGTATAGACAACCGCTCAGAATTTAAGCCTGTAGAGCTGACTCTCCAGCATGACTTCAGATTTCATGAAGGTGCTCCTTGGACGTCTCCTCTTGGGGTGTTTTGTTGACTCAGCCCAGCTTTGCTTGTGAAATCTGAGGGGATCACATCACATGGTTTATCCTGCATTTACTCACGTATAACCCAGCATGACTGTACATCAATCAACTAATTTTAGCGATGTTAAAACTGAAAAGAAAATAATGATATCTCATAAATATACCGACCTGCCTCTCCATTCTAGTCTCTCTCTATCTTCTGTCAATTTCTTAACATTTTTTGGGAGGACATTCCAAAGATTATTCAGAATTCTCTCAATTGATTTATGGCTTCCCAGGGTGCTGGTGGTGCTTCTAGTCCTCACATTTCTGGGGGAATTTCACAACATATCAAGAATTTTTTCTTCAGTTGCTAATTTTTAGTATTTTCTCTCTCCATCCATTCTTCTGCTCCAACTAAATGAGCAAAAATAATTTGCTTGCTTTGCTGACTTAAATAACAGTCAAGCATTGTACTATATAACTTGAGATCTTTGTGTAGCATTGCCTTGTACAGCAGAATGGTGCTAAACTTTCATCAGTGCTGAACACTGCACTGAGATGACTCAACAGTGAAGGAAAGGGCACTTACAGTCAAAAATGTCACAGTGAAAGTGGCAATGTATCTTACACATGTCATGTCATAGGAGAAGGTCATCAATATTATATTCTTCCTCCATCATTGGCTATGATAAGAATATTCTGCAAAAATAGTATTTCTTCCTTATTGCATTCCCACAGGTCAAAAAGTAAAACCAAGGCAAGGTGTTTGATTTTTTAGCTCTTTTTTTCTGTAATGAGAAACACAGTGGCGCATAAGCTGAGAAAGGATTATAAAATTTTATATATTCTGTAGTTCTTCAGACCTGTTGGGGAAAGAATTAGTAATGTATCTATATATCTGGTAAAAATATCTCAGTGACCTCATACTCACATTTGTGTAAACATCACCTCATCAGTTCCAGATACTTATACAGGAAACAAATCTGAATGCTCCTCTAGTGTTCTATACTTAGGCAGGTCAGCCGGCATATGTCTGGTCTGTAAATACCCAGTTTTACTTGGGTCCTTATTTTAAGGTTTCCCTCTTAAGAGTTTGCCACAAACGTCCCCTCAGCATTTGCCAGTGTGCCTTTTCCAAAGCAACTTGTCCCTGAAGGTTGCCATTAAATTAAACCAAAAAAAAAACCCCAAAAAAAACCCACAAAAAAACCAAAAACTACAAAGAAGAGCTGAATTGGTTGGTAAAGGCTTAGTTGTAGTTGAATTACTGAATATGGCCATAATAGCCCTGAACTGACAAAGTATCAAATGATTTCTCATTGCTGTCAGGCACTGTGCTATGTGACCATAGTTTGCTCTGTGTCCCAAACCCCATCTTGCTAACAGGTTTCTAAAATCAAAATTCTCTTTCAGAGTTTGCCTGATAATATTTCCTATGCTAATGGACTCTGGCATGTGGAATAAATTTCTGACTTTATAGCTTGGGGAGATGTGTGATTATAGTGACATAATAAATTGTGTGTTGCCTGGTGGAATAGCACAATGCTTGTGATTCCTTTGAACAGATAACCCTGAATGTCTCATGCTTAATTTTTCAGTTTTGAAGTAAAATAAGGAGGGAGTGTAATAAAAGAAGGTACATGTTAAAAAAATAAATGCAAAAAACAGTAGCAGTTACAACTTGAGCGTTTAGTTAGCAATTTATACATTTTTAAAAGCTTATATCCCCTGCAATAAATTTCAAGTGACTATGTATACATGAACTGCATCACACTAGGGAAAAATGGAAAGCTTTTAAAAACGTGAAAAATGCAGTGGATTGCCAAGTTTAAGCTTCTAGAAGGGCAGAATACTAGAGAGACAGAAGTCTAGACTAATCCTCTAGAGAGACAGCATATAATGATTTTGTAGATAGAAAACTGCCAATGTTACAGGACTCTTTACCAGTATTATTACCAGGATTAATACAAAGGTTCAGATTAAGTTCACTTTAGCTTTATGCTACTTTACAAGGAAAAGAAGCAAGTCATGCATTCACGACAGTATTGCTGCCTCTGGAGGTATGAACACTGATAAGCAACCTTTCCCAAGTGATTTACTTGAAGTTCTGGTCCACACAGACAATAGCAGAAAATAAATTTGATTCATCATTCTTATGAGGTCACCAGACCAACTTTCTCCAACAGCTGTCTGATTTTGTTTGCTTTCTAATACTACATGTATATTACTGGGCTGTTATATTTTCTTTTATTTTTTCTTTTATTTTTAAAAATATTTTACCCTTTTATTTTCTTTTCTCTTTCTTTCTTTTTTTTTTTTTTTCTTTTCAAGCAGATAATGATATCCCATGTGCAGATTCAGACAGCATTCTTTCAGCCACACTAATGGAAACAAGGAATCAAGAGGGCTTAAATTATTTGGTACTAGTCAAAGAAGGCAACCCAGATGAAGAAAGCATCAATTCTGCTTAAATCAGTTAAATCTGGTTACCACTGTTTAAGAGAGTGAAAGAAGAGAAAAACTCTTCAAAGAAGACATAAGCCAAGGAAAAGATTCTGCATGTCATCATACTTACAGAGGTGTCTGGAAAAGAAAAAAAAGGAAGAAAAGTAACTCTTTAATAAAACCACCAGAAAACATAACAAAGTGTTACTGAATGGTGTGGATCAGGAAAGGACAGAGGTTACATTGCCTTTGATTTTCTACATGTTGTGGTTTGGGTGCTTCATAGGAGATAGTTGAAAGCAAAAAAAAACATGTATCAGACAGTAAGGGATTTTACTGTGGTATTAAGTTTATCCAATCCAATATGCCCCAGGCACAAGGCAGCCCTTCCAAAAAGGGAGTACTGGTATGCTGCTTCAAAGAACAGACCAGCTTGTTCATGGATAAAACCAAACAGTTGAAATCTAGCTTCACTGTGCACAAACAGGACTTTACAAACTGCAAAAACCACATAAATACAAAACTTCAAATCAGAAAGCAGCTGAAGAAGGGTGACAATATTGTCCACTGCTGCAGGTGGTCTGTTTCCCTTATTAATTTAAACAAATGTTTGCAAATCATCTTGCATATTAAGTTGCACAGCACTTGATCTGACAGTCTGGACAGTCCTGTTGTCTTACATTTCTTCTCCTTTTTGAACGTTCATCATCCTTGTTTATTTTTTTATCATACTGGGTTAAAGAAAGTACTCTTCCTTGGTGTGTTTGGAGATCAACTCAAAGTATATAATAAAATTTTATACAAATAATTATTGAATAAAAGACAGCAATAAGCTTTTTTTAACCATTCATCATGAGCAGTAGTTTGCAAAATTCAAAATTATACAGCGCTTCTCACTGACATCTTTCAAGAACCTAGGAACATGGTACAATTTTATGCAAATATTTGATAATGGAGCACACTGGAGAGTAGTAAATATTCTATCTGATTTTTGAATGTATACATTTGTAAGAAGCAACTCCACTGCAATCAAGCTTCAAAAGTTTCTTAAATGGAGATTCAACACAGATGAAAAAAAATTTGGAGTCTCAACATTTTATTTAAATGAAATAGAAATTGAGATATTTTTAATTAGAATTCTTCAAAGTCCCTGAAAAGGCCCTTTCAAACATTATATAAATATTTTTCTTCATCTAAAAATCAGTGTAAAAGACAGATTTGCTAATAAATACAATTTCAGCACTTCCCTATGCTCACCAGACCCTGAGCAATGGATAAACAAATAAATACTGTATTATGATTCCTTCCTCTTTGAGTGCTGCTGATTGGTTGTACAGTGATTCCTACCATTTCAGTAATTTAAACATTATTAATGTTTGCTAACCTATGGCATGTGCTGGCCAGAAACCAGGAGGATCCCTATTCTGTAGCCACCACACCTGAATGTGTTCTGTGTGCATAGTTTCACTTAAGTCAAGAAGACTGATCAGTCAGCAAGCCACAGACAAAAGTTTTGAACAGCAGGACTCCGTACAATAGCTTTTTCTTTAGCAGCAGAAACCTTAAATCTCCCAAAATTTTGTCATGACCATACCTTTCACAGGCCTAGCGAGCACCTGGGATGTGATATCCCAAGTCAATTCAGTTTTGTGTAGGTCTGCATTAAAAAAGAATCGTGGAAGAGCCTAACCAACATGTGTAAACTGGGTTAGTGGGAAAGGTGAGCACCAGTGACAGAGAGCAGTCAGGAGTAATGCCCTCCAGGTCTTGAAGCAGTCAAAAATGTACAAAGCAGCACAGAAGGAAAAAGGGGAAGGTAATTCTTGCTGTGTTCACATTTTGTAAGTGTTGCAAGACAAGCCTAGTTTTAATGAAAAATTTAGCACAGCACAACAAGAAAAGAGTGTCAAGTTTAATACACTGCCAATAAATGGAGTCTTAGGATATTAACCAGTGATCTATGCCTTTTGTACCTGATAGTATGAAATATGTATTGGACAGGATAAAAAATTAACTTATTGGTCCAAATTTGAGGATCCTGATCTATAACTTGTGGAATTCAGTGGGAGACACAATACCCTTGCCAGCAATTGAGTCATGCTTGGTGATGCAGTGTAAGCTCTGAGCGTGGTCCTACTCATACACTGGCCAAAACTCCATTGTCCCTCCCTCATTTTCCTGCCTTAGACAAGTAAGTATGCAAATGCAACTATTCCACTGAGTTATGGTAAAGCTGAATTTGATGCAGGCAAACTTAGCCTCACTTATACCCACCCATGATTCTACTTGAAGATAGTTTCTTAATATCTCATATTTCTCTTTCACCCTTCTTCTTACACATCTTCATGATTTCACCTTCTCTGTCTTATTGAAGTGTTGCTTCCTCTCTTAATTCAAACTCTTCTTGATGATTCACATTTTTCTCAGCAACACTTATTCACTAGCAGGAGGTCACCTCCTGCCTTCCAGCAGACAGGCCTGATGGCAGCTTTCATGCTACTTTTTGACAGAGTGGGGAAGACACACATATAAGAGGTGATGAGAATGAAAGACCTGATTCTCTCTTGGGCCTCTATTTTTACCTCCTCTTATCACAGATCAAGGGAAAGAGTCAAGAAACCCTTGAGTTCAAATGCCTTGACTTCCATAGCTACAGATTTTAAATAAGTATAGATGGATTTAAGGGTGATAACACCATTTAAAGGAAATAGATGTTTATCAGAAAGATTATATGTGAGATTGAGGGTAGTATAAGGCATGTGGACCCAATTTTCAGCTGCTGTAAATCAGGTTAGATATGTTAAGCTAAGCTGATGTACAGCAGTATAAAAACTGTCTCCATGCGTTTAGGTTAAATTTCTCCTGAGGCAGGCAGACCTATGACCAGCCAGTTCCTGATAAAAAGAGGAGTAATTTCTTTAAGTCTTCTCTTCTCCATTTTATTGCCGAGCATGACATTACATGGCATGGAATATCTCTTTGGTTAATTTGAGTCATCTGCCTGGCTGTGCCCCCTCCCAATGTCTTGTGCACCCTCAGTGTGTTCACTGGGGAGGGGGCACAGAGTGAGAAGCAGAGAAGGCTTTGATTCTATGCAGGCACTTTTCAGCAATATCTAAAATATGACTGTGTTACCAGTATTTTTTTGGCTGCAAATATAAAATTCATCACAAGTTGAGCTGCTGTGAATGAACTCCAACCCAGCAGTGAGAAGAGATGTGCTCCCAGGCACTGCTCAGGAGATGCCCCAGGTGAATCTCTGAGCCATAGCCGGTTCCTGACTCAGGCTCTTCAGTGTTCCTTGATGCCAGCACAAATAGTGAGGAACAATGGTGAGCACTCTGCACACAGGATGCCACACACAGCCTGTGAGTGTGGGGCTCCCAAACAGCCACGGCTGAACTCCGAGCTGTGCTCGGATAGACACGGATCTGTCGTGTGTCTGTAGCTGCTTTGTCTAGTCCTTCAACTACTGACTTGACATGCACATGAATGGGTGAAAAATATTCTACTTCTGGCTGTGATTAGAATTTCCTACAGCCCAACACAAATGCTGTGGTGATTAATTAATGCTTGTAATATATTTTGTAAATGTGAAGGGCCATGGCAGATGTTACTGATTTACCAATGCAGCATTTTCAGTGGCATCAGCTCTAAGTCTTCTATCTTCAGATCTACAGCAGGTGGTAGCACCCAGCCATCAGTCCATTTCTCTTTTTCAGAGTTGTTTGCAAGAGCTTTTGAGCTGGTAAATACTGATGACCAGAGCCATCTAAAAGCTGTGTACCTCATGCTTTCTATCTGGGACCTGTGATCAGGATACTATGAAAGAAAAATCAATGTTTTATGACAAGAATATTGAGTTCTTATTGGATCAAAAATAAAATTATGGAAATGTGCATGTAGCTGAGAGATATGCCAGGCTCTAGCAGGAACATTCTCTGACCCCCATGTGCCACACAGGGAGTGCCCAGTGACATAAGCAATGGGAATGTGGCTGTCAAGAGCTCTGAAGGGAAGATTTATACAGCTTGAAAGGATGATTTGTTGGTATATGAAAGGCAAAAGACGTCTTTGGTTTTATCATGTTGGTCAGAAAAACTTGGGGTGTCAAGTTGATTTCTTTGTCTTTTTTATATTTAACATTCAGGTCTCATCTTTTCCAGGAGACTTTACTATCATTCATTCAATTGCATCATCACAGGATTTGGGAAACTTAAAAATGACCACCAGAAAAGCAAAAAGTTGTATAGCTACACTGCTAACACAAATGCTTTTCTGTTAGTTTTTGTTAAATGCAGAAACTCGTAAGTGGTGAGGACATGAAAGGCAAAGACTAAATTCACCTCAGCCTAACCCGTCTGAGAACCTCAAGCCAGGATCCAGCACTGAGATTAAAGTTGTTGGTCCTTAGCTTTCCTGGTACCCTAGATGAAAGAGCCTAGTAACACCCTCTAGATCACAATGTCCCCCAAAATTTGCTTCTCTCACCACTTGTATGGAAGGGCTCAAATATCCTGACAGCAGAGCCACTGCACCCTTGCTTTCCATGCCGGTTTTCAGCAAAGAAAGTTTTACCATCTATTTGAATTGACTAATGGCTCCAGGTTATTTCCTCTTTTTTTTTTTTTTTTTATTTTCTTTGACATCTGTGGCATGGTGTCAGTGATGATTTGAGTCCTCAGGTGTGGCTTTACTGAGCATAAGCAGGAGAAATTGATCCTCTGTAATTTGGGTTTAGGACTATGCATTTTAATGGTAACTGTAAAGGCAAGCTTTGCTCTAGATTCAAATTTACCTCTTTCTGCACAAAGCTAGTATTAATTCAGCTAAACCTGAAAAAGGATGTTGAAGAAAAGAATGTCTGTAAAATAGCTCTGGCAGGTCTGTTAATGGTTAAAAAATTCTAATTCACTTTCATTTAATTAATTATTGAAAATCCTTGTTACACACACACACTTTTAGTTGCAGGAACTTGCATACCAGCTGGATTTTCCAAACAGTCGTGGCTCTATTTATAATGACACTTAGCAACTCTAACTGATATGATGTTTTAACTCTAAAAAATAGCCAGAAACCCAGGGTATCAAGGCCAAGTGAAGATGCCAAAATATTGTTGCTATTGCTACTGACATAACTGATACTGCTGTATAAATAACCTTTTTTATTATGTGTTAACTTCTTTGTGTGACATCTTCCATTTGGAGGATGTTCATTGCTGCCTTCTATCTTTTACTGTAAGAACAGTGTTGTAAAATAACCACTCTCTGTTTAGATATTAATTACTTTTGTAATTCTGTTAACATAGCTGGATTTTCTTTCTGGAACAGAATAGAATAATTTAGGTTGGAAAAGACTTCTAAGATCATTGAGTTCAACCATCAACCCAGCATTTCCAAGTGGACCAGTAAACCATGTCCCTAAGCACCACATGTACATGTCTTTTAAATACTTCCAGCAGCTCCATCACTTAGCTGGGCAGCCTGTTCCAATGCTTGACAGCCTTTCTTGAGAAGAAATGTCCCATAAAACCCAACCTAAACCTCCCCTTGTGCAACTTGAGGCTGTTTCCTCTCATTCTGTCACTTGTTATTTAGAAGAAGAAACAAATCTCCACCTTCTTACAACCTCCTTTCAGGTAGTCATAGAGGGTGATAAGGTTACTCTTCAGCCTCCTTTTCTCCAGGCTAAACAACACCAGTTCCCTCAGCTGCTCCACATAAGATTTGTGCTCAAGACCCTTCACCAGCTCTGATGCCCTTCACAGATTCACAGAATCAAGGCTGGAAATAATCTCCAAGATCATGGAGTCCAACTTTTGACCAATCACCACTTTGTCAACTAAACCATAGCACTATGTACCATATCTGGTCATTTCTTGGACACTTCCAGGGATGGTGACTCTGCCACGACAGCAATCCATCCCAGTGCTTGACAACCCCTTCCATGAAGAAATTCTTCCTAATATCCAACCTGGACCTCCCCTTGCACAGCTTGAAGATATGTACCCTTGTCCTGCCACTTGTTGCCTGGCACCTCACTACAGCTTCCTTTCAGGCAGTTGTAGAGAGTGAGAAAGTCTCCTCTGAGTCTCCTTTTCTCCAGCAATTCTAACTCTTTTAGCTGCTCCTTATAAGACTTGTGCTCCAGACCTTTCACCAGCTCTGTTGCCCTTCTCTGGTCATACTCCAGCACATCAATGTCCTTCTTGTCGTGAGGAGCCTAGAACCAGATGAGGATTCCAGGTGTGACCTCACAAGCCAGGATGCCATTGGCCTTGCTGGCCACCTGGCCACAGCTGGATCATGTTCAGTTGGATGCCAACCAACACCTCAGGTCCTTTTCCCTTGGGCAGTTTTCCAGCCACTCTTCCCCCAGCCTGTAGCACTGCCTGGGGTTGTTGTGACCCAAGGGCAGGACCTGTCACTTGGCCTTGTTGAACCTGACACTACTGGCCTTGGCCCATGGATCCGGCCTGACCAGATCCCTCCACAGACTCTTTCTGCCCTCCAGCAGATCAACATTCCTGCTCAACATGGGGTTGTCTGCAAAATGACTGAGGAAACCCTCAATTCCCTCATCCATATCACTGATAAAGATATTAAACAAGACTGGCCCCCACACTGAACCTGAGGGGACACCACTTGTGAACACTGCCCACTGGATGTAACCCCATGGCCACTGCTCTCTGGGCCCGGCCATCCAGCCAGCTTTTTGCCCTGTGAGCTGGGCAAAACCCCGGCCAAGCCATGAGCAGCCAGATTCCTCAGGAGAGTGCTGTGGGAAACAGTGTCAAAGGCTTTCCTAAAGTGCATAAACCACAGCCTTTTCCTCATCCATTAAGTGGGACATTTTGCTATAGAAGGAGGTCAGGTTAGACCTGCCTTTTGTAAGCCCATGCTGCCTGAGCCTGATCTCCTGATTGTCCTGCTTGTGCTGTGTGATGACCCTCAAGGTGACCTGATCCATTCAGATCTTTTCTTCAGAATGCTTTCTGGAATGCCTACCTATCTACAAACAGAAATACATTTCTGGGGAAAAGTGTTACTAAAAATCTCTTTAGAATTCTTTGGTTCAGTTTTATATTCTGAGTAAAATATTTAATCTTGATGGAAACAACATAAGAAAAAGAAGTGACAATGTGACTATAGCTGCAAACACCCTATAGTTACCATATTTGCATAGTTGTGTTTTGGCTCAGATCACAGAGTCCTGCAGGTCCTAAGTAGAATATATGTTTCTGGGGCATGGGAAGCAATAAAAGATAGATGAGTTATAGGACAGCTTTTAAAAAACAAGCCTATGTGCAAGGAGGTTGGACTGTGACTAAAGTCTTATGGTTGTTACTCTAAGGACTAGGCAAATATAAAAATTGCAAATTTTTATCTGACCTACACTTTTTTTTTTAATGGGAGAAGTGTCAAGTGGCAAAGGAAAACAATAACATTCTCTTGTTATTTGTTTACACTCCCAAAGAGTGTAAACAAAGTCAAATAAAAGTGCTGTCCTAAATACAGGATTTGCATTTTCTTAGCAGAATGAACTCTCTGCCTTGACTCTCTGTGCACTCACTGAAGTGGAGGTCATGGCTAGTGACAACTGGGAGCTGTTCCTGGAGGCTTTCTTGCCTTTTTAGGTTATGAGGGTCTCTGTGTGTTTAGGATAATATGATTGACGGCTCCACTCCGGCCCCAATTAGCACCCTATAATTTATTAGCTTCTGCTTTCAGATTATGCGCTAACTTCACAAATATTTCAACCACGGAAACAGCAGCTATCAAGTGTCTCTTTCCTGATCCAGCTCACTTGGACTGCAGTTAAATACAAGGAGGGAGCTGTGTAGGTCTGTCAAGAGAGAATAATCATTTGTGTCTGTGTGCAACTGAGGCTGTCACACTTCTTTAGGACCCAGCTTCTAGAAAAAAAGGAGTTGTTCCACTGGGTCAGAATCAGGGGTTAGGGCTTGGTTCCTGACACAGAGGTTCAGTGCAGGATTGAGACCAATGCACTGGCTCTTCCTGAAGAGGACCATGTTTGTCCAACTCTCTTTATCATGTAAATACTGACTCCATGTAAACAACATTGGCAGGAAAGTTTGTGTCCCTCCTGATACTTTTTCTTTGCTCCTTGCCGCTGTGGTGTGGGCCCAGAGTACGAAGTGCAGGAGGAAAGAGTCTGAGTGAGGTAGGAGAACAGAGAGGGAATGAGATGCAGGGTCCAGGCTGAGGACAGAAGTCAAGGAGAGGAGAAATGGAGAAGTTGGGGATGGTTACAATGAGAGAGGAGGTGCACCTTGCAGCTGTACCCGAGCCAGGTAGGGCAGAAGGAAATGTGCCATGCCACAGGGAGTTGGAGTACCCTCAGTAATATCCAATGTGGTATTATATCTCCTAATAGGACAGCACTCATGCCAGGTGTTTATCCTGCCTTTACCATGAATGAATAAGCAACTGGCACATACCTAAAGAAATGTTCCTGTCCTTGGCCAGCCTGTGCTTTTGTGGGCTGCAGCTGAGAATGGCAAATGGAAGTGCCCATGCATCAGACTGGGGCCCAGGAGAGTGCACAGCTGCACCCTGCAGCCCAATGCCTCTGCACCTCTGCACCCCTGCACTCTGCACCCCTGCACCCTGCACCCCTGCACCTCTGCACCCTGCACTCTTACACTCTACAGCCTTGCACCCTGCACACCCACACATCTGCATTTGTGCTCTCTGCATCCCTGCACTCCTATATGGCTGCACTCCTGAATGGGCTCTTCCAGCACCTTCCCTATCTCCTGTGGGACCTGATGCAGAGAGGGCAGGGGCAGGAGGATGGGAACATAGCACCCCAGGGCCTCTCTGCTACAATTTGCACTTACAGCTTTGATGCACATTATTCCTGGGTTATACCTGGCTAAGGAGGCAGTAGAAAGTGCACTGCAAAAGTAACTCCTCCTCTTTTTTTTTTTTCCTTTTATTTCTTTTCCTTTTTCTTTTTCTTTCTCTTTTTCTTTTTCTTTCTCTTTTTCTTTTTCTTTCTCTTTTTCTTTTTCTTTCTCTTTTTCTTTTTCTTTCTCTTTTTCTTTTTCTTTTTTCTGTCTTTTTTTTCCTCTTTTCCTTTTTCTTTTTTTATGATCTCCTACTTGCATTTCCCGATGCAAAATTGCCTAGCATACAAAATCAATGTCTCACTCCTGAAAATAACCATAGGACTCTCTCATTTCCCTGCTGCAACTGCTCCTCTGGGTGGCAGGCCCGGGAAGACAGCCAGGACACTACAATCCCCCACAGGAGCTGGCTCATCCTTCTGTAATCGAAAGGGCACGTTAATTACAACACTTGCCCAGAAAAAGATGCACAGCAACTGTCAGTTAGAGAACACTGCTGCATCCAAAGCCACCAGCAGCATTTTCTTCCCTTCCAAGAAGGGCCCAACATTTAAGCCCTAGCTAGAACTTGTCTTGTGAGCCTAAATATGACTTCAAAGGGAAGGCGAGAAGGGTCGGCAGCTCCTGACCCAAGGAGGAGACAGGGCAGATACATTTCCCCAGAGGCAGCAGCACACAGTCTAGGGGACACAAAAAAGTTATTCAGCCTCTCTTTCACCCTCTGTCCCCTCCCTTCCTCCTCCTCTGCTGGGGGCTCCTATGGCAAACACACTGGAAAAGGAGATAAGAAGTAAGCAACACTACCCTAAAGCTCTCCAGCATTAGACTGTAAGTGTAGGGGCACATATATGCATTTAAGTGTTTTACACCTCATTCTTGCAACTGCAGCCATACTGAAGCAAAAACCTCATTAAAATAAAGTGGAGACTGCACCCACAAACACCATGCCCCATCCCCATCTCCATCCTTCCCTTGACAGATAATTTTTAACCTCAGAGATCATTAAAAGAGTCTTCCTTCATGCTTTGCTAATTTTCAACTATTTTCAGAAAGGGAAATAAATACCTGTGGTGAATACATCCAGAGCTCATTTTGGAAACTCCTTGTGGAGAGGTCACTCTTGTTAGTGAGCAGCAGGAGATACCCTTGCTATGTCCAGCACTGCCATACTCTGCAGCAGATGCTGTCCCTCTCCCTCTGTCCTCCTTGGACATTCGTGCTGGACTCTGCACAAATAGGTTTGAAGCTGTTTGTGTCTGTTTGTCCCAGCTGGGCTAGTCTGTTTGTCAGGTGAGCAGCTCAGTGGGAGAGAGCCCAGTGTGGTGCATGACATTCAGAAAGGTACAGCAAGAGGATCTGTTATCCAGGCTGCAGAGATGGGGACTCACATCCCTTTCAGTGTGTGACAAGCACATGACAGGTAATATTTACGTAACATCTAAGAAAAGTTTCTTTTGTAATTCCAGATTTTCTGCAAGCATTCATGACTAAGGGAGTAATAACCTATGATGCAAAGAGGAATAAAACAGACTTGAGAAATGGCATGGAGGTCATATGCACTGTTATGGCAATAGGAGCTGTGGCCCCAGTCCTGCAAAGACTAATGCCCAAGCCTTAAAGGTTGGTGCTGTGAGTGGTCCTTCAGGAGTCAGAATAACACAGTGAGCAAAACTGCAAGGATTAGCCAAAACAGGGCATGTGTGCTTTCAGGCTGCAGTCCACCCAGAGTAAGGGCATTTTAAAAAAGTTGTTTGTACTTCTAGCACCTTGAGCCACTGTCTTGGCTTTTGTGTTTCGATGCTTTCATAATAAAACAGTAAAAAATGTACCCACAGGACAAATGCCAAAACCATTATTCATGGATTCATTGCATAAATTCTCATGCTTGAATACATTCACAGTCAAAATGAATTGTAAATGCCAATGTAGTAAATGACTCGTTTAGGCTTACATGAATATTTCCAAATGTATTTGGGCTGTGTCACTCAGCCCGTCTCATTAAGAATTGCAGAGAAATGAGGAGGAAAAAAGAAAGAAAAAATAAATAATTGTGGTGAAGCACAACCAATCATAGACTCAGATTTATCTTTTTTTAAAAGAAAATCTTTATAAACAGCCTGAAAAAGCCCTCAGGAAAATGATCACAAAATGACTCTGCTAACTTTAAGCTTCTGCAGTTAAACACCATTTTTAGTTACTTTTCTCCTGCAAAAAGTTGGTGTATTCTTCCTTAATAAACACCTCCAAGTGCTTTTGGTTTAACAAATAATGTAAATTCTGGGGTCATTCCCTTTCCCTTTGCAGCTTGTCTGGGCTCTGGCTTTTTGGAGGCTGAGGGAAAAATGCCCATTGGTTTGTCTGGCTGAAGGAGCCATGGCAAGTCCCCCCCTGCCATTTGCTAAGCTCTGGCCGGGGGTGCTCCTGGTCATCTTCTCGCAGTATGTACTCACACTGCCTTGTCAAACTCTTTCTGTTAGGATTCCTATTCTTTTCCAGAAACTGAGTTATCACCAAACATAAGAGAAGCAAGTATGGGTTATTCATAACTCCACTTCTGACACACGATGAACATTATGCCAAATTATGTGAGAGTTTGAAAGGCAAAAACTCTCATTGCAGGACAAAAGTTCATTTTCTACTGCTTCTCCCAGTGTCAGGGGGTCATGTTAGGAATTTCCTACTATATGCTTTAAAATTTGCCAGCTTCAAAGACATTACATTAGGGGAAAAAAAAAAAACAAAATCAGAAAAAAAACGGAAAACACAGTAGTATTGGGATCAGATGTTTTGTCTATAAAAATGTCAGCTTTTAAGTATAGCATAAGTGCCATTTCTGCCCTGTTTCATTAATTATTCATCACCTGGTAGTAACATTTTCATTTACCACTGCAATTACAATTCTATATGCTACAATTCCCTCTTCTAGCAGAAGAAATACAGAGCAGGTCCCTTACTTTAACCAATCTTACAGACACACCATACTCTAGAATGTAGCACTGCAATGGTCTCATATTTTCTTATCTTTTGTATTTATCTCTGTGTGTTTTACTCACCAAGAAAATATTTTCAGCTGTTAGGATTTCTATTTATCTTTAATGCAACATAATAAAATAACTCACTTCATCCATGTGAGAGATAGGTTTTCTGCTTCATCCTGAAGTTTCCATTTACCAAATTTCTCTTATTTAGCTTTAATTTTTCATTAAAGTACACAGGGTGAAAGAAGGAGATACTTTTAATACAGCTTTGCTACTGTTAAATATCTAATTCCCCCTTTCAAAAAACCCTAAACAAAACAACTACTAAAGTGACAAAATGACAGCAACAAGTAGACAAAAGGAAGTGTTAGAGGCAACTCAGAACTAACATCCATCAAGTGCTTTTCATTCTGGTGTTCCCTTTAAAGGCTGTTGGGTTGGAGGTGAGCCATTCTTCATTAGATTCCTTTCTCCCGCTGCTTTAAGAGGGTTTAACTTTCACCAGAAGATATTTATTGTGAAAAGAAAAAAAAAAAAAGAAAAAAAATAAACACCAAAAAAACCAACCAAAAACAAACAACCCCACCCCCAACCAAACAACTGTTATACAGCCAATGCAAATGTGCCAAACTCTGAGAAGTGCCACCTTGGTTTTCGTCTTTCTGGGATTTAAGCAGTTGTGAGGGGAACAGCTGCATATCTGTAAGTCCAGGGCAGGTGGCCCCAGTCAGACACTTGCCACTCACAACCACAAAGCTGAAAAATCTGACCAGTTCCTTGATAGTCCGAAAATGTTCATGAGTTCCAGTTTCTTCTCCTTTTACTTTTCTATGATGCAAAATAAAAATCCAGTTCAAAACTGCTGAGTAGCTTTTCCATATTTGCATTCAAGAAATAACTTTCACTGCCATAAAAAAATATTCACACCACCAAAAAATCCCCCACAATTTCCTCTGTTGCCTGTATGAGGGCCGGTGGTTTTGCCTCACCATCCATGATGTCATTTGACTCTTTCAGAGCAGTCTGGCTACAGGTCTGGGTGTGGGGTCTTCTTAAATAGAAGTTCAACGTCTTTGGCTCTCCTCTTGCAACAGAACGACTTTCCGAAACAAGTCCAAAGTATCAGCCTTGCATTGCCAGGTCCTTTTGAATCCCGTTGTCTTTCCCCGAGCAGCAGGGTCACGGTGGGCTTGGAAAAGGGCAAAGGGGGATCTGAGAGTCTTTGAGTCAGCCCATCAGCTCAGAAGGGATCCACCACAGAAGGAGTAACGGCGAGCTGCAAACCAAGATCAGAAGCTGTTACAAACTGACCCGATTTCAGCTCTGAATGCCACCATGTCTAACGGGTAGAGAGCTACAGGGGAGAGCCAGGGGAAGAAGAGTGAAGGACAGCTCTAAAACCAGTACAGATCCTTGCTTTTATCCTGAGGTTGCAAACCTGAGAATGGAGAGAAGAAAAAAAAAAGGAAGAAGAAGAATAGGTACAGGCATTTAAGAACAGAGGAAAACAAATTGCATCATTTCTTGCCAACTGAGATCAGTCTAAAGCATGGGATCTCCAGAGCCCCAGAAGGCTGTGAAACAAGAAGAAGAGCCCAAGCCAGACTGGAGAAAGGTACACATCCCTCCTGCTTAAAGTGAGGGCACCGTAAGGATCGATTAGTGGCTGCAATAACAAAACCAGCATGGAGCAGACTGTCCTTCCCTTCTCAGCCACTGACTCAGGATCTGTCACTGCTGACTGTGCCTGTGTACCCATTTTTGTCAGCACTACAGCCACAGCCTTAGCTCCAGACACCCCAACAGGAACTACAAGGGGAAGACCACTGCCTTTTTTGCTCAGCAAATGCAATTGTATTTTCATCTCAAAAACTCAAAGGAAAAGGTAAATAAAGAGAGGAGCTGGTTCATGAACCTGCATGGTGTCTAGAAATGACCCCTCATGGCAGCACATGGATGGGGCCAAGCAGTGACCATTGGGGCTGCTCCGTTCTGCTCCCAGCTCTTGCTGCTCAATGCAGGAGCACAACCAGGGCCAGGACAAAAGTACCTCAAAGCAACCTGTAGCCTTAAGGCATGTTTGAGGGTATCAAAAATTAAAATAATGTTGTGGAGATGTGACGTGTTGGTCTGTACCATCCTTCCTCTCCATTCCTCACTTGCCTGGCCTGAGAGCCCCAAGAAGAGCACCCAGGGCAGAGCTCAGGTGTCCCACATGTGGCTTCCTCACTTCATTCCTCCACAGCAGAACCTCAGCCACCCCCAGAGAGTCCTACTGCTACGGATGGTGTGGAATCGGGGAGCAGAGGTGCAGCTGAGCCAGGGGACCTGGAGGGACCGAGGGCAGCTCATTACCTGTGTCCACATTGAGGCCAATGCTCTGTGCCATGTCTCCTGTTGCATTGGGAAAGGGGCCCGGCGTCGTCCAGGCCGCAGCAGCACCCGCCTCACTTTTGCCCAGTTCACAGGGGGGGCTGACAGGTGTGGATACGGAGGCGGGGGTGAGGCGGTGGGGGCGGACGGAGGCGGTGGGCACCAGGAGAGAGCCGTAGCGGGGGTCAAAGTGGGGCCCGTAGACCTCGTGCACGGCGGTGGGGCGGGGGTAGGCGGTGCCCTGTGTCCCGATGTAGGGGTGGTGGTGGTGGTGGTGGTGGTGGTGGTGGTGGGCGTGGTGCCAGGGCTCGGGGCCGCCCTGGTGCAGGTGGCCGTGCAGAGAGCTGGGCGCGTAGGGGTCGGTGGCGGCGGCGAAGGGCAGCTCGCTGTGCGCGGCGGCTGCCAGGGGGCTGCTCAGGCTGGCTGGGACCGAGGACGGCTGGTACGTGCTGTTCCAGAAGGACGGCGGGAAGATGCGCTGGCTCATTGGGAAGGAACCATCTGGGTGAAGGAAGTGGGAAAGAAAGTCGGCAATGAGCACACCCCACAAGCCTTGATCTCCTTTCCTTAAGGGCTCTGTCCCTCCCTGATCCACCCAAACCCATCCTTTCATTCCCTTTATTCCACGAAAAACCAGCAAACATAAGAACTTGCTCCAAACAAGTGCAGATTTCTCTCCAACTAAACATCCAACACACCTATCCTATGGCTTATCCATGAAGGTGCAACTACATCCTCCAGTTTTCTCTTACAATGTAGATGGGCAAAAGGTTTCTAACTAAGGCAAGAGGAACATCTCTTTTCTTCAGTAGTGGAAACTGAGTGAAAGCTGTTACACCACCTAAATTTTCACGAATGGGTTTTTCTTGTTTGTTTTTGTAATAATGTCCTTGTCTAAGCATTTATGCCCAACACTTCCTGGAAAGCGGCTCCAGTTGTAAAGCGGGCAGGAACAGTGAGAGATGTGACTAAAGGCAAGTTTGAATTACTCAAATATCTGGGAGCAATTCTCCATCTATTGCAGCAGTCTGTTTCTTAGGTATGTTGTCAATATGTTTGGGAAGCCCTCAGCAGAACTTTGGAGACTGGCAGGCAAAGAACAAGGACCCTACATTTTCTTAACCCAGTTAGCAACATGCAAGATGGACTGGTGATTATTAATAGCACAAATAGATGTTATGTATGGTTAATTGGGAATGCACACTGTTCCTGAAAGAAATAAAACCATGTTCCTAATACTTCTTTGCCAGGGAAGCATGTCAGCTCTGAGCCCTGGAATTGCTTGGGAGAAGGGGAAGAAGTTCATGATGAGCAAAAAAGCCTCCTCTACTGCCATCAATTCCAGCACTGAGTATCTCTCACCCGTGAAATATTCTTGGACACTACAGACAGCAATCTGTGCAAGGTCTGGGAAACCAGCCCTGGCCAAGCAGGTGGCCCTGTGAGGGAGGGTTACTAAGACTGCCCACAAGGAAGTGCCAGCCCTAGCTCTGGCAGATGGAGCGTGGGGAAGGTTATTCCCCTCTGCCCTGACTACCCTCGTGGGCTTGTCCAGTGTGAATCAGGCATGGATACAGAGAGCTGTGCATAAGCCATGGCCTTGGCCTTGACAGCACATGGCCATGGGCAGGTCTGGAAGCCCTTGTTTTCAGAAACTTAAGAGTCCTTGTCAGCGCTCCAGCAGCAACCAGAGTGGTGATACGTGCAGGGCAAGATACACGGACACACACAATCACTTTTTTAGAGGCAGAAAGCTGATGAGATGGTTCCCACGTTCGCTTTTTGCTTTGCCCTCATCGCTATGACCACTCTAAACTGAAAGCTGGGGTCAACGAGGAATACACTGGTCACAGTCACTGTTTGGGAGTCACTCTGTGGCTAGTTGGGCAGTAGCCCTCTCCAGGTAAAGCGCCTGGAATGAAAAGACAATTTGTTTCCCCTGATCAAATTGGGTTTCCCCCATGGCTCTCCTGCATAATCTGAAGGGCTTCATTCTTTCCTTTTTTACCCTAAAAGCGCCAAGCAGCTGGCAGCTCCTCGCCTGGGTTCCCAGGGGATGCCCACCGGACACCAGCCGCTGGTGGGAGGGAGGAGGGAGCCGGGATGCGGAGCCGAGGCGGGGCCGAGGTGCCGGCCCAGAGGGGGCCTCGGCCGCCCCCGGCATCCCCCGCATCCCCCGCATCCCCCGCCCGCGCTGGGCGCTCACCCCGCCAGGAGCCCGCGTTCCGCGCCGCCTTCGCGCTGCCGAGGGAGAAGCTGCTGGGCTGGCTGAGTGCCCGGCTGAAGTGCTCATCCACCACGGCGCTGATGTCCCCCTGGAAGTAGGTGAAGAGGACACAGCGGGAGCTGATGTACTCGGCCTCGGGGGGTCGCTCCTTCTCGGGGCTGCAGTCTTCCTCCTTGATGCTGGCCGCGGGGTGGCTGGAGAAGGAGCTGCCGGCGCTGGCGCTGCTGCCGCTTTCCGGGGCTTCCTGCATTTTGGAGTAAAAGGCGAGTTTCTGCAGGGAAGGAAAGAAAACGGAGCCGGTCACGCAGCGCACCAAGGTGCTCTGGCCCGCCCTGTGCCATCCGTGCAGCACCGAGCCCTCTCCCGCGGTCTTCCGAGAGGATGCCAAAGTTTGGTCCTCGGCTCCCCGCCGTTCCTCATTATGCACCACAATCCCCACACCCCCATATCGCCCTCTGTAGTCCGGGGCAGCGAAGGGACTGCAAATAGGGCTGGGGGACCGAAACCCACGGGTGCCGAACGGGATGGAGCAAGGTAGCCGCCGGGTGGGGAAGGCGCGGCCGGGCGGGAGTCACACCGCCGGGTCCCCCGCACCAAGCCCCGCAAAAAAAGGCTCTTTGCAGCTGGCTCCGGAGCGAACGGCGGCAGCCAAGGGGCTTCAATGCGGGGGCACTGGCGAGCGACGGCCGAGCACCCACGGAGCAGCGCCGGCAGCTGGGAGAAGGCGAAAGCCGCTCGGTCTCCGGCTCCGAAAATCTATCTGGTGCAAAGCGTGTCCTGTAACCCACAGCGGCGAGGAAGAAGAAAGAGAGGGGAAAAAAGACTGACAGTCTCAAACACACTTCAGGGCAAAACTCAGCATTTCCCTGGACACCAAGAAGCTCCAGGTATTTACTACGAGAGTAATCTCGTAAATCTAGTAAATCTCCGCTGAGTGGGAAAACAGCGGGCGTTGTGAAGTTTGCCGGATGTTTGCCGTCTTTGAGCGCGTTAGCGTGTCTGCAGCTGCTGAGAGGTTCTTTGCAATAAGCGCTGGGACGCGGAGCCCGGGCTTGGCCGCTGCGGGCAGAGCCTTAGGGCGGCCGGCGGGGGAAGAAGCGAGGGGACGGGGCAGAGTCTTGGGCCAAGACACGCGGTATATTTGATAATGTCACTCGTCGCGACGACCGCCTTTCCGCTTGGCTCCCAGTTCGGCCATTGAGGTAATGATCATCCCCCTTTAATAATGTCATAAGCCGGGGGGTTGAGGGGGTGGTGGAAGGGAAGGAAAGGTGCGGGAAGACATAATCTGCTATTTGTGACGGGTCCCAGGCACCGCTGCCGGGCGCTGGAGGCAGCACAGGGACCGCCACGCCGCAGGTCCCGGCCCGAGGCACGGCGGGGGCTGCACCCGCCTCGGTCCCGGGGCGCTCTTCTCTATCTCCATCCCCTTTTTCGTTATGCTGGGGTGGGGGAAGGAATTAATTTGTGGAAGGAGTAAGGGCGAGGGAAAAACTGGGAACGCAGAGGCGTTAAAAGGAAAGCGGTGTGCAGCAGGTGCAGCGCGGGGAGCCGAGCCTGACCCACGCGGGACCGTGCGCGTTCCGGCGCCAGCAGATCCCCGCGCACCACGGGCCGTGCGTGCCCGAAACATCCCCGCAGCCGGAGCCATCCTTTTCTCGAAACCTCGGGTTTAGCTGACACCCGCGACCGCCCGGGCGGAGTTACACGCGGTGAGGCGGCGGGACGTGGCTGCAGCTCACGAAGCACCCGCGGGTCACGCAGGCGACGGCCGCCGCCGGCAGCCAGGGGAGCTGGGGGACGTCCCGGGGTCCCGCCGCAGCCGAGAGCGCCCCGGGAGAGGGAAGCATCCTGTAGCCCCTTGCTCCACTCACGGCCGCGGTTTCCTCCGCCATCCCAAACCGGGGAAACCCCGAAACCTCCAGTCTCTCTCGCCTCCTCCACTTCCAGAGCGTAACTCCGGAGCACCCCTCCAAGGCGGCTGTAAAATCTCTGCACCCAGCGGCTCCCGTGGCAGCGGCCGGGATGCCGGCGCGCAGGGGTGAGCGATGCCCCGGGAAGCCCGGCCTCACAGCTCCCGACGGTCCCCGCACATATCGCTACCCCGACCTGCCGCGCTCGGAAGTAGCCCGTCCCAGTAAAGAAAACAAACAAGCGAACATTTAAAAGCAAACAAACAAGCAAACAACCCTCCCTAAAAATCCTTCGGAGGGTTAAAATCGTGCCCCCTCTCCCGAGGCATCCCGTAGCCCGTCGTTTGCCGCCGGGGTACGTACCCTGCCGAGCCCCGCGCCAAGGTGGGATGCGGTTCTGCTCCGCTCACCATCGCAGGCTCCCAGATCTCCCCCCCTCCCCCCCCCCCCCTCCCCTCCCCCTCTCCCTTTTCCTTTNCAGACGATACCCCTCCCACCTTCTGCCTCTTCACCGCTGTCCCCGGCACGTACCTGGTGGTAGGGGCTGTAGGCTGCTGCGAAGTAGGGCTGGGGAGGACCGTAGACTTGGTACATAACATCCAAACAGCTCATGGCTGGCCGCGGCCGAGAAGTGTTTTTTTCCTCATCAACTCGTGTTCTGCAAAGTGGAGTAATGCTTCGGGGGAGGGAGGTTCCCGGGGGTTAAGAGGCACCACGCACTGGTGGGAGGAGTGAGGGGAGATGAGGCCGCGCTGGGCTGCGCTGACACCCCCTCGCTGCCTTCTTTCCCTGCCTTCCGCCCTTCCTGCAGCGTGGCTCCCTCCCGCAAATTCGCCGGGACTGGAGGGGCTCTCCGGCCGCCGGGGAACTTCAGCCCCGCTCCCGGCGGGTGGCAGAGGCGGAGGGAGCAGGGAGACCCCCGTTCCACAGCCGGGACTGACTGGGAGCAGCGGGGCAGGAGGCGCAGGGGGAGCTCCGGCCACGCAGGAGGCTGGCGGGGTGCGGGGGGAACCGGGGGTCCGCGGAAGATGGGGGCTTACCTAGCGAGTCAACCCATCTCCCGCTGCTTTTTATTTTATTTCGTTTACTTCATTACATTCCACGTGCCTCCTGTGCTTCGTTACATTCCTGTGCCTCCTGTGCCGGGTGCTGCCCCGCTGCCCCCGGGGAGGATGCCCCCGCCGCCCCCCACCTCGTCGGCCCCCGCTCCTGGCCCGGGAGAAGTGGAGCTCCGGGAAAGGCAGGGATCTGGGTGACCCCATCCAAATCCCACCAAGTCCGGCGTCTGCCGGAAAATGCCACTACCAAAGCCACAGGAGTTGAGAGGTCTGATAAACCGAAGGAGGAAAAACCAGTTGCTCCCGAGGAGGAATCTCCCCAGAAACTTTAAAATCATTACAAATCCCGGGAACGGCAATGCTTTTGCATTTAATAGAAACTAAAACAACGCCGAGGGCAAAGTCACATCAAAACAACAAATTATCGTGAAGGTAAACTGGATTTACTCCCTGGCTTTCTGCTGAGTATGGTACGCAAAGCTGTAAATAGGTGAATGTATCTTCACTGCTCATTTTAAAGGAGTTGCATAGGAGGCAGATTATTTTTTAACAGAGATGTAAGTTTTCATTTCAATATCAACTCTTTGAAATGTTCAGCTTCATGGTACGGGTCACAACTACTGTGAGAAGAGAAACATTTTGTTTTGTTTTAAGCACCTGTAATAAAGCAGAAAAAATATAGAAAGTACAAGAGAAAGAATGTTACTCAGTTTTCAAATGCTGATTGGTTATGAAAGTATTGGGGAAAATCTGAAAAGAATGAACACTTTGAATTTTGAAGACCTGGAAATATTTAAACTAATTTTAGCAGAAAAACCTCATATTTAAAACTAAACATTGACTCTATTTTCTTTTCTTCAGAATGCAATTTTTATATTCCAAGTGCTAGAAATTGTTTTCAATGCCTGTCGTTCACCAAAATCATATTTCAGTGCCTGATGAGCATGTTTCAATGTTTTCTGCACCAGGTGCAAGGTTTAAAATTCATATTTAAACAAATTTCTTTCTCTCTATTCTTGGGAGTTTGGGAAATTCGTTTTTCATACTGCAGTGCAGCCTGAAACACTGTGGCTGTGGGTTCTGTCTCAGAGTTGCTCCTTCCCCCATCAGAGCCAATTTTGTGTTGGTGGTCAAGAAAATAAGGGCATGACCTCTGGATATTAGGCTTTAAAATAAGAAATGTAACTTACGCTCTATAATTTTATTTCTCCTGAACAGTAAGCAAGCAATCACAGTAGAGGAAAGGACTCACTCTATGGCTGATGTCCAAATTAAAGCAGTCAGCTGAAGAACAGCCCTTCCCTCCTCGTGGCGAGAGACTGAGGGATCTCTCTTGGGACAGCAGGATATCACTTCTCCTCTGTGTCCCTGCTTGTGAGAGGTAGGGAGCTTTTCCAGCACACACAGACCTGTGCCTGTTTCAAAGGTAATAGTGTGCTGGGCAAGCTACCAAAAAAAAGCCCATTTCTCAGAGGGTAAGTCCAATGAACACATGCTCCAAAGACACAGCCCGCCTTCCTGCTCTTCGGACCAGCCCTTCACCAGGACTCTGTGCCATAGCAAAGGTAGGACTTGACACTGGCCAAGGCTGAGCATTCACTTGTGTGGAAAACCCAAGGTGTAACAGCAGCTTGTGTGCCTGGGTGCTGCAATGTGGCAGACGGTCTAGCTTGGGTACCCTGGAGAATCTCTCCTTGAGGGCTGAATTCAGGGGTTTTGCCTCACACTCAAGGGTGGCTTGGCATGAATTAAGTCTCTTTTATAGACAGTTATTCGACTGTAAAACTGTGCAGTGTAAGACACAAGTAAACTTCAGTGTCTTAATGCAGAGCAATACAAACATTCATGCTAAAATGCTGGCAGTATTTTGCCTCTTTGGTGCATCTGTGAAATTAGTCCTGGTATAAGAAATTACCCTGGGAACCAAGGGTCAGAAACTATATTCACTAATGATCTCACTGTGTATTTACAATTATATAAAAACAGTCTTCCTTGGTCTTAACTAAAGAATTTTAGGTGGATTGAGTCACATAAGGAATTACAAAAACTTGGAAAGAAACAGCTGAGTTACCTCAGAGAGAAAATTATGACAGCAGTAAAGGAAAGCACAATTTTAGAAAGGACATGGGTTAAGAACTGATTATGTACCATCACAGCAGTGGCATGGGCCTACTCCTAAGCCATACACTGGTAAATATTTCACAGAAGTAATATGAAAAGAAAATCTTGTTAGGAATAAAGAATGATAGGTTCTGATAAACAACGAGATGCAGAAAGTTACAACTTGCCTCAGAAAACATTCCTATAAAGCAAGACAGTGTTATCTTCTAGCTAAGCTGGAACTTTTTACAAAACAAGAATTGGGTACTACTGCGAATGGTTTACCAGAAAAGCAAACAGATCATGAAACAAAACATCAACATTCAGAAAGACTGGGACAAAAACATGGTAGCACTGACCACATTTGTTGCTCACCTTCCCTGGAAATCCTACATGGCTAGCCCTTGCCAGCCCCTGGTGTGTGAAGGTTTGAACAGAGTATTGTGTTCAATTAAAGGATTAAGTATTTATCATCCAGAAGGGACATTTCTGGCTTTTCAGTTGTTCCACATATATCATTATTGCTGTTCATGATATACTTCTTTAGAGGCTCAGGGAGACTTTCATTGTTTCCAGTAAGGCATGCTTTTCCAAACAGAAGATACCATGAGGTGATTTGAGAATCCAGCCCTTGCTGCAGCCGTTTGCCGCTCTGCTTAGGAGCCTTCAGGAGCTTAGAGCCTTTCTCTTCTAGCTTAGGTTGGCTTGGCTTCAACCTCCAGCTGTTGGTTCATGTAATGCCTTAGTTCACTTATCTAAACAGCCCTTTTGTATGTAATATTTTCTCTTAGGAAATTGATTTTATTACATATAATATTTTTTCCTGTCAAAATAAATGGAGCTCCTTAACTTTCTACTGCAATTCCTCTAATAGTTTTTGTACCATTTATTTGCAAACTATGGAATTTGTCAACATTGTTTTAAAAATACTGAGGCAAGAAATTGTTATTTTTCTAACATTTCTCTTGCTGAAGGTATACACAAAGTAAAATACCGTCTTTGCAACTGATACTTATAACTGTTGGGTCTTTTTGCCATAACACAATTTTAAAGACATCTTACTGATGTGCTCTCCCACTGTGATGACTGCTGTATTTTCAGTTTTGATACTACAAGTACATAAAAGACATGAACTGCTTGGTGGTGAGGAGCCTATGGTCTTGGGAACCTCCTGGAATTTTTATAAACTCTTACATGTCTGACTGAGATTGCAAGTAACTAGGCTGAAAACTGTGATGATCCCATGTGAGCCTATGACCCCTGCTCATAGTTATTCTTTCTAAGGCATTTTCCATCACTTGTCTTCCTTGGCCATAGATGTGCAACTCTTCAAACAGCTCCACTGACGTGCAGTTTGTTCTTGAGGATGCCAAGAGATGCAGCAATGGACTCAGGTATTGCCAAATGTCCCAATTCTCACCTTACTCACCAGTCTTCTTGTTACTATGTTACCTGCTAAATTTATTGGTGTGATTTCATACCAACTTTCCATCCAACCAAGTTACATCCAACTTTTCATACCAACCAAGTTCCTGATGATCACCTTGCACAGTCCACAAATGAAATAATACAAATATTCTTATATGGTGTTCATATACTGTACTCCTATGTGGCAGAAGTCATATCTCTAAATACCGAAGATTGTGTGTTTATTTGTTTCTTATTTCTTCTTCGTTTGCTGTGTTTATCACTTATATTGTGCAGTGCCTCCTCCATGAGATGATAAGTTCAGTTTCAATAGTCTTCCTATTCCTGCTATCTACTTTACTCTCTAATGCCTCAATCTGCCTGTAGGACTCAGCACACATTTATAGCTGAATGCACTACTTGTGAGTTTACACGGGTCAAATTCGGCTGAAATTAATAAATGCATTAAGATAGATAATGCTGTTCCTCTTTCTTATCTCGTCAGTCTTTCTGCTCAACATCCCTAAAAGCTTTTTGTTTTTTAGGGCTTGGCAACTGTTACCATGGTGTTCTCAGGGATGTTTTTGAGGTCCAGTCTCTGGGTCTGTATTAATGCAGATGACTTTAGGCTCAAGAGCTTCTGGCTTGGTAGTTTTTGTGGATACTGAATTAACTGACGTTAAAGGTAAAAATTAGTATTATAAATATAGTAAAACACAAAGTAAAAACCAGGGGACACATATCACTGACTTCATTGTCTCCTTCACTGTCCTGAAAAACCTGTGTTTCAACCTCAGAGAGCTTGTATAGTGAATTTTGACCTTCCTTTGGAGTTATGATTCTTTTCCCCTTTTCCTTTTCTTCCCCTACACCTCTAGGAGCTCACAGTTAGCTGCGAGTTAACCGCACGCACGGGCACTCTTGGGTGTGCGTTTGTGCATGTGACAGCACGCCTGCTCCAGTGACATGCCGGGCAGCAGCTGGAATGTACGCGCTGATTTTTGCTCCATGATGTATTTCCAGGGGAGCTGCAGCCCAGCTCAGGGTGCAGCATGTGGTGTGTGTCACTCAGCCGTCCTGCCCAGCCCCAACGGGCCAGAGGCATCACCTGTCTCTCCCCTACTGATGGCGGCAGATGAAGAGATCATTATGCAGGGCTGGAAGGGAAACCCAGAGCTGGCATGGGGGAATACATTCACACGCCTGAGAACACACTGAGTGCATTGAATTTAGGGCTTCATTTTGCAATAGGAAAGTTCATGGAAGTTTTTTCCCAAGTCAACACAGGAACAGACTCGGTTTTGCCTTTAGAGGCAGAGGCAGCAGATTTTCTGATGCAGGTGTTTTGGCACATTCAGATCTGAGCTGAATCAGTGTGCACCTCTTTCCCCCTCTCAGCACTGAGACACCAGAAGATGAATTTGGCTTGTTCTGAGATTCATTCACCAAGATATGTATTTTTTGTATTTGTATATATTATCTACAATGCATACTTTTTCTGTGCTCAGAGCAGGAAGATAATTTCAGTGAAATTTTTCCTTAATAATCACCTCCATGCACAAAATAGGGGGGGATTTATATTTACTTTTACATTTTTTAAAAATTGCTTTCATGTGAAAGCAGAAAAAGGCTGTGTCTGCACTCTTTTGAGGTTTCTTAGGCAGCAGCCCTATTAATACAGGCACTAAACTCCTGATGTAATTGTGATGTATAGATCCTCTGCTATGTCCAGTCTCAGTGATTTTGATTGCACAGTCATACCTTTGCATGTTTTGTTTTGAAAAAGAAAGTGGTTTTATACAAAGGCTTTAATTCCTGTAAATGCTTTCATTTTAGAAGCACCTTTCTTTCCACTCTTTTACATAATATTTCAGACAGAGGGAGGTAGGTGGCAGAGGAAGACTGCAGCTTGAGAGAGTAAGTGGCTTGATGCAAGGAACAAGAAGAAAATCATGTTTTCAGCAGAGCACAAACAGGTAAGGTATGTGTCTTTTAATGTCTGTACAGACTTTAGTATACGGCCAGCAACATGAAGCTGTGATGAGGAAAAGAAAGGCTCTCACTTACTTCCGCGATTAAGTCTTCCTCAAGTGGAAACTTTAATTGCTCAGAGTGGGCAATATTATATCATACAGAAGGGGCTCACTGCTTCACTTCTATTTCATTCAATGTCTATTTGGCTAAGCTTTGAGAGAATGACACTAGAAAATGGTAACAGAGTATATTTTGAGCAACAAAATTGCAAAATAAAATAAAAAGAAAATTCATAGCAAAATACTGGAGGTGGAGCCATGCTACAGGGAATTGTGTTCTCATTGCCTGGAATTGCCCCAAATAATGTAGCTCCTGGGTTAAGTGTAAACAGGGGTGATTTCAGAGCCTGGAAAATATCCTGACTTTATGAAACTGAACTACATTTAAAGTCTACATTAAGAGTCTACATTTAAATTTTTTTCAATAGTTATATTTAATAGAGACCTTAGTCCTCACAGCTGCAAAATCCAATTCCACCTTCATAAATGAGGCTGGAAAAACAAACAAGAAGGAGAGAGGAAGACAATAAGAAAAGAATGAATGAACATACTGACACTACAGGTATGCACTGTTTGAGGGAGAAGGGGACAAAAGAATATATCATTTGATTTTCACGATATCAATATATTGCAGTCCAGTTCACTGAAAAACAGTGTATACATAGTTATATTGTAGCCTAGATGGGAATTCTGACTTAGTTTTGTATTGGTATCTGTGTAAATTTACCTCTTTTAATATGGAAAGATATTAGTCCACAGATGACTTATTTGTAATAAATAACAATGCTCCAGACTCTATTGAGAACATGTTGTTTGTGCCACATGCCCTTGCTCGTACACAAAATTATTAGGATAAGGATGAATGAAATGAAATCCCATGCCAAAAGCACACCCTCAAAGGCAAATCATAATGTTCATATCAGGGCTCATGTGCTGGAGTCTTCATGCAGGATGGTTGTACTTTTTAAAGAAGAATCTCCTCATGCTGAGATGGGCACTTCCCTGAACTGCAAAGAGTTTTACACGTGCATATGAATCAGTCAGTGAGCTGGCACAGGAGTTAAGAGCCATGAGCTTAGAGAAAGTAATCCATTCTCATACCTCTGCTGAAGAAGGATTGTGTGCATTAAAGAACTTCTTGTTTACTGAGTTAAATTGATGAGCACACTATTCTAACAAATCAAGTTTTTGAAATGCAGATCCAGTTTTTACAGCAAGTAAACAGCATGTGATTTTCATTTCAGAAAGACAACCCAGTTGAGGAAAACATTAAAAATGACCTCTCAATTTTTGTTGAGGTTCTGTATACAGCAGGTAAGAGCCAAGCACGTGGTTTGGCACATAGGAGTTGGCACACTGGTTTGGTTGGAGATGTTGCTTCACAAGAAATTAATAGACAGGGCTCACTTAGCCTCAGAATTTGGCATAATTTTTGAATGACATTTTTCATTCATTTCAGAAATTGATACAGACAGTTCTCTGATGAGATGGGAGCGTGGTTTATTGTGAAGGAGAGTATGAAAGCTGAAGAGTTGGCCAAATGCAGAGGGCAACAGGAACGTAGCTCAAAGCTATTTCTGCGTCCCTGTCCGTTGAAATAATACAACTGCTGCATTAAATAAACTGGCTTGTCCACCATTGAGGTATCAATTTTTGTTATACTGTCTGTTGCTGATCATAGGGACAATTTTACTAGTCTGTGTGTCTCTTGTCCTGATTCGCTCCTTTACTTCCAGCCTGGGAATAGGCTGGGACCTGGCTTTACTGGTTTTGCGTGCAGGGATGCTGCTGCCTTAGGGAGCCCTTTTGCACCTTCCTGGGGCAGGCAGGTAGTTGCTTGCCAGGCAGCTGAAGCAGGGGCTGATTTCCAGGGAAAGCAGAAACACTCAAGAAAAAGCTATTGGTGAAAGCCTGCCATGAGCTCCATGCTCCAGAGGAAGGTCGGGGTACTCAGGAATCCATTACAGCTCTTTTCTCTCCCACATGCTGTGTGCCTTGTCCCAGCCCCTGCAGGCCCAAGGACAGAAGCTTGTCTTTCAGCCTGTGGCTCCAGCCAGCACGTGCCAAACCACGTTTCAGTCTCTCGCCTTCCAGCACCGAGCAAACTCCACAGTCCTCTCATTCCTGCCGCATGGGACACCCCGCTCCTGCTTCTTCTTACATGGAGCACAGCTTGCTGCCATGCTCTGGGGGAAACCACACACTGATTAGTGGGTGTTGTGCTCTTTCCCAGGTGAGTGTGTTCTCATGATGAAGGACAAAGTTTATCATTCAGCAAAACACACCAGGTGCCATGCTCCAAAGACCTGCAAGTGCAGCTACAGCGTTTGAAGCCAGTGTCAGAAGAGATGTCATATAACCTATTTGCTCCTATGTTCTCTCTTGCCCTGCATCCTACACCTGCAGAATTATGGTTATACTGCTTCTTTTCAGCTTGCAGCCAGCTTGGGGTGTGTGTCCTGCTCTTCTCTGGAGCTTCAGAAGTTGGTTGCAAGTTCTCCCTCATGTCACTTTTGTGCATTGCCCTGGCACAGTGTCAAAATTCAGTTGCCCCAGAGAAATAGGGTCCCTCAGTTCAGTATTCTCCAGTTTGCCCTGCTCAGGGATCTTCCCACCAGGATCCTAAAAGCAACTGCCTTGTGGCACCCTTCTGTGCTCCTCTTATTTGAGAAAAGCAAGATGACTCCTACTGCATGAATTGTATGTGTTAATCTCCTAAATCAGTAATGCTGCCTCACAGCTTTTACATAGATGAGAGAAAGCTGGCACAAGGGTAAAATGAATTTTCCAAAGGGTATTCAGGGCATCCTGACGCTGTATTTTTTTATCCAACTAGTTATATGTGCTTTAGCCAGAACTATGTTTTCTTCGGCATCTCAGAGAGCACATGCTAAAGTAGTGATTTCACACACACATTAAACACTAAGCAGAAAAAGTTAACATCCTCACTGACTTAGTAAAAAGGCCATTATCTCTTTACCAACACATTTGTTTCTTCAACTGTGTTCTTCTGTACTCACAATTTGTCCTAAAACATATATCAGTTACAAGTTTCTTTATCAACAAGTCAATACTTTATCAAGACTCAATACTTTTACTTTTAAGAAAGAGTAAAAAATATTTAAAATATGTATGAAAATATGCCCAAAATATTTACAGTGTTTTTCACACTGAAGAGCTCCAAATTTTTTGAAAGGTGGAAGTTTACGTGTCTGCTAGACTATTCCTATCAAGATTATTTATCCATTTAATATCTACCTACCTATCTCCTAGCCTATTATACAAATTTCTCAAAATTATCAGATATCTAAGCAGAGACAATTTGAGAGGGATATAATGGAAAGAGAAGCTGAGCAGCTAATATCTATAAGCCAAATGTTCAGATCTAAGGGATATGATTTGGGAACTTGTAGGCCAAGAATTGGAAAGAGCACTTTGTTTTTTGGGAGTGTTGGGTAGCCTGAAAGCTAATATGCAGCAGTTTCATGGACAAAATTCACCTCCAGTCTCCTTGAGGGACTCATGATGTTTCCAGGTTGCTGTTGTCTTTTGTAGAAACACTTGATCAAAACCTAAAACACTAATTTCCCACAGCTCTGGGGAGTTAATACTTTTCTCTCATTTTTTAAAAATTCATTTTCAAGAAGGACTGAAAATCTACCTATATTTGGAACTTTTGGAACACCTTTAAAAATCCCTATCACATGTTAATTACTATAAGCACTATAACTGATCACCACTTAGTTCTGGTGTATTTGAGAATTTTGAGAGATTTCCCTGATGCTGTTGCTTTCTGGTGATGATCCTTCTGTCACAGGGAGGAACTTTCAGCTTATGCCTCCCTTCTCTGTCAGAATCCTCCTTTCCACTCTTTTTGCTGGAGCCAGCTGGCAATCCCAGTGTGGTTCCTCCAGTTTCTGTGGTGAGACTTCACTGTGTTTGTGCCTTCAGCAGGTGTCCTTCACTTCTGCAGGCCCAGTTTGGATTTGGACATTTTCCTAGGAAGCTGCACCCTCATCTCAGCCCTGCATAAGCAGCATTCCTGGTGTGGAGGGCCAGCTGGCTGTTACAACCTTTTTTCACACCACGCAATGTAAAACTACACAGGGCAGGTCTTGTTGATGTGTGAAAAATGCTTCTAACAGCCTGCTCCCGTGTGCACTGAGGTTTCCAGCTCCAGACTTGCTGACCCCCAGTGAGTAACAGTGCTGAAAACAAGGAAATGCTTTCCTATAGGCAGGAAGGGAGAAGAAAATGAGTGCAGGAATAGGCTTGGTTTTCAGAAGAACAGAAGTTTCTCTGGAAGCGTGTTGACTGAGGGTTGGCACTGTGGGCAAGTGTGGTAAGAATGAGCCTAAAGAAACACTTGTTATATGCATAGCTCTTTTAAAAGACTGTTACTGATGGGTTTACATGTGTTAGCTACTTTCCACTGATCACCTTGCATACAATACACGTGCATTTGGCTTTTAACATATTCTGACATGCTGTCACAAATGGACAGTTTGTTGTGAAGGAGGCAGTAAAAGTGGTTAAAAAGTGCATGCATGTTCATGTATGCCAATATTTATGCACACACATATGTGCATACAAACATAATTGGTAGATAGATAGATAGATAGATAGATAGATAGATAGATAGATAGATAGATAGATAGATGGATACACACACAAGTACTTTTTTTCCTTCCTTGACAACCATAATGAAAGTCTGAAGATAAAGATTTTCATAAACTATGAAATTATTCACTAAAAACTAGAAAAGGGGAGCTTTCCTTAAAAAATTGGAGAACCTAACATTCAGTTGAAGAACTGCCTCAACATGAAGAGTGTGGCCAGACCAGCAGTTGATGCTTTTCCAAAACCAGAAGATGCCAGAAGCAGCTCTTTCTTTCTCTCCTAGAAATCATGGAATGTAGGTGTTCCCAGAAAGGCCCTGCAAGGGAACACTTTCAATCCCCTCAGACTGCAGCTGCTCCTGCACAACATACAACTGGATGATTGGAGACCTTGGCCACAACTTGTGTGGAAAAACCCAAAAGCACTGCTCATATTCAGATGGCAATGTCTGGTGGAAGTGTAACAGTGGCACGTAATTTGGAGGAAACCCAGTCTCTGTCTGTTTTCTACAAATCAAATCAAATCAAATCAGATGTCTATGCCATGAAAAATTCACTCCCAAAATCCAATTTTTTGTTATTACAAAATCCAAGGCAACTGGGGCTGGAAATACTTGCGGATGTTAATGAATATTCTGGACTTGAAAATGTCATTAATCTGTTCTGATAAATTTTTATTTCTTTTTCTTTAGTTTTTGCTTACCTCTCAAACAGGTTGGAATGCTTCAGTTTTTTTTTTCCTGGGCCAAATTTTTGAACAAATAGGAAAATACTGAGAAAATATGGAAATATTGTGGAAAAAATATTTCACTCTCATTTCACCCCTGGAAAACTCTTTCACTGATCAGTCTCACCTGTGCTAGAAGATTACATCTGTTAGTGTGTGAAGTTTTGGAAATAAACTCTCAGTGCATATGGCACAACCTTAATCTAAAAATGAACTGTTAATTGAGACAGGCACAGGGCTGGGTTAGGAAAGAAATGGGATTCATTGGGAAAGGGATAATTTATAATTAATGCGGCGGAAGGTCATCCAGTTACAAAAATAGTTTTTAATCACTTCTCCTTTCTACATCTTTCTGAACCCACCTGTTTGCCTCTGGTGTGGTGTGAATGTGCTATGAACAGATCTCTGGATGCAAAATAGAGCATCTGGGCAATTGGTCATGGCATGAGACAGCCCTCAGGAAACTGTTCCTCTGGCTAAACTTGTTGGAGAGAATATGCTTGGATTACAACCTGTCATGGTTTATGGTAGCACTCTTGATTAGAACTCAGCTGCTTCTCAAGGTGAGGAAACTATCAGATCCAAAGAAGAGCTATGTTTTTGCAAACCTCCCAGGTCCAAAGGAGGCTTTGGTAGGGAAAAGGATCTATTCCAGTCATCTAGCATGGCACCTCCAAATACTCATGTGTCAACTGGAAGCTGTGGAACATGATCCTCTTAGATTTGGATATGCAGTGGAGACAGACCTATCAAGGATTGATAGGAGTACACTGTATGGGTCATAACTGTGCCTGGCTACAGGCTTTTTAAAAAATTATGATGAGGGGATTTCTGTTTCATTACTAGTTTGGAGGTGCTGGGAATAAAAATGTTTTGACTCTTCGCTCTGCTTTTGCCATTGGGGCAAAATCAGCAGCAAAGAGAAAAAATTTAATCGAGATTTACTTTAATTCCAAATACCATCCTGTGTTTTATGAAGCCCTGGTCCTAGAAGCCTGGATGCAGATGTGACTTGGAAAGCAATCCTGTAGCCCTGGATTTACCCCCAATGAGCAGAGTCTCGTCCACTGGCTCCCCAAAGGCTATTTTAGAAAGAAATGCTTGAAGCAAGATATAGAGATGGGGATCTCTGTAAAATGTACTCTTAAAGACAGTCTTGTATACATTGGTTTCATGTTATATAATGGCATGTCAGACACGGTCTGTCCCTGTCTGAGGACTGAGCTCTTTTCACTCAGCACACACAGTCTCGGGCTGGTAACAACTCCATGCTTTGCATGGATGACATATTTTGGAAGACAGTGAGAGGCTGGACTCAGAGCTAATATAGAGAAAATAAGAAAACCATAACATGTAAAAGAGTATTTCACGCATGTCCAAATTATGCCTGTAAAAAATATTCTTGTGAGAAAAATAGCACGGTGCAGGGAGAAAGGAGAGTGCAGTGTGGTGGGGTGGACAAAGAGCCAGCTCAGGCAAGCCTGGCTGAACAGCAGTTACTATGCTGTAAAAAATGGACATGGCAAATGTACTGCATTTGCTAAAGGCTCCATGAAACTCCAGGGAAAAGGGAGCGTTCACAGAGTGGCTCTGCCGACAGCAAGAAAGTTTCATTATTATTAGTCATATGCTGAGGATGTCAAGGAATTTTAAGGCCGCACTCTTTGCATTTTTAGAGGTTATTAATGAAATAGCATAGCAAGGTGAATTACATTAAAATATTTTTCTAACCATTCCAGAAATCTTGGTCCAAGTTGGCATAGGGGGCTGGCAAGTGGTGAACTTTTGACCTAAGCTCAGATTGCTGGGAGACACATCCTCCTTGTTAGTTTCGGGTGACAGTTCACTGTACTAGAGGGATCCACTTGTGTGTAAAGAGGCGAGTGGGGGAGGAAGATTTAGCACTGCATTTTCACAGTGGCAAGAAATTCCATCCAGCTCAAATGTGTTTTGGCCCACTGCCCGGCTCCTTGTCAGACATATGACCATCACTCGGCTTCCTATTTCTGGCCCAGGATAAGCAAGCCCCGCTAGTGGTTAAAATTAGGCAACTGACTTGTGACAACACATGTTGACTCTCCAACAGAGGGTAGACATATTTAAAAACCAGAAAAGATCTAGACACACCAAGATTTAATGTCAGCGCCATGTGTAATTCATCAGTTTGGGCTACTATAATTCAGATGGCAGCCGATCTACTTCATGGAGAAGACTTACCAGGATTTTCTGCCTTCCTTCTGACCAAAGACTCCCTATAATGATCGCTAAAGAGAAGATTATGCCATTATTTTTTTCATGGTAGAAATCCATAGCCCTGGCTCCCCATCCTGTCATGATAGTTGTATGATGGAAAATATCCGAGAATAACAAACCAGGACATCTGGTTTACACAGAGCTATACTTTTGTTGGGAAAGTTTATTTCCAATTGAAACAGCAACAGACTAGGTGGTTAAAAACGAGGCATTTTCCATTTGTCAAAAACAAGTCAGTCAAAACTTTTGTGCACATTTGGATGACTTTCTTGAATGCAATACTCTTATAGCCATTATACATGTTTCTGCTGTTACCACACCTACCTTCATCTGCTTGGCCAATGACACTGGTCATGGCAGCCTGTCTGCAAAGGTCCCATAGAGTTCTCTGGGCTTTACTGTACTTCCCTAGAGCCTGAGATACCCTCCTTGAATCCATTAATGAAGACCATTGGCAGTCCTTGAAATCCCTTCCTAAGCCTTTTCTGTGTGTTGAGGTATACCCAAGAAATCAGCCAGGGAATATTAGGTTGGGTGAGCAGGCTATGGTCATGGTTGATGTCTTAATAATTGTAGAGAGCTTAAGAAATGAACAGTCATTTTTATATAGACACTGTAGCCTTCCTTCATCACCCTTGACATCTGTTTTGCTTAATAACAGTGCTGAACCAAGGAGTCTGATGGTGATGTCCTGCACACTGATCCCTTCTGTCGTGTAATGGGCCCCTGCATTGCACAACTAACCAATCAAGTCAGCCTTTTCAATCTTTTAATAGCTCAATTTAATACATCCTTCTGTCCTGTCCTGTCCTGTCCCTGTTCCTGTCCCTGTCCCTGTCCCTCNTCCGTCTCCTCTCCTCTCCTCTCCTCTCCTCTCCTCTCCTCTCGCAGAAATATCCAAGAGATCTTCAGTTATAGCACAAAACAGGATACTTGAAATTAACAAAAAATACACTTGCTAAACAACAGAGCAGTAACAAAATGCACTTTTGCAAATGTTTGTTGCTATTAACAGTCTGGTATTTTAAAGTATTCCAGTTTAACAAAAGCTTTGAAGCCATTGGAAGTGCATGGGCTGCTTACTCTTTGTGGGTATAAGCGATGTTGCAGGGGTAGAGAGACTCCGGATGCCAACTCATGTGTGACAATATGTGCTACCCTTTGGATGGGAGGAGGCTGAGGCAGATCTATGTCAGACACTTCAGCACAGTGTTCCCAGCCCTATCTTGGGCTCAGGGCACAGTGAGGTGCAGCTGGCTCCAGGTCTGCAGGTTGGTGGTTTTTCACAAACACAACAGGACTGGTATTCCTTGGGCTTTATTGCAGCATCAGTCTCATCACATGGTTGAGACAATGGGAAGATGGCAACAGCTCATGTCTTGCTAGCAGCAGACAAAGATTTCTTTGCTACAGAGCATTTTATAAACTTTCTAGCCAACAGCCAATAGCATATTGCTAAAGCTCACAGACAATTGCTCTAGCCAGTCACTAAAAGCACACATACACCTGCTTCACACAATGCTTGCTTGTATGCTTTCTATTAACAATACACAATACTTCATTATTAATCTTAAAACCTTCTACTATCTTGCTAAGCATATTTTTCTGCAGTCTTAAGGTCTATCTTAGCCAGGCCTAAAACTCAAGCTATTGTTTCATGTCCTTGCTTGCTGTACTATTGTAACTTTTTCTACTTTCAGACTTTGTAGCTGTAGCTAGTTCTAAGTTTTCTGTTCTTTCTGTTTCTGAGGCCTGCATTTACAACTTTCTGGAAGTCTTCTTACCTTTACTATTTCCCACATGCACCCAGTGTGGTTCTCATGCTAACTAAGCCCAGGCAGAGCCAGATGGAAGGATCTGGGGATTAAAGCACTAGCCACAACCCCAAGGAAGTAGTTTAGACTTTTTGATTATCTGGGATATTCCTACCTTCTACTTGGCACCATGGAGAAGTATCTGTGACTGTTGGCACCTGAATTTACTTATTGCTGACTGTGAGCACATGTGTGGGCATATTTTAACACCTTGCCACTGCAGTCAGGTTCATCAATATGGTCTAGGAAGAAAATGACTATTGGGTTGGTTACTATTTGGACAGAAAATAAAATACTAGATCCTCAGCTCTGGTGGAAAAACCTCCTCCTTTTTTTTTTCTCTTTAAAGTGAGCGCTCTTCACTCTCGGTTAGTAGGGTCTCACCTGGCTTTTCTGTTCTTCTCCATCATCTTCTCTGTCTGACCCACAATATGCCAGCAAATTCCCATGCTTGCAGAGTGCCAACAGCTGTCACTCAGGAGAGAAGATCAAGAAAATTCCAGGCAAGGCAGAAGCAACCTGTCCAGTTGGCAAAGGGACTGCGACCAAGTGGAGCAGGGTTAGAGAACTGACAGAGTTGGACCTGGTTTGTGATTGTAATTACATCCTCATTGGTGAGATGTTAAATCTTAAGATTTAAATATTTTGCTCTGTATGTTTCAGTCAAGTCATATAAAATGTTTTAATAGAATAGAAATAGAGTTTCAAAAGGTGTGTACAAATGGGTATGGTTGGAAGGGACCACAGTAATCATCTGGTCCAACCTCCCTGCTCAAGCAGAGTCATCCTAGAGCACATGGAATGGGATTTTGCCCAGGTGATGCTTGAATATGTCCAATGAGAAAGACTCCATAACCTCTTTGAGCAACTTGTTCTGATGCACAGTCACCTGCACAGTAAAGAAGCTCTTCCTCACATTCACATGGAACTTCCTGTGCATCAGTTTCTGCCCATTGCCTCTTGTCCCATTGCTTGGCACCACCCAGCATCCTATGCCATCCTCTTGGCACCCACTTCAGATACTGACAGACATCGATGACGTCCCCTCTCAGTCATCTCTTCTTGAGACTCAACTGGCCCAACTCTCTCAGCCTTTCCTCATAAGACAGATGTTCTAGTCCCTTTTGTAGCTCTCTGCTGGACCAGCCCCAGGAACTCCATGTCTCTCTCATACTAAGGAGCCCAGAACTGGACACATCACTCCAGATGTGGTGTCACCAGGGCTGAGTAGAGGGGCAGGTTCACCTCACTTGACCTGCAGGGAATGCTCTTCCTAATGCAGCCCAGGATGCCATTGGCCTTCTTGGCCACAAGGACCCACTGCTGATCATGAACAGCTTGTTGTCCACTGGGATCCCCAGGTCCTTCTCCTCAGAGCTGCTTTCCAGCAGGTCAGCCCCAGCCTGTACTGGAGCATGGGATTGTTTTTCTCCAAGTGCAGGACCCTGCATTTGTCTTTGCTGAGTTTCAGGCAGTTCCTCTCTGCCCATCTCTCCAACCTGTTGAGGTCCTGCTGAATGGCTGCACAGCACCCTGGAGTATCAGCTGTTCCAGGCTTGTGTCTTCAGAGAACTTGCTGAGGAGGCATCTGCCCTTCATCCAAGTAATGGATGGATGAGTTAAACAATTCTGGGCCCAGTATCGACCCGTGGGGGCACCACCAGTGACAGGCTTCCACCCACACCCTGTGCCACTGATCACGACCCTCTGGGATCTGCTGTCCAGGCAGTTCTCAATCCACCTCACTGTCCACTCATCCAGGCCACACTTCCCGAGTTTGCCCACAAGAATGTTGTGACAGTGTGGAAAGCCTTGCTAAACTCGGGGTACACAGTATCCACTGCTCTCCCCTCATCCATCCAGGCAGCTGCCACATCACAGAAGGCAATTGGGTTGGTCAGGAGGGATTCACCTTTAGTGAACCAATGCTGACTACTCTTGATCAACTCCTTGTCATCCATATGGACAGACATGGCCTCTAGAATGAGGTGCTCCATCACCTTTCCAGGGATTGAGGTGAAGCTGATGGGTCAATAGTTCCCTGGGTCATCCTCCTTGCCCTTTTTAATACTGGGGTGATATTTTGTTTTTTCTAGTTCTCAAGCACCTCTCCTGAACTCTGTGAGTCTTCAAAGATGATTGCGAATGGCCGGCTATAATCTGCCAGCTCTCTCGGCACTCGTGGACACATCCCATCAGGTCCCATGGACTTGTGGATATAAAGTTTGCTTAGATGTTCTCCAAACCAATCCTTCTTGACCAAGGGAAAGCCTTCCTTTCAACATTCCTTTACTCTGGTTTCCTGGGTCAGAGATGCCTGAGGGCTGGTCTTACCAGCGAAGATTGATGTGTAGAAGGCATCAGTAACTGCTACTCAGCATCCTCATTACTGGGGTCTCCCCTCCATTTAGCAACCAGCTCACATTATCCTTTGTTTCCCAACTAAGATTAATTCTTCCTTAAATACTATAGCTAAATACTATACTTAGTATTTTATTTGAGATGCTACATAATTTCAAACATATAGCATTTAATTGAGTAGGAGGGCTTTGTACAATTTTTTATAATCCATTCTTGTTGCTTTTGGGTCTCACTTTTCCCACTTGCTATTGCCAGTTGGCCTGAGTAGTGTTGGCCCAGCTGCTATTTCCTGATGCCTCTGTGTTATTTCCTGCTTTCTTTTGTCCTTCCTATAGCAAGAGTTTAATGTAGACTGAGTCTGCTTAGTGAATTAAGCAGCACACTGACTGTGGCTTCCTGAAATGTTTAAAAATGCCTACCAGCGTGGATGGCCAAACTGTCATTAAGGTGCTCTTATGCAGACACGAAGATCCTGCTCCCACACAGCTATTCATCTCAGTCTCCACAGTAGTAACAAATGTCATCTATATACAGAAGCTACTCACATATCTCTTTTGGCTGACATTATTGATGCTTGTCTTTCTGGACACATATATTGACTAATTGCAACTGCCAGTGTTTTAAGAGTCAGATCAAATAATAAAAGTTGATGGTGGCCAAGTGATACTCTGAACTCCCAGGACCACTTTGAAATATGGGAAAATTATTTCCATTGGTTTGATAGAACAGTATATTATACTTATCATGGAGGTAATGTTTTAAAAATGTGCTTATTCGCTACATTTGTTCCTGCAAACGCCATCAAGAGAGCCCTTTGCTGAAAAAAGCCCTTCCCTGACTAATTCCTGACAAAGGGAGCTACTGAAATAGAGGAAAGAAAAGCAATTTTAATATTGTACCTGCAATCTGCTGTGAATTGTTATCATAGTTCAATTCTTGCTTAAATCTTGTGCAGAGTGGATATCCTTAATCAATTCTGGCCCACTTCTCAAGGAACTGTTTCCAAGAGGTGACAAGTTTAGGTTGGCCAGAGGAACTTCTTCTTCATGTTCAGAACTGTTGGTAAACCTTTCTGGGACTTTCACTACTCTGTACCCTGAAATGTAAATGTGATTTTTCTGGTTCTTGAGCTCTTCCAAAAACAAATTCATGGATAGGTCGCTAAACAGTATTTTCAAATGGATTAATAAAATCTTAGAATCATAGAATCCTGAAGGTTGGAAAAGACCTCTAAGATCATTGAGTCAAATCAAATTGGGATCAGCTGCCTTCCCTTTTAGAATGTTTCTTTTGGAAAACAAGAACCAATTGTATGGTGAGGGGTGTTGGTTATCCATGAGCTTACCACGGTAATGCAGGCTTTTTGAAGGAATATTAGACCACTGCATCTTTGGTGTTAGAGAACAGGCAATGATGAATGAAGAAACAAATTCCAAACACATTCCAAATTCTAGTAAGTAGGAAGACAAGACTAGAGGTAATCATGCCCTTGGCTGTATTTTTTGTTAGGGGAGACATGGTGTTTCACCACCCATTTTTCCTTAGACTGCACTCAGGCACTACATTTTACATCAACTTTACCTTTTGACAAGTGTTCTTCTATTACAGAAGTCATTCAAGTCAATAGTCTATTTTGATTTCCTATTCTGCAATTTTAGTGACAGAGTCCATGGTTTTAGAATCATAGAATTGAATGGCTTGGGTTCTAAAGGACCTTAAAGATCAACAAGTTCCAACGTTCCCAACCTCCCACCATGGACAGGGGCACTTTGGGAAGTTTTCCCTGTTTATTGTTCATTAGGCCTAAATGTGCCTCAGAACAGCATTGTAACCATCACATCATGCAAACCATGTCTCTTGCTCTAAATGTCCAGGCAACACAGGTATCTCATTCAACCTCATGGAATTGCTTTTCAAGAGCAACTGTAAGTTCTTACCCCTTTTGCTGACACATGCAGAATTAATTAGCACTCACCTGACCTGGAGTAGAAGACACTTTCATTCACCTGATATTTAATAATTTATTATCTAACACCTTGCTTCTGTCTTCCTAGGTATCCTGTCTATTTTAACTTTCTCTCTTCCTGAAGGCATGTGTATGTCATGTTCATATAGCCCTCATGTCTAACACTTTCTCTGCCAGGCCCATGCAGCAGCCCCATTCTTCTCCCCCTCCTCTCTGGTATTTGCTTACCCTGAATGTGGCTTCTGAGTCACTGTGCATGACTTTATTTTCAGCTCCTGCTGCAACACAGTGTACCTGATGAGATGATTGGCAAGGCGCTGTGTTGATCAGCCCTTGTCTTTCTGGGTTCCTCAGACTACAATGAGTACAAGGTGGCTCTTGGTCAGGTAGGCACAGAAATGTGTCCACTGTCACTGTGACATGTCTGTCCTTGCCTCCACATCACTTTTGATACAAAGGATGGCATTCTGTGAAAGGCAGGGTCTTGGCCTCTGCTTATCAATACCGACCTTTTGTTAGCAAAAAAGAGAGATGGTGTGATCTCATTCTTTCTCCAATTAATCTGTAGCAGTAGCTCACTAGTGTTACTTTTTAATTTTGGCATAGTAAACATGGAGAGACTTAATCCATATTTTAATGTCTGCTTTCTTTCTCTGACCACAACACTGGCAATGCTTTCATTACTCTTCCAGAATGTTGAGTGGAGTAGGAAATCGGAGAAAACAGGAGACATGGCTGGGGGGAAGAGGCACTCTGTCTACTCCCATCTGTTTCTGAAACTCTTCTTGGTCCACTCTATATAGGTCCAGGCTATACCTCCAGGCAGCACTTTCCTTTCTAGCCTGCAGCCCAGTGAGCACATACTTTATTCCCAGCTGAACCTGTTTAACTAGGGGGTCTCCATCTCCCACTTCACAATGGATTTGTGTTTTCCTACAGTGGACAATCTTGATCCTGAGTTTATCACCTGCACATTTCCACTGAGGAATCACCACCAAAATTCAAATTTCATCTTCAGATTTAAGGGTCTTTCTGGAAAAATGTTCTTTCCTCATCTATCTGTTAAATGAAATTATTAAAATCACAAGTATTTTTTTTTTGCCTTGCTCTTTCATTAAGCCTTATGTAGGATCTTCGCAGCACCAAGGCTTGCTGCCAAGAGAAGGAACTGCAGTCCAATTTTGTGCAAATAACTCTGGGCTTACTCCAACAACACCTTTGTTTTTCAAAAGTGCTCTCTAAGTTGGCAGATGCTATTTGGTTACCCTCAATACAGCACCTGACTCAGGCTTGCAGCCTGGAAAATGTAACCTCATGTCAGACTTTGTGGATTGCCTAAGAACCTGATATTCCTAAACTCCTTCTGCAACCATCTCATGAGATCTCATGGTGGTGACATATAATTATTGCCATATAAAAAGGGAACACAAAATAAGAATTAAACACTGCCAAGGAGTCCATGCCTCTGAGATGTGAAAGAGAAGCTAAGGCATGGCACAGTGTCTGTCCTCCCATGAAGATTACAGAGGACTCTTCCCTCTCATTCATCATGACATAACTTTCCTGTGGGGATTATAGCATTTGTTGACAAGGAAATGTAATAGTAGGAAATTATGTGATGCATTTTTATATGTCTAAATGATATCTGGCAGGTGGAAACATGAACAAAAGCCTCCACGTACAAAAACAGAAGTCCCATGCTTGTCTTCTATTGACAACACTTTATTATTTATATTCTGCAGGGACAACAAGTAGAAATGACAAATCTAGGCCAGGGTTGAGAAAGCCAAGTCATACAGTTGGACAAAGGAAGGACAAAGTACTAAAGCAGTCAAAGAGGGGGAGTAGGGGTAAAGTGTTGGGGAAAGTTTCAAGAAAGACAAGAAGGAAAAGGAACAGAGATCATGAGACATATCAGGAAAGGAAGGTAGATAAACTGTTCCATCCTGGAAAAAACAAAGACGGTGACCCTCAGTGAAATTAGGGAGTGCAGAAGCTGCCTGCTTCATCAATCTAAGATGTAAAATTACACCTACATTCACAGTTCAAAGTTCTTTCATTAAGGACTGTGGCAGGGCATCTCCCATACTCAGTACGTCAACTTCCAAGTGTGAATATTGGACAGCATTTAGGTTTTTATGCCCTTACAGCAATCTTTTTTTGCTTTCAAACTCTGACTAAAGTTAGGACAGGACACAGAACACACAAACAGGTGTTTCCAGGCCTGGAAGTGGATGACTATGGGACCCTGTTTTGGTTACAACAGATTCAATAGTGATGTCTCCAGCATGGTTTGCATCTGAGCAGCATGTTTATTGTTCATGGCATTGAGCACTGGCACGTCAGTGAAGCCCACATGAGATAGGACCACCTTTTGTTAAACAGACATGTTGGCATACAATGCCTTGCACCTTTCCCTGTTTAACCTCATAAGTAGCATTGTCCCTGTACATTGTCTTGCCTTGTAAAATGCAAATGACAAAATTTGCTTTCATCCTAATCTGTCTGAACACAGAGCAGATGTGAGGTCTGCTGAAAACAGTGTAACTCAGCTACATCTTCTTCTTGCTCAAAAACCAGGAGGAATACTGAATGATTCAGGTAAATCTAGAAAAGTAATCAATAACATCTTTATGATAGGAAGTGTGCTTCATCCTTAATAGTCCTGAAATCCTGCTCCTACATACCTTGCTCAGCTTCTGTTTTCATAAAAACAGGGTTTACCCCTGTTGCAGGCTATCATAAAGTGGTCTTTGTGATATGTGCATTACAGTCATAAAGCTTGGTGCTGGCAGCAACAACATAGCAAGCTCAGTTATTTCAGGTCCATTTTCAAGGCAGATCATGTAGATTCATTGAATACTTCATATTCAGGCATAGTTGTAACCTGTCGCTACAGAATGAATTATTATTTTGCCCGGATTAGAGCTTCCTTTTACATTAAAACTTCAACATTGTAACCTTTCATTGAATCAGTCTTGAAGATGAGTTTGATTAGGCAAACAAAATTTGAGCATGTGAAATAGCAGGGTTCTCCATAAGGAATGACATCATTGACTATGCATGATACAGTGATACGATGGCAATCCCCCTCCCTCCAGACTCACAGTAATAGAGAAAGCTCTTTCCACTGCAGTAGGTGGGTGTCAGCTGACTTCCTGAAAGCAATCAGTCACTAGGTTTTCAGCAAAGAACTTTCCAGTACTCAGTAGTGTTGGTGTGCAACACAAAACCACCATGGGAAAAGCTGGCATCAAGCAGGGGCTATACCTGGTATTAGTGAAACCACCAGTACCTTCAGAGATACAGGAATGGCAAGAATTCCTGGTGAGAGATGGTCTGTTTGCTTCTGCCTCAGAATTCCCAATAATGTTCCCACAATATTCAAGATTTCAGGTATTCTCTCACATCAAGTGGCAACAGTTAAATACTGTCTGTAAATTTGGGATTGTTACACACTTTTACGTTTAGACAAATGGTTCCACCCTGAATCACACCATAGCACTTGCTCTTCTGGTCATCAGGTTGACTATCGCTTTTTTAAAATTTTGCCCAAACCTGTAAATGTTTTCTCCAAATAAACAAAATTGTACAAACATCCCAGGCTTTGCAAACACATGAATTGTTCTTGTCTAACAACAAACCATGTTGGGATGTATCCAATGTAGAACTTCTCCTATAAACACAATTGTAGAGGTTGAAACTACATAACTAGAGATTATAACCCCAGTTCTTCAGAGGGATTAGCTTTCTCTCTGCAGACTCTGACTGTACGTCCTGGCGTCACACCACAATTTATTCACTCTGTTCATCATGTTTTAAATGCATAAAATCCTAAGCATATCTTTCCTCAATTATGTCCATAAACCAAACCACAATTTGTCTGGCACTGCTCACATAAAGAGAGGCATCTCTTCGTGCTTCCAGTGCGCACCCAATATACCACGGGTGTGTGTTTCACTGTGAAAGTGAAACTAGACAGAATGCCATTTAAAGAATAAAGTGAGGTGACATCACTCCACTTGCTTACTTGAATTAGAAGATTACTCACTGCATCTTTGGGTCTCAGCTGACCCAATTTGGATTTTAACCAACAAGTAAACAAGCCCTATTAACAACACTATTCAACACTACTTCTAGCAAGATGCCAATAGGTTTATAGTTAAACAGTATTTCAGACCATCAGCACCCAGTCACTAATTTAAAAACTGACCTTTTGAATTCACCACGTGGATGAGCCTGGGAAGTCAAAGGACAAGGAAAAATCTTATAAAAAAGAAGAAAGACAGCTGCCAAGGGGGCAATTGGATCAACTTCAGAGTAAGTCTGTAGAACAGAGTGGCATTTGCAAAGGCACTGAAGAGCTATCATGGCATCAGGCTGGTGGTGGTGACAGAGCCATCTGTCCTGTCTTTTTTGCCCTTTCCTGTCTGCCATTAATTTTCCACAAAGGCTCCAAGCGACAGTCCCCTCATAGTGACCATACTTGGAAACAAGGTGTATGACAGGCAGGGGGAGAATGGCAATAATCTCTAAGAGCCCCCGTGTTACGGCTTGGGAAAAAATAGCTGAGAGTTTGCAAGGTAGCAGAGAAGAAGTGAAAGCCGAGAAGATCTGCTGACAGGAGGATTGGGCAGGCACGCACCCCCTCGTTACACGCGGCGCAGGAGCGGAGGCGAGCGCTCGGTGTGCGCTGCCGGCAGTAAACAAGGGAGCATTTCTGGAGCAGCTGCCCGTGTAAGAGGAGAGGTGCCTGTCGCTGTCCTGCACAGCTACACTTTTATAGTAGTATGTATCTCACACTTCTGAAACACTCTCATTTCTGGCACTAATCATGCCAGGCTTTCAAACAGCAAACTGTTTCTTGGGGTTGAAGCCCCTGTTTAAAGATAAGACATTTTGCTGAGCTGGATCTGTAAAACATATGATTACATGCCATACTTATCCATGGAGGGGGTGAGAACTGGGTGTTTAATAAGACTGTGACTATACCCAATGATGGGCACTTCCCCAGCCCTTACTCCCATTCCAAGGCACCGTTCTCTGGACCCAGTAGGGTAACTGAGCTCATATGATGAGCTCACTTTTTTATTTTACATTATTTCTGTTACTTGCAATTTGGCAGAACACAGTGACCTGCCCCCAGGTGATTTGTGTAGATACTCCTGACAACAGATAAGGCCAAGTGCTTTTTGGAATCAGTGACTTAAGCTTTATTTTCTTCCTTTCTATCAAGAAGAGGAGGGTGATTTCTAAGTTCTATGATCCTGGCAATGGCTGTTTTTCTTACAGAACAGGAATCCTTGATTCCTCTTTCATTTCAACTTCTCAGATAGTCTCTGCTTAATAAAATAGGACATTATCTCCCTCTCATATACATGGTTAAACCAAGAGGTCAAAACAGCTTATTTGTTCAGCAGCTTATTAAATGTATTTTTTGATGCCCTGGGTACTTTCGTCTGGCCTCTGGTTAGAGTTGGAGGTGCAAAGCTCCTGTAAGTTATGGAGCCCCAGGAAGTTGCATTCCTCCACCAGGTTTTCCAGGTTTTCTTGCAGCTATTTATTTTCTAATAACTGTAGGTTGAAATACCAATGTGGGCTACTTACTTGTTACCAAAAGAAAATTTTCTTAATTTTGAAAACGTCAATTATACTGTTTAGTTAGAAGAACAAGTGTATGTTTCTACTGGAAGTATTGGAAATACATGTGCTTAATCCTGGCTGGTTTAAGAATACAAGAGATTAAAGTTTTGCAAGAATAATAATCTCTTTTATGTGCCTGTCTAACTACATCATCCCTTCCTAGGAATTTTGTGTTTGTGTATGTGTTCTTTGGGTTTAAACAATGAAAATTGATCTAATAGCTAGTATTCAGCTTTATTTCATGAACTTGGATGTGGAGATGTTTTTGTATTGCTAACGCTACACGATACTATGCCATTTGACCGAAGGAATGGAGGAATTTTAATAACTCAAAGCTGCAAGTTTTTCAGTGGAGTAACATAACGTGGAAGGCTTAATTTTATAGATTATGATTTCTTGATTTCAGCAGCTACGTCCTTAAAGAAAAAGACACTAGAGGTTCTCTTACTGTTTCCTCCAAGAGAAATTACCTTTTCTATGTGGAAAATGTTCCCTTCAAATTTTTTTCAAAGCTTTCCTATTTCTTCTGGCAGACATTCACAGAAAAAAAAAAGTAAAAGTGAACAAAATAGCTTTTTTTCTCTGTAGTTTCCAGCTTTTCTCCCAGACCCTCAGACCTTTAAGCAGCCTACAGGGACCCAGCAGTTGTGCCATACCTCTGTGAAGTTCTTGGCTGAGAGGATGTCGCTGGATGGAACGTGGCAGCTGTAGGAGAAGGAAAAAGCCAACGGTGTAGCCCTGCCTCTTCCCCTTCACTCATCTGAAAGCTGATGTGGAAATACTCCTGTACCCTGAAGAAATTGTGACTGTGCTTGGCTAATGCTCAGGATTGACTCAGGTGAGAGTTCTTTTTGCATGATCTTTATGCTTGTGAACCTGCTCAAAGTTTTGTTCTGAATTCAAGCTTTGGGAGTGTTGAGATGTGCAGTTTTCTTCACAGCTGATATCTGGGGATGCCAGGGACTGGATGGCTTTGTAAGTAGTCTCCAATGGAAATAATTAAATTGCAGGTGACAGCTCTGCCTGTGCTAAGGTAGACTGTGCTTTGAACCTTCTTTTAACTTTTTTACAGACCTGTGATAGATGCTCAGGGTAGAACCAGATCCAAGTAATGTGGTTGCTGCTGATTCTAGGCCAGAGTTGTGGGTGATACAGCAAAAAAGATGTCTGGATGCACAGAACTGGACAGAAAGACGCAGTCAGGTTTTGGATTTATGTTCATATGGACAAGCATAGACACCTTGCTCCTCATGTTCTGGACTATGTGTTGGCCATCAGCTGGAGTGAATCACCTTCATTTCTGAAAGGATTCTTGATATTCCAGAGAGTCCAAATTGTTTTGAATGGCTCTCCCAAAGGTCGAATGTGAATGTTCAAAGGAAATCTCTAAAGGATGATTTCTGGAGACCATAATACCTGGATTTACTCTTCACCAAAACAGCTCACTGAAATCAAAGACGTGTGGAGTTCATGGAGTTCCTGTGGCAGAACTCCTCACATGACTTTTGCCAAACTGAGCATTTGGGACCGTTTTGATCCAAAGAGCATTTGTAAAATTAATGCTTTAAACATTTTCACTCCGATAGATGTGTGTGAGGGAACCCTGTTGCTTGATTGTAATCCCTAGGGCTCTATTTCTTCCTGAGCTGGCCGTTCAGTTGGAGGCAGCTTGAAGCACCTACATGGTTGGAGACACCAAGAAATGATGTTGTGTGGTGTGTATAACACATGCAGGACCATAGCCCAGTAACTCTCATGTGCAAGTAAACTGAAAAGAGATTTAGACATCCTGGCTGGATACAGTGATGCACAAATAGAAGCTCATGAACACATTGCTTCATAGTTATGTAATGGAATTGGTAGTCATCTATAATTGTCCAGCTGGACTACTTAAATGAACTGAATAACTAATTGAACCTATCTCATGTTATAAACTTTTTTCATCTGGACTTTTTTTTATTTTCATTACATCCCTAAAGTCATTCTGGCCAATTTTAGCTGCCATTTTCCCCTTGAAGATATTTACCAACATGGTGCCCTCAGCCTCTTGTAGTACAGGAAGCTGGGGCTGCAGGATATCAGTCCAGGCTGAATGCTTTCCTGTCAATGATATCAAATTATAAGCTGCACTAATCTGCTTATCATCAAAAATAGCCAAAGAAAAATGCACAAATGTAAACATAAAAGGGAATTCTCATAATTTACATACCTGTCATAATTCACCATAAATCAGTGTAAATATCAGAGGGCTTGTTCTTTTTAACATGACCTGGAGGCTAGTTTTGCCTGTTGACATCTTATCTTCTCACAAGATTCTGTATATTAGTAAAGTTAATTGACTAATCATTTTCACCACTGGAAGCGTAAGTAAATAATTCCATCTATTTCTACCTAGGCTTCTGTTTACGGTGCAAGGGTGCCAAGCATTCAGACTAAATGAAAATATACCCTCTCGTAACCATGCACGGCATCCCCCATAACAAGCTGCAGAAACTCTCTGAAGCATTGCTGTTATGTTGTGGGGAATCCTGAGAATCTTAGGCTTAACTCACCATGCTGGCCAGCCTCCTGCAGGGGCGGCCAGGCAGAGGCTGGGACAGCAGAGGGATGAATCTGGGCTGACCTGTGCTAGACCACCGTCATCTGTCATTTTTTGGGAAAGGAGGCAGGTCTGAAAGTAATTAGTTAATGGTGGCTGGGAATGTGCATGAGGCAGTGTGGGAACATGTGCTTCAGCTAGAGGAGAAGAGCTGGAGGGTTATCTAATAGCTGGTGGTTTTCATTTTCTGAGTGTCCCTGCATAATCAGCCATAACCCTTTTGTTTCTGATAAAAGAAACTAGTTTCCCTTCTCCCTCAGTGGTGAAGAAAGGAAATTTTCTGCTGCTTCTTCCTTCCATATCTTTGCCATCTGATTAATTAAGAACATTGACTGTGAGTTAGCCCTTGCAGTACTTATGCATTTGGTGGCAAGACTTCAGTGGGGTGAAAGTTAATAGTCCTGAATTTTTGCTTTAATTTGTGATGGAGAGTTTCTAGGTGGTGTAGGGACCAGTTATTAAGTCACTAGCTCCCCATCTGTCCTAGGGGAACACAGGACCAGTTTTTTCTTTTGCAGCTGTACCTCAGAATTAGTTAGAGAATGTTTAATAGTTCCAGAATGCCCATATAGTGTGCTGTGCTCTGTTTCTTTCCTTGTGCAAAATTTAACTTTGTCTAGAGAAGTGTCTCAGGTTTTCTTTGGACATTGTGCATCTAAAAAATACAGCCTGGACACTGTCACTGATTCCTACCATGTTGACTCATTAGTATGATCTGCTACAGAAACTTTTCCCTTTACTCCTCTCCCTCCTGTTTGGAGGAGAGTGGGGTCCTGTGCTGGCCTATGTGTTTTCCTGCTTATTTTTGTCCTGGCTCTTTCTGATGTGACTTCTGCCATCAAGGATATCACTTATGCTGGGGATTTTTGCCATGCACAACTGCCTGGGCTGAGACCACCAACTCATTTTCCTTGCTGGGCTGCAGTCCAGAGGGACAATGACTGCTTACTGCTGCCAAGGCTGACCTCACTTACAGGGACTGACAGGTGAAAAGCTTCCAGGGAAATGTGGAAGCCAGGATGGTTTATTCCCTACTAGAATGTGCCAACCTGGTTGCCCTTAGTAGCTTTGGCCTCATCCAAACAGCCCCTATCTTTTCATTAGGTCACAAGAAGTGATGACAGCTCATTACTTCTGCACAAAATGAGCAGGTATTTTAAATTTAAAAAGGTGAATGGCAGTTGAGAAAAGGACCTAACCAGATGCTTAAGTATCATTATATACACCTGCATTTAAGGAAGGGCTCTTGAATAGGTAGGGGTTAATGAGTAGTTAAATGCTCCTAGTAGTGAAGATTGTAGTGCACAGCGCCAGGGAATGTGCAACTTTGTGCCCTTATTTAAATGGTGCAATGTATTTCACCAAATATAAAGCACTTACACTGTATTTAAAGAAATAATAAGTACTTCTATATATGTTATTTCACATCTATAGCTGTTCCTATTTCCAAAAAGCTGTCATATTAATTCCCCAAATGAAGTTTTTTCAACATCTTTGTGTGTTTATCTTATGGATGGTACTAACTTGTGAGACCTTCACCATTGGTCTTCACATTGTAATGTGCAAAAAACCTTTTATGTGGCTATGTCAAAACACAGTCTTGTATGCAAGTCATATTTGCTTCAGATCAAGTTGTCCTCTAAGGAGTAGTGCGGTGTAAAAGGTACAGGGGAAGGAGTTAAATGGAACACTTAAGAGGGAGCGATAGTCCATAGTTAAGCCCATTTAATCTAGCAACTGGAACTGATGGGAACAGACAGGGTTGTGAAACATGAGCCTACAAGATGTCCACTGAGAGATATCCATTCCACTTTGTCCTCCCAAGCCTTACTTCCCAGAGATGTATGCTTCTTTTTTTTCAATCAATTCATGTGTTTATGAGAAAGAGCAGTACCACAGTGATTTCTTTTTAAAAATATTTCTTGAAATCCCAGAAATCTTTCCAAATAGAGTTTCTAACAGCACTTTAGGCTGCTGACTTTCTGAGGCAGCATGTTGTTTCTTTTTGCTACCCAATGCAGTGAATGGATCTCTAACCTTGATTCAATTCCCACAGAAAACAAAAATAATTTGCTTATGTTTCCTCAGTGAAAAGAATTTTAATAATAGAAGTTTGTTGCATTGGAGTTGGTAACAGTTTACATAATCCTTAGGGATATAGGAGATGTTAAAGATTACCAGCACCTTGGGCAAACCCTGCTGTAACAGAGCAGCACAGATTACTGCAGTTAATGAAAGAGAGGATATTTTAATGAAGGAAAATATCTGCAGGTGAACATGCACTGCAGGTTTCTAATTCTGAACATCTGAACTAATTCTGCATTGGACATTGAACCCTGTACCATATGAACACTTTGAACATCTGAACACTTTATGTATTGGGGATATCAGGTAGAAATACTTCTGTATGTTCTTCCTGGTCAAAATTCAAATTTTGAGATTGGTGTAATCAGCCATCTCTAATAATCAGAAATAAGCTTTATTACTTTGTTAGTACCAGTGTAACTTTTTTGTCAAGCTCAGTATGAACACCCACTGCAACACTGCCAGCCTAATTCAGGTTACTGAGCACCATGAGGCTCCAGACACAGAGGACCCTGAATGTACTGAAATGGAAAAAGTAGCTTCAGAAAGCAGACAGGAAAAAGGAATTCCCTGGGCTGGCAAAAAGAAAATCTTTTTACTTCAGAGTGTTGGAGAAAAAGGAGAAGGAATAGGAGAAAAAAAAAAAGATAGTCCATAGAAAAGCTGCAAACTTCTATGACTGAAGACTATGGAGAAAAGCAGTTTCCTGGGATGCCATGAGGATGTAGTGAATCCCACACTCACCTGTGGGTAATGAGGCATTCCAGGCTATCTGCTTTGCATGGATCAGATTTATTATTTTCTTGGCCACCCAACTGGCTGGAAGGTGTCTGTCATGGTAGGGAGAAATCTTCTGGACCTAGTTTGGTGAACAGCACCTTTGATATTTATGTTGTATCTTTCTCCTCATAATAATCTGAGCTGAAAATATCCCTGATTGCAATGATAAGGGGAAAAAAAGAAAGAGTGTGGAAAAAAATATGATAGGCTGGCAAAGGAATTCTCACTATGAAAAGCACTTCCATAAAATTCTTCTTTAGTGACTAAGTTGGTTCAGTGACTACAGGAGCAACCGCAGAAGAGGATATACTGGGAATTCTTAAATGCAAACTGGGAGCATTACTAGGGAAGCTGGAGCTGTGGTTCCAAGCAGAACACTTGCAGCCTGTAGTGGGTTCAAACCCAGTACTACTGTTTCATTGACTGTACTCATAGCAAGGAAAGATGTCTAAGAGCAAGTGGGGAAATTTCCTCTAAATCAGTAGCACTCTTCTCATCTCTCCACTGATATTGCCAGTCAATTAGACAGGGAAGGCAAAAATACGCATGGACTACTGTATGTTTTCATTTTTGTACAACAGATTTTAATCAACATACCCACAGTATATAAACTTTATGTCAGCATATAGTTAGAAAATGGCAGATGTGTAAAATAATTCAGATGCTCTTCTGCCTGACACAGTCTTGGAAGTATATTAGTGTTTCCACCAAACAACATCTTGCTTCTATGATCATCTTTGCTTGGGAATACCATGACCTTCCAAAATTAAATCTCTTGCTCTTTGAGTAGTGAATGTATATTATTGATAGACATAGAAAGAGATGGAATCCTTCCTTTCATGTAAATTTTGGTATAATCTTAATGAGTGCGTCAGGATCATAACAAACTGGAACAATACACTTGCTGCATAGAATTAATTATCAGGAAGTGAACTGTGTGGGTGATTTCAGCTTGGATATAACTAATCAAGATGTCTGCTGGTAGGTTGCCTTCAAACATGTAACCTACTTAACCTGTAACATAATGAGAATAACTATGAAACATCAAGTGGCTACCCAGCAACTCTGGCTATTGTTTGGAGTTTATTTATGTTTGGGTAGTCTGGTACAAAATTCCAAAATGTAATGCTTCCACCTGCCTGGATGGTTTATTGTTGACTCACAACTGTGATCAGGTTTAGCAAAAATGAGCTATTATTTGTACAGGTTTTTAGTGAATTTGCCCAGAAATCATTTTTGGCCATTTAAGAAAGCAGTTCAAACCAAATTTCACACCCTTGCCATCCTTCTCCCTGGACAAGAGGTAAAGAAGGGCTCACTAAGTACTGGAAGCACTGAATTCAGTCCTTCCCTACTTAAGGACTTAACAGGTAAATTATGGAGTTGTGCCTGGAGAGACTCTGTGTCCCCACTCTCCCAGGGTTGCTTTCCTGGCTATGGATCATTATTGCGAGAACTACTTAGCTGATCCTTCCCTTGTGCATTTTCAGTAAAATTATTTTGAAAAATTTTCACTACTCCCAAAATTCTAAATAGTTAATTTCACCTTTTGCTAAGCAATTTAGCAGCACAAGTCTAGAGAGGTTCAGGGATACTTGTCCTTCTACTTTAACCAAGAATATAGAACCTATTAGGTGCACATACATGGGAAAACTACACAACCAGACGTAAGCCAAATATTGGAATTTAAAAAACAGTAATATTGTTTTCAACCAATATTTGGAAGGTTAATACCAGACCAAGTGGTACAATTAGCAGTCATTATTGTCTAGATAAGTCATTTATGCTTGGTAAAAGATTTTCATGAAGCCTTGGACTAATGAGTACTAAGCACAAGATTTAATCTTCCTGCCACTAGACTGTCATCACCACCAAATGTGCCAGTAACCTGAAGAGTCGAAACTTTAATATCTTCTGTATGTCTTGTTTAATTGTTTTTTGCTGCAGGGTCAAAAACTTACCAGGGTTTTTTTCAGCTGAACAATCAAAGCCCAGCTTAGTTTTCTTTCTCTGAATGTAACACATGCAAACCAAGCAACTAAAAGATCATTTGAAAAATATATCTTTCCAGGACATATATTATGAAAAGCATCTGCTGAGAGGGCTAAATTGGCAAATTGCAGCTATCTCAGTTTTTACATTGTCTCCACCTTGTAGGCTCTACTGTTGCTCTGTGGCAGCCTGTAATAGCTCTTTGACATGCCTAGGAATGATGTTTTTATAGGATAATTTTTTTCCCAATTACTTATCCAGAACTTATAATCATTTGACTGGTCAACATAATTCTCAGCTGTGCTGCAGCAGAGAAAACACCAAAGAGGGTTACCCCAGCTGAGAACAACAGCACCATGGCTTCTTCAAACCTCATCTGCAGTACACTGATTAAGAAAGGATCTGTTATACTGGAAAGGTGTTTACAGTCAAAATGAATGAAACAGGATATGGATAATTGGGAGGGACATATTACTGGAAAAGAAACACAGAACAAGCTCCTAATTCCATTTGAAGCTAATTAGGTGGCCTGTCACTTTAATAAGATGTTTGGGCTCACAGAATCTGCTTTGTTGAGGGCATTTCTTCTTTAATTGGCCTTTCAATTACAATTTGTCATGAAATGCTGCAAAGTCCTTAGGGCCTGTTCTCAGTCTGTCCTATAAAATGGGTATCAGAAAAGATAGAAAAAGAGGCGTTAAAATACATACTCGTTTTTATTCCACCGGTTAATTTAAAATATTTTTGCTATTCAGGGCTGAGCTACAGAAGTCTTCAACAACTGAAAATATAGGAGTTATGCTCATGATGCAAGCTGCAATGCAAAAATTAGACTTAAATTGAACATGGTACGGGGGACACAGTGTTGCCCTTTGCTGGGGTGACGAGCTGAGAATGCTAAAGCTGAACAAGTGAAGCAGCAGAATAGGTGTCCTACTGGAACAAGATATTTTTAATATCTTTGAGGCTTAGTTGAGAAACTGAAAATTAAGAAGTACTTTCTAGAAGCAGAATGGAAATAATCAAGCATGAAATTGCAATCTATTGACCTCTGGTAATACGATGTCTTGATTTAGAAAACTGCCTTACAAGCTTGACAAACAACCTAATGCCAATGATCCTGGACTTTTTATGGCAGTTCGCGAGTTACCCAGAGGAGGAACGGTCACCATGTGACAAACCTTTAACAGCTGACTCAAAGGCATGCTTGGTCAAAGCAAAAGCAAGTGTTTTCCATGTTCTAATTATTTGTTTCTCTTTTCCTGGCTGAGAAAAACAGTTTGGCTGAATATAAGAGTGCTGTAAGTTCTTGCTGAGGAGCAGTTTTCCTTTACGAAGCAAAGGCTGAGAAGACTTTGCTTTCAGCTTATACTGTTGACAAAAGCACTAGCATTAACCAGTACATGAATCTAATTTTTGTGTTCCTAACATGCAGTGTCTGTATTCTCACAGAGCTGCAGTAGCAAATATCTAGTCTGTTCTTGTCCTCTCCCTTTGCACTGTTCAGGTGGTATGAAAGAGTCATTGTAAAAGATTTTTCTACGAGAAAATCACACTTTCTCTCCAATGACAGACGGAGATGAAGAGGGCAGGAGCAGCAGTAAGCACTCTTCAACTGTGTGTGAAATTAAATGGGTGCCAGAAACCCAGGAATAGGCGATTGTGGATGCAGATGTCAAAACCTAAGTCACTATTGGCCATGTAACTCTCATAATTACTGGAACTATTTGAGATTTCTGTCTAAGCCAAATCTTTTTTCTTGCCTCTTAGGAATTACAGTAAAATGCCCTGATCGTAGGAGGTGTGAAGCGTGTTTTGCGAACCAGCATTTGTCTGAAAGCACTCAGCCCCACCTCAAATCTGAATGGAGAACAGTCTGCTTTAATATTTTTTCCAAAGCTTGGATTAGGTAAAGAAATAGTAATTTCCTCTCTGGATTTCCTCTCCTTTTTTCCTAAGGCCAGGTTCTATTAACACATATTCACCAACTTTCCTCTGCAACAAAATGTTTATTTGTTTGTGACCTTTGCTTCATTTTCACACTGGAATAGTTCAGCTGGAAGAGGCCTGCAAGGATTATCTAGTCCAACAGCCATTTTAGATTCTTGCCTTGATTTGCATCTGAAGTGAGGTGGCTGCAGCCACAACAAAGAACAGTGACCACTGTACGACCACAGCTGCCCGTTGTCAGGTGCTATTGCCCCCCATGGACCTTGAAAGCTTGCCTTATTCTGGTGCTATGTCTAGTGGTGACTTATCACTTGATTTGGGTAGGAGAAATATAAAAGCTAAATAAAATAATGACTCAAAATGCAACACATTTGTTCAACCCCTTGAATAGCTGTTTACACTTCTACTTTTACTATAAATTGGTACCTCATGGCTTCTTTGTATGAGACAGTGAGCTAGTCTAGCGGGATGACCTAGTTATTTTTAAAGCCTGCTTATGTCAATACTCTCTGTCCTGTGACCATGTTGGCCACCATTATTTCAGGGTGAGGTCAGTCTTTTTCTTTGCTCGGGCCCCCTGCCAGTTTCTCAACACCTGCCTTGAAAGTGACAGCTCTATGGGTGTCCTCATAAATTAAAAATCATGTGCCTCTGCCCTGATGCCTTGGGACAGGCACAAAGTTAGAAACTGTCCTGTAACCCAAGCCCTGGGGCTGCTGCACGGGACAGCTGAGCAGCAGGCAGCGAGCCCCAGCAGCGGGGGGCCGGCTACAGCGCAGACCTTGGCAGCGCCCAGCCCGGTGCCAGCGGCCATGTGGCTGTGCCTGTGAGAGCCAGGGATAGCCCCAGGTACTGATCTTCCCCCATGGGAAAGGTGGAGAAAACAATGGGGCTGCTCTAGGTTCTGGGCAGCACCTTTGCCTTTGCCTTTGCCTGCCCGGGATGAGCTGAGCTGGAAGAGACAAGATGGGGAGTGAGGAGTGGGGAGCAGGCTCTCTGCAAGGAATGGGCAATCCTGTGCACACTTGTCACTGTCCTTTCCCACCTCCCAGCTCTGGCACATAATTGACCACAGCACTAATTCAGTCACACGTTTTTCTCCTTCCAGTGTGCACTGTAGACATTCAGACAGCATGGATGTTCTCCATAGCCTGGCAGAGTCCTAAAGCTTCAGTTCAGCAAAGCACTTAGGTGTCCTCCTTAGGTAGCCTCCCCAAACCTGGCTCCTCAGTCTACACTTCTCACCACCCCACCATGAAGGTTACATCCACCTGAAGGGAAACTCTTAGACAAATCAGCGAAGCTGCAACACTCCACTGCTCCAATCTTTCTGCTCCTGCCCCAGGTGTGTGTTGTGACCCATTTCAGGATCCATGCCTGGTAGTGCCCAAGATCTGGGGAGCTGCACCTGCACTATCACAGCACCACCATCACCACTCAGCTCCATAACTGCAGGTGCCGGACATGAGTGCTGATGTGACCCCTGGTGTGGAGTCAGGTCCTGGCATGACAGCTCCCAGCACAAAAAGCAATAAAAGCAGTGAATGGAGCAGAAGCTTATCAGGCATCCTTTTCAAACTACCTGGATGCTGCCTTGAGAGGCACAATCAAAACCTGTTATGCTGTTGGCACAGGAGCCTTAGATGGATGAATAAATTACAGCAAAGTAGAACATTCTTTTTTTCTTTTTAAATGATCTATGACTTGTGTTTTAACAGAGATTGCTTTTTGTCTTTCTTCTAGTCTTCTTGTGGGCATCTTTTAAGTTCCTTCTAACAACTGGGTATTGTATGGTTGATGCTCTTGCCCATTCATTAGTAAAAGGCTGCAGATGGGTGCTGCTCACTGTTTCTACAATACAAACTGAACACTATAATTAGAAGATCCCAGTCCCATTTAATGCTTCCCTTACTCTATCTCAAAATAAATGCATGAGCATCCACTGGAGTGCTACTGGTAGTGATGCATCCTGTATTTTGGCAAGTCTCTTGGTATGTGTGTCCCTTGCATTCCTTTCAGGTATTCTTCGGTCTCTTTTCCTCTCCCAGCCCTGTTGGCAACTGACAGTATTGAGGACTCAATGTCCCTTTCTTCAGCTGGTAGCAGCAACAGCTGAGGTAAGACTATGGGCACACACACTTTGAGACCTTCTGCCTTAAAAGCATCTATCATCCCACCCCTGCATCCAGTGACATTTTATAGGTAGATAGGACAACCCAGATGAAATTGCCTCTGGGGAAGGCTGCTCTGCTGCTGGCAGAATGGGGGCCAGCTCCTGCCTCTGTGACCTCCCCTTCCCAGTTGCCCCACCTGGTGCAGAGCTGGGCAGTGTGCCAAGCAGGGAACGTACGTCCTTTCCTATGGGTCTGGTGGTGACAGCAGCTCCTGGCCCCTGGCCAGGGTGGCTGGGGCCTGGGAGGAGGCTTTCAGAGGTCTGAGAGGCATCTGTTGGCCCAACAGCTGCTCCCAGCAGGCAGGCAGGGGACTGGGACAGAGCAGCCTGCTGAGCTGAGCAGCCTGCTGGAGCATGGCCTCATGGTGGGGAGGGGAAATTGTAGGGCTGCAGGAGAGATCAGTGGGGGCTGAGACATGATGATACTAGGGAAAAAGAAATGGGCCTAAAAAAAAAGCCCATTAGTGCTGAGAATAAGTAAAGATAACTCTTTAGCATAGGACATAAGTTTATTTTGCCTTGTCACAGTTTTGCTTTCTTCTTGTCTTTTCCTAATGGACAGCACTCACAAAAACAGTACTGTCAATAAACTTTGGAAAAATATCACCTCCCAGCTTTCCAAATCTTGCGGCAATGAAGCCATTGCCAAGGTGATCATGTATTTGTAACCCATGAGTGATGCTAACAAATATTTTAAACCAAAGCAAGGCATCACCCCAGTGATAGAAGAACAATAATAATTCCCCACATCTTTGTTGGACTAAAGTGTTGGGTATGTCAGGAAAGGTTGGTCTCAGATTGCCTTGGGGAAAATAAGGTAGCCCTAGCTACACTGATCTATTAGCACCTATGGCTGCCTTTGTCAGATTAGCAGTAATATGGAAATAAGGAACCATCCGCTGGAGTAAATTTTTCAGGGAAAAAGAGTTATGGTAGTTGTTGAAGAAGGTAGGGATTATGATATTTCTGCAGATGAGATCACACAATTGAGATAAAATATGGGGCTCAAAGAGTTAATACTTGAGCTTTTTGCCTTTATGCAGAACTTTTGGACTGAGTCAGCATTGTTCCCAAATCAATGGAAAATGAATCCTTTAAACTATCAAAACCATGATGCTCTAGGATTGCACTTACCTCCTAAACCCAGTATTTCAACTTTTCAGTCCTCCAGTGTTATGGGGACATAAATAAAAGCAGTGCTGCGTGAAAACACAGAACTGTTCAATATTGGGCGACTTGTGATGCTGAATTAATTATGCAGAAGAAAAATGTCAGTTGTGGGAATCATAGTGAGGTGACTACACAAAACAATGATTTGTCTGCTTAAACCTTCCCTAACTGTCCTTCACTGGGTGCAGAGTGTGATTATGTTTGAATTTTTGTTGTTGTTAATGCAGCTGGGGATGAACATAAAACAAATGCAAGCCTGCCTTTCTCCTGAAGGATGATAATCCAAGGTCCTGGGACTGGCAACACGCATGAGCAGGCTGTATTTCATGAACATAAGTGGCAGAGACTTACTTGAGTGTACATATTCACTTTGTAACTACAGCTACTCTGTCCAGAAAGGTCTTGACAGAAAGTTTCTACCTTTTGGGATAATTTTTATTTTTCACTCATTTTCCTACCCACCAGTATTAGGTTACTTGGTTTGATTTTTGTGGGACAGTTCTGTGGGACAATAACGTAGCTTGAGAACCAAAGAAAGCCTTGGTAGGGTCTGAGATGTTGAACAGCAACATTGTGGCCTTGCTTCATCTTGTGAATACCTTTCAGCACTTCCATGTTTAGCCCACAATGTATTTAAGAATTCAACTCAGACTGTAACTCTAGGAGGTAAACATTTTGTTTGATCAGGGTCTTAAATAGTTTCTTGGCTGTGTTCATCATAGGAAAACTTCTGAACTAAAATTTGCAAAAGCTTAGAGTCACCTTTTAATTTCATTACATACTCAGGTTTTTATGAAGAAAAATGAAGTAGAAAGCACACGACTGTTGCCAGATCAATTTCATAATGGCAACACCTTTAAAAGCAACAGTTACTAATTTGTTTTACACTGCTACAGAGAAGAGAAATAGTTTATGTTGTAGGGATCCTTGCTCACAAGAGAGGAAAAACACAAGAGCTGATTTTTGTGCCCACCTATGTAGAGATGGGAGCCTATGTGAAAGGGAAATGTTCATGGCTGTGCCCACAATGTGCCAATGGGTGTCAATTAACCTTGTATCCTGGTGGCTGTGGATAATGAATCGTTGACCTTCACAGCATTTTGTTTCTAGTATTTTAATATATTTGAAGAGATGCACAACTGTCACTGGTGACAAAGCATCTCCTGATCGCTGACCTCCCATCAAAACTTTAGGTGTTTTCTATTACAATCCCACAAACAGGACTGGACAATAAAAAGGATTCCAGAATGTGTTTAAAAATACTTCTGCTTGTTGAATCATTGCACACTCTTTGCTGCATTCAGAGAGTTTGGATTCAGGTCTTGCCTGAAGCTAATGACAGAAACACCTCTCATCCCTATGAAAGCTGAAGGCCTGCTTTAAGTGCTGTGGAAACAAGTTCAGCACCTCTTGATGTCAACTCGATTTTATGTACACAGATCTGCTTACACTTAATACATACAATGCCTTAATACACTCCAAGGCCAAGAGAATTCAAAAAACGGCACTTGCTGAAAGGTTTCTTTCCTCCAGCTTGTTCCCCTGAACTCAGCACCTCATTGGGAAGCATGACAGCAACTTTTCTGTGCTAGCAACATTTCAGTAAGGCACAATGTATCAAGATGAACTGGAGGCTATCCAGTACTCCCTGTTCTTGATGTCTTCATCACACAACAAATTTAATACCTATTTGATTTCACATGCTGCATTTTGCCTGATTTGTGCCATGAGATGGTTGGCATATTCATTCACTGTTCTCACATATGTGTTGCCTAAACACTGTGCTGAGAATAGCAAAACATTTGGGGGACTTCTCCTGCCCTCGTTCTGCCCTGGAAAAAACTTGCTGTTGACATGCGCAACATCTTAGAGGTAGTAATAAATAAAAGGAAGGATATCTCATTGATTTGCAGATTTCTGTCTGCAAGCTATGCTAGAGCCATTTAATCATTTTCAGTGGAATTAGTCTACGCTTCTCCAAAGATTAGTATTTTCACATTTGGCTAAGGAGAAACAAGAATATGTTTTCTGTTTCCCTCTTACAGCAGCTTCCAGACATCTCCACGAAGGAGTGAGTATCCACAACAAAGGCAGGCTGCATGCTGTGTTTTCCATGCTCCAGCTGCACAGAAGCCATCAGGGCTCCATGTAACAGGGTGCACTGATTTAGCTTCTCTCTCCCTTTGGAGGATCAGATTTTCTAAGTGCTTAATGGTAGTGAAGTTCTCCTGGTGACCAGGCTGGTATTGCCTTCCTCACACAGGCTGTTAAAGCGCACCAACTATTATTCGCCTACTCAATTAATTGCCAAGGAGACAGAGGAAATATGTACCCAGAGCAGAAAATGAAGCCATTTTTATTTGCTGGCTAATCAAAATCCAATGGCTTTTGAAGACAGTGTGAAATGATCATTAATTAGGAGGGATATCTAAATCTAAAGTTCGAAGAGCCTTGTACAAGCCAAGGAAACAAGGCCTGAGGACAGAAATTGTTCAGCCATTGGGAAAGGGTGACCACATGGAAGTGCATGAGTCCCATGACCTGTGGAACAGGACCTGCCTAGCTGCATAAATTTTTCATGTTTTCTTGTTAGACTTCATCCCAGAAGGGAGATGGTACAGATCCTATTCCTCCATGTTATGTTAGTTGCTTGTCCTGCCAGGGACTTGGGTCTGAGTCTCTGGTGACCTGTGAGCGTAGCCACTGTCATGAACCAGGGGAGATGTACCTAGAAGGTACTTAAGAGTATGTAGGGCAGTAAAACAAAACAAAATTCATTTCCAAACTAAGAAAAATCTAGATGTTTGAAGGTCTCCCGATAGTCAGTGCTCTTCGATTGCAATAGACCTTTGCTTTGTTTCCAGTAAAAAAAAAAAAAAAGCTGATATTAAAATTTACTGACAGTCTTGTGCAGAGGAGTAGATCTAGGATTCATATATTGCTTTTGAAAAGGATGTACATACAAAATATTACACCTGAAGGTATTAGAAAATAAATTCTGCAAATACATAGAAAAAAGAAAACATCTAATAATGCCAAGGGCATGGGTTAGATCCCCATATGGGCTGTTCACTTACTGGTTGGACTCAATGATCCCTGTGGGTCCCTTCCAAATCCAGAATATTCTGTAATTCTTGTCTGCTTTTTCAAAACAGTATCCCTGAAATACTTTTTGAGTAAAAACCTGTCTTCAAACTCAAGTCAGAGTTGGACTGTGGTTTTGAGAAGAACTTTTGCCAGCATTGTGCCCATTTATTAAAATAACTATGAGGTAACCCCAGCCAGCTATATGGAAACCTGAGGATAACAGAAGAGAGCAAAACTAGAGAAACTTAGAAAACAAAATACCATTTTCCCAGAGTCAAGGGGCTGGGCTATTTCTCTCCTGGGAAATAAACCCTTTAATATGTGTAGGTCTGACCCCAACCACTATCTTGCAGATTAGCCTGAAAGACTGTGCTCTGGAAGGGCACGCAGAGAACTCCATGTGATAATTTCCTGGAATTTCTGGATTGAAACAGATAAGAGCTGCATGTTGACATCTGTGAGTTGATGTAACCTTTTGTTTGCAAGCTGATCAGACTGTGATCAACAAAGAACCATGATCAAAAGCCTTAGATAAAGGATTCAATGAGTTAAATTTGAGAAAAAGAAGTAAAAAAACCATTCTGACTTAAGTTCCACATATATTGAAGTGGTATTTGCAAACTCCTTTACAGAAGGACTACTTCCTGGCTAAATTTATTGTCTTATTTCTAAATGCTAAATCATATTAAAATGTGTATACTCGTCAGAAATCTTCAAGAAAGCAGTATGTGCAGTTCCAAAAAGCACAAGCATATGAAAAAAGAAGAGTAATTTACAGATATGTCATATTTGGCACTTTCTTCTTGCAAATGAGGAAAAAGAGGAAATATGGACATGATATAAAAAATTTTAAATCCTATGATTTTGAAGAATACTATACTAACCAAAGTCAATTATCACTACTCTTCATAGAGAAAATTGGAACAGATCTTCAAGAATAAGTATTTCCTCTTAATTTATAAAGTCTAGGTATTTTCATTGCGGTTATCCTTTCCAGTAATAGTTATACATGGAAGTTTGTGATCACGGTCAGAAATATTGTTTAGACAAAAAAGTAGAATTTTGCCATGGATTTTAATAAAGTCAGATTCAGGCTTTACTATGTCTTCTTTCCAGTCTCTTTCCCTATGACAGTCACAAGCCCTAGCACCAACCTGCATCTGATGTAGTTCAGTGTGAATAAAGGCAAACCATTTATGGGAGAAAAACTACCTAGACTTGTTATTTAACTGTTTAGATAATTGACCATTTAGACCTGAAAAACTATTTACAGCCCTGTATGGAGATATTTGTGTGTCCTAGTATAGAGGTATTGAGCAAGCATGTGGCCAAAAGCTGAAGGCTGAAAGTTCATGCAAAGCACAGTGAAATACATTGCTATGTAAAAAAATCACTTTCTCTAAATTACTTTCAAGATTTGTCACTAAACACATGTGTGGACAGCTTTCCCAAGATTTATCAAACCAAATTTTCAAGAATGAAGCCTCACCAGCTTTTCTGGACAAGTGTGTCCATGCTTGTCATAAAAGATATTTTCCTCAAGTCCACCCACCGCTTCTGTTGCTACAACTTGTGACTGCTGACTCTTGTTCTTTCGCTTTTATCTCTGCCTCTATCATCTCCACAGCCCCCAGTAGATACACTGCTAGAAGACTGCCATTAGATTCACCTTCTTGCTTTGTCTTCTCCAGGCCAGAAAACCCATCTCCCTCAGTTTTTCTTTTTTTCTTGGATGCTCCATACACCTAACTGTTCTGCTAGTCCTTTGCTGGACTATTTGCAGACTGACTGCACCCAACCACTCCCAGGCTGCTCTGCTCCTGGCTGGGGTTGTGGAACAACTCTGGCTACCAAGTCCTTCCCTGTCACCCTAGGAGAGCTGCTGCTCCTGGTCCCAGAAGGGGTCCCTGACAATTCCGTATCTACACTCTCGTGAGCAGAGGAGAAGGGAATAGTTCCTAATTCCTATTATCCACCATGATCACTGGTGTCCAGTGGCTAATCCTCTGAGCCACTTTTCCAGCCTTCTTTTAGGAGACAGCTCTAACTACCCCTGCAAAGTCTCCCTGGTGAAATGGTTGTCATAGTGGTGCCCACTTTCCATCATTTCTGTACAATGGCAATTGCAAGGCATATTTAGGGGCACAACATACTTTATATGTCCTGTTTCTAATTACCAAGATGCTAAAAAGGAATGTGTAAACTGCTTGATAATAACATGTGTGTTAAAAACTGGCTGGAGCATTTATTAGAAGAGCATTTCTTTATTCTTTAGCATGTCAATGTATACAGGGAGGATGGTTTTCCTGTTCCTTTTTAAAAGCAAAATGTTAGGCTTTGATTCTCTGGTTTCTTTTCATCTTTAGCTAGCATAAAAAGCTTCAGGGAAGGAATACAAAAAGATAGAATAGCAAAGAAATCACAAAAGGAAGATATCAATAAGAAGCACCACTGACTATTCTCTAAGCAGTTTCCAAGCAACTTTTAATGGAAGGTCAGGCACAAACAAGATAGAGGGAGGAAAACCCAAGACATTATTTCATACAATAAAGTGACTGTGAATGCTGCCAGTTACAGAGAAATAGATTGGCCAGCCCGAGCACTTATTTATGTTTTTCTGTGAATACAAATGAAAGTCCTCTACAAAGAGTACTATCAAATTTGAGCAGGAGTGTTAATTCCAGCAATAGGTTTGCAATACTCCTCGGAGAGGCTTTCATCGCTGAATATGTGAAGTTGACTTTGTGGTAATAATAATGATCCTGCTGGACTCCCTCAGCTCCTTCTGTCAGAAGATCTATAATGCTTTTATCAATATATTGATCACACCTTATATTTGCAGCTCCAAGAATATTTGACATGAGTTATGTGGATGGGACAACCGAGGGATAGAGACAAGGAGTGACTTTACCAAAATTGCTGTAGCTGTCCACAGACATCCTAACACAGACAATAGGATGGCCAGAGATGTGCCTCCAGTCAAGGAGACACAACCATATGTGCAGACAAACTTTGCTCCCCAGCACTGTGGGCTGGCTACCACAGTTACTGGTGGCAAGAGACTCAGGAGGGCATATTGTACCTGAAGGGCATATTTCTGTATGTGTAACTCATGTGTGATCTTTACTTCTTTCTTCATCCAGCATCTGGCAGCTGTAGACAGTTGGCAGCTGAAAAAGTTTTTTGAACCTGAGTGCCATAACAGGCAGTTTGAATGCATCACTTTGGTCCCAAAATCATAGAGCACAAAGCACCCCTCTGGGCTCTGTGGCTTGTCATCATGGTCAAGAAGCAAAACTCCATGTGCCCATGTCAAGAAAAGCCGTAGGAAGGGTTCCAGGGGTTGATTTGGAGGCCTGAAATTGAAGAAGCCAAATTATTGGTTACATTGGGAATGCTGGCCCACTGCAAGTAATAGCAAGAACAAAACAAAACTTTTCTCTTTGAGATTCAGTTCTGGAGTAAAATGTTTAGCTGACAAGATGATAAAGTTTGGTGTGATAAAATTTTGCTTCTCATGGCTGGATGTTCTGATGTCTGCACCAGGATGTTAATACAGCCTGTCTCTTCACGTGGCACCTCTCCTTCCCCATCCAGCCTGTCTTCAGGTTAAAAGAAAAAAAAAAAAAAAAAAAACAAAGAAAAAGGTAAGTGAAACAATAGTCTGAATTTGAATTTTTAACCAGAGAAAATATTTTTGCCAGGAATTACTGATGATGAAGTTCTGGGTCAGTATCCTTTATTCTCAGGAGCCTGACCAAGAGATTGAAGAATTGTTTACACTGGGAGGACTGGGAGGTCCTCAGCCTTGATCCTGTGTTTAATCTGATAGCCCCACTAATCTATCTTGGATACCCCTAGGACATGCCAGATTCATGTACCACCTCCATCTAGACACTGTTAGCTCAGAGATTTAATGCTGTCAGGCTGCAAAGGCTTTTTGCTGCATGGGAATAAGGATCACACCCACACAGACACACACAAACACACAGACACACACACAAGAGAGAGGCTGTGAGGAATTGTTGCAGCTGAACATGAGACTCTGGGAAGCATCTCTCTGCACATGCCCTTCTGTGTGCTTTCTGCAGCTGAGGGGTGATGCTGAGGCCACTTGTCTTGCTCCAGGTCCTTGCTTGCCAGGCACAGCTGGTTCATAATCCAGTCCACTGGGACCCTAAAGTGGAAAGAAGTCACATTATGCCCTTGAAATGCATGAGAGCTAGTGCTAGTGCTAGAGCTAGGCCAGATAGTCCAGTATTTAAAGACTGATATTTGAGTACAAGCTTACAGCTGTGATGCCTGTGCTACATTTTGTTTGGAGAAATTGATTACAGATATTAAAGGGAATGGACTAGCTTCTTAACATGATTGCAGATACTGAGATCTGCTGAGCTTTTACTTTCAATTTCAGACATGTACATAAGAAAACTTTCCAGAGGGCACAAGAAACAACCTCAGAATTTTTTCCACAGTATGAATGGGTTAGTTATAGTGCATTTTCCTTGTCCTAAAAATAGACTGAGTGAAGGTTTGAAGGTCAGTTTTTGATAAACAAATCTCTTTCTGTGTTGTTAAAATGTGTTATAAAGAAGACAGCTTTTTCGGATGATCAAGGGCAGCTTATGAACCAGGGTACAGATGTCTGACAATATATACTTATGAAAGAAACTGTTACAGTTCAGAAGAACCTTATCTGTAAAATGCACTCAGATGTATCTGAAAAAATGCTGTGAAAATCTCAGTATTCTTACAGCCCTGCTCCTATTAAACATGATTTTTTATTTTTTATTTAAATCACAGCCCTTTCCAAATTGTATGTAAACCACAAGCACCCCAAGCTTCTCCCTGCAAAGAAAGACAGCAGCAAGAGCTAATTACATCCTTGCTGAATTTGGCCTAAAGCAGAGGACAGATTTTTCACAAGACATGCTCAGCAGTGGACATGGCAACTAATTATCAGGGGTGCAATAACATCTTAGGGCTAGTGCAGCTGGTCTACAGAAAACTGAAATAAGACCTTGTGTAGTGTGATTTGTGCTACATAGAGGCTGATACAGGGACCAACAGCTGAGCTTCCCTCTATTGTCTTCTTCAGCTGCTCTAGACCAGCTTTCTGCTCCAGACCCACTTGGCTGAGGTCACCTCCTGGGCTGAAGTCAGTGATGCAGCTGCCAAGTCTTGGTCAGAGGAGAGATGTGAGAGAAGATTCCTACCTCAAAGTAGGTTGATACCGGTTTTATCTGGGCTGCCCTGCTGTCCTCTGCAGAAGTGTGGTGGTGCCCAGCTCTGAGTGTGTGGTTATGCAGTGAGTAGTTGGCTGAGAAGTGCTTTGGCAGGGCAGCAGCACATCTCTGTCAGAGGTTTGTGGTGGGTATCTCTTCTAAGACAAAAGGTTAATAGAATTCCAGTATTTTATTTACAAAGTCTTTGTTTGCTTTCAATTTAGCATTGTGAAAACGTCTTCTGTCATGATGGGAAGATAACATCTTGAAGCCCATGCAATTATAATTACCTTAATTTAAACTTGTTTATGTGAGTTATTTATCATGCTTCAGTCTTGGGCTATAAACATTCCTCATGTTTGCTCACTACACTTCTTCCTGCCCTCTTTATCTAACTTCTTCTTCACTTACTTTTAGGTTTGTGGGATTACTTTGAGTCACTTGAGGTTTTTTCAGAGTAATAATCTGCACAGCAGCCTGCAGCTGGGCTTCTTAGTGGGATCACAGTGTGTGTGTATTCAACAGAACTACTTGCTTCCTTGTTTCTGAGGCAAATTTAAAGCTCTCATCTCAGCCTCCATGAAAAATCTGTTGAGTATTTTAGAAACTATCTCAGCTGGAGCAGGTTTTTTTAAGCCAACAAATTGAATGGTGCCTAATAAAACTCCTTGTAGCTAAGGAAAAAGCATGACTGGATGAAATCTCTGAGTGGAATTAACTACCAGAAGGAATGAGTTTAAGCCCAGTTTAAGTTGTTTTTGGAGCATTTTAAAAAACAGGCTTCTTGCAAAAAACAAAGAGCAGAAATGACAGCATTAATAACAGGAAATTTGGGACTTTCAACTCATTCTCCATAATAGGCTTTAAAGAAAACATTACTAATGGGATGTGGTAAGGTAATATTATGGTTATAAAGACAAGGGACTGCAGGTAGGAACTAAGAAATCCATCTTTCTAACTGTTGCTTTCAGGGCAGTGACATCTTAAGCAATAATATACAGGTCTACCTTTTGATTCCTAACCTGTTTCCTGCCTAGATCAAGTATTGTCTTCTCTCTCCTAATATACTTAATGGATGTTTAGTCACTGTTTCAGGATTTATCTGGCTCAAAATGACTCTTCTACTTTCTATACCTTTTTCTAACACTATACCAACATGTTCTGTGGTCAGTACCATTCTCAGCCTTCCATTCTCCCAGCTTTTGGCAGAGGGGTGGATGCAAGACAACACACCCCAAGTCTCCTGGTAGCTGCTGTGCCCACCCTAATGCCAGTCCCATGTTCTTCCTCCCTCTTTTACTCTGTTTGTGCTTGGTGCAATGCGTGCTTGGCACTGCAGTGAGTCCTGCTGCTTCAAGACAAACTGATATTTTGGGAAGTCTTGGTTTTCAGCTGTGTTGGTTCCCTGAAAAACCTCAGTGTGAGGTTTCACGGACTGTAGTGTCAATCTGCGGGAAGAGAGCATCAGGACTTCAGCTGTGCTAGGGTGCTACAGTGGGGTACCTTAGCTGATGGCTTTTTGCTGTATGATTCATAAAAAATGTACCCTTTCCTGTTCACTATATGACTTTTGTTACTGCAAAATTATCTTACCTGGTGTTGTGGTTTAGGAATGGTATCCCCCAATTTAGTGTTCCCACTGAACCTCTCCAAACCATGCACTGCTTCCTCATTCCCCTCTCCCGCTGCAGCAGGCTGGAGAGGAATATTGGGAGCACAAAGGGTTCATGGATCATGGGTTAAGATGAGAAGGATTTACTGGAAACAATAATAAAATAAAAATAAAAATGCAAATAAAAATGAGCAGAAACAGTAACAATCCTAACGACAGAGTGTAGAAGAAAAAAAAATTGAGTGATTCACATGCGATTGCTCACAAACCAAGGAAAACACGGGACAAAAGCTGACTACTTCCTCTACCGTGCTATGTGACTCTTCTCCAATCCCCTCAAAATGACATGAGGTGTTACAGAGTAACCTCTGTGTCCTGGCCAGGCTACTGCAAAAAATGAACCTGGTCCTGGCCAGAACCAGGACAGCTGGTCTTGAAGAGACACCATCCTGTTTCACCAGTGTTGCTGTAATGACCATTCCTTAGCATGTCAAGTTCCCTGGACAACAGTTCCCTACAAAGCCTGCAAAAATTGCCCATGTTTTCTGCTGCATTAAGTGCCTCAAACTCAGGGCCCTTCCTGGACATTTTTTATCCTGCCTCAACAGATCTCAATCACTCTGGAAGGATTAACTTCCTTCTCCATTAGCACCCTGTGGCCATCATATGCTCAGTTTCAAGATGCTCTTGACCACAGTTAGCCACATTCTACATATCCCTGCTATTATCTTCCCTGAGACCCCTTCTTAAGGTTCTTTTATTTTGTGATACCTACAACAGGAAAAAAAAGAGGAAGATGACAAATTGCTGGTGTGCTCAGTCTGTAGACTGCTGTGTCAGCCAGCATTGCTGTACATCCTCTCATGATCATATCTTTTTCAATACTTAATTTATGTTGATGAAATATCTAAGAGCAGCACCTTGGTCCAGATTTCTTACTTGGGAGTTGGAAGGAGGTTACTGCTCCATTTTTATGGACTGTTCCATCTTTAGTAGGTGAGCAAGTTGCCAGTATGTTGATCTATACTGTCCAAAATTCAAACCAGAAGGCAATATGCAGCCATAAAAATTATCTGAACAGCTTATTCATGTTGCTAGACTCACATGTAGAAGCACTATCTGGCGTGATATCAGCAAAGAATTGTTATTTGAATTTGTTTCTGAGTGGCACAAACTAGGAAAAGCTTTGAAAATTTATGTAATCAGACTTAAACTAAGTTAAATGAAAGTTTTGGTAGGACTTTGTGGCTTGGCAGACTTCAATGCAGGCTGAAGAGACCCATTTCTCTGCTCCAATGTTTGTTTTTATGAAGACATTTTGTATATAATGATGTGGTGATATGTTACCGTGGATGTAGCACTAAATATAGCGTGAGAATATGTGTGCTATTTGAAGAGATCATGCAAGGGTGTGTAGTGGGAGCTGCATTTGCTGTATGTGCAGTACCCTATTTATAACAGACATATAGGATGGATTTAGTGTACTAGAAGTGAGCACGTGAACTGAAGACTTGTAAGGACATAGCGGTAGAGCCCAACAAACCAGAGTATCCAATGTGTCAAAAAGAATACTGAATTCATGAGATGCACTCAAGTTTAGCTGCTTTTTGCTATACTGACAAAAAATATCACTGGTTTGATTTCATTTTACACCTAAACTTAGTAGTCAATAACAAATATGACCTTGATCTTGCTATTTTTGGTGAGTGGGTTTTTTTGCATCCACACAAGTCAAGTGAAATCAAGTAAATCCTCAGTGCATAAGCTGTGTTCATGTGGCAAATTACAAAGTTATGTGCAAGTGCATGTGCATGCCACTAGGAGTCATGGCCACTAGGCCTGGTCTCTGTTTCCTGGTGTTTTTCTAGAGACTACTTCTTTCTTCTTTCAGAACACTTGAACACATTTCCTACAGTTTTGATAAATTTTCTTGGCCTTGCAACTTCCATTAACCTGATTAGGGAGGAGCTGAGCATCTGCATTCTCACCTATGACTGAAGAGTAATTTTTTCGCCCTCTGGCTTTTGCACAGGCTATACTGTTCTACTACACTTTTCTTTGACATTATCTCCAGTGATAACATCCCTGAGGCATAAACTTCCTTCACAGAGAATTTTAATTTGTCCATAGCCTGTTGGTTTTGAGCACTTAACCTGTTTGAAGTAGGCATATGACTTGCAGATTGATCCTGGAGACCAACAAAGGATGTGTTGAAGAATTTCATTGCCCCATAGCAGTAAAAGTAAATGAGTTGGTAGATTTGTCTCAAAATTCTTGACTTAACTACAGGAAGCTGAAACATCTCAAAATCAGAACATGAAAGATATACGCAATTCTGACTTATTCATCTGTATGTTTCCCAAACAAATCATTCATTGTGATTGTGAACACAACTTGAGTAACTTTTAAAATTCTAATCAGCAACTATATCGTTAAAATATTTTGAGAGATCAGCATGTGTGTGCCAATACAGAATTTTTCTCTTACTTTCCTCGTTCCTTCAGAAATCATGAGGTTTTTTTGTTTGTTTGTTTGTGGGGTTTTTTTTTTGCTTCCAGGAATAGCAAAGAGAACACAAGGATGTACCATTTGCCCCGTGCAAAGAAATTTCAGTCCAGCTTATTTTCTAAGGTAAGAAGTTTCTGGTCCTCTGATTCCTAAAGGAGGCAGTACAACATGAAGCTGGTTGATATCTGTCTACCATGTTCTCCTGTTGCTCTGGTGGGAGAGATGCCTGTTCCATCCTGCCTTTTAGAGTTTAACCCAAACTCCCCCACTGCAGAATGCAGTAGCTGCCTCAGGGTCTGACACATCCATTGCAGCAAGGTGGGGATGATGCCTTTGGAAGCACTTGCACAGCACCTCTCTCTCCCTAGTAAACCTCACTGTGCAAGGTCTACCACGAAAGGAGAACTCAGCAGGTTGGAGCCCTGGTCTGAGCTAAAGCCTCTTGCTGTGTCTACTTTAAGCCTGACCCTGACCTAGGGACACTGCTTATCAAGGTTGGTACTCACTTAATTCTAAGTTTTTTAGTTTCTATCACACAGCTGCCAATAACACAGGTGAACAGTCACTTAGCATGTGTTAAGAGATCCCTGTTTTCACAGCCTTGTGCCCTTAAGGAAAATCTGTGCAAGAATGCAGGAAAGCTAAGGAGTTTCATTGAGTCCCTCATTGCCTGGCTCATGACTCCCTTTTACCGACTCCAGGATGAGAACACAGATCTGCTACAGCTGCCAGAGACTGCCAGCATACAGTGACTGAGGGACACCTATATGCTCATCCTCATTACAGCGATGTAGGGTGTTTTTAGCTGAAGGCCCATGACCTCCGAGGAAAGGCATGCAGTGAAATGCAGACCATGGCATGGACTGTGAAATGCATTCAGCCTCTGGCCCTATGGCTGCACCTCCATAGCCAGCAGTGCAGGAGCACTGCAACATCTCTTCCTGAATAAATAAGGAGGAACACTTTGTTTGTTTTCACTACAATGGTCTTTTATACACCATTGCCTTATAGAAGATATCAGCATTGTACTAGAGCCTATATGTTCTGTTTCTGTTACAATTCCAGCTTTCCTGAAAGCAGAAGTTATGAGAGCCTAGAGACACTCTTTTCAAGAGCAGTCTATTCACACATAGGGTTTATAAGGCTAGATTGTGTGTAAGAAGAACTGAACATACCTTTGGAATGCTGGCCCCAAATGTGCCAAACAAATTGTACCCAGGCTCACAGCACTTCTGAAAGTCCAGCATTCAGACCTCACAGGAAACTTGAGGCAAAGGTTGGAGTGGGACCCAGGATTGGCTTCCAAGTTTCTCTGGCCCAAGATGAACATTCCAGTTTACTCAAGAGAGCATGCCATGTTAAGCTCCAAGGAAAGGAAAATTTGGTCAGCGCAAAGTTACCAAGACTGTACTTTGGCAATGGTGCTGGATTAAAATACCAACTCTTCACATGAGATTTAATGAGTGCCAGTAGTCAAGGTGAGGCCTGTTTGAAACTTTTTTTAAAAATAATTTTATTTAGTCAAGCCAAAGCATTTTCATGAAGAAGATAGAGAACTTTTTGAACAAGAAAAGGAAACATTTTCTAATACAGAAAAAGGAACATACCTGTCCCTAACACTTGGTCACATACATGGTCTGCCAGAAGACAACATCCCCTTAGTCCTAACCATAAAAATTTCTGACAACTCTTCTTTCCTGCAGAAGGTTTTGATTCTGGTCTATGGGGCACAGAGGTAGCCACGTACAAGCCAGTGATAGCTGGGAACAATGCCTGGAAGAGAGCATGATGAGCCTTCTTATCATGGGCTCAGCCTAACCAAACCCTGGCACAAGTGTGGTGAGAGCTGCTCCAAAATGGAACAACCTTGAACAGAAATACTGCTGTGGCATTTTCAGAGTTTGAAAGGTTTTGTCTAGCTCTGATAATAGTCTCTGCACTAGAAAAAGTGTGAGGACAACTCTCTCCCAATGTCATCCAGATAATGGGGTGATTGTCTGCAACCAGCTTCACATGCTGGAGATCACTCAGCTTCACAAAACTGGGCTTGTATAGGGATTTTTCCATTCTCTGGGGCATAGGTCTTACCCAAACACTGCCACAGAATTAGTTTTTGGCTTATTGCTGGGATGGGCCTCTTGAAATTACTGACTGTGAAGGAGGGGAGGCAGGTCTGGTTTGTTTGGGTTAAAAAAAAAATAGTAGTAGTAGATGATGTTTTGACCCCTTTGGCCTGGCACCTTCTGCAGCAGAGAGGAGAGCAGGACCTAAGTAATGATGGAACCCTGAAAAGAAAACACTATTGTTTCAATTTTTAAAAAAGTATATTGCAAAGGCTAATTGCATGATTTAACATTTGAAAACTTTGCATTCCTTCTCTGCTTTGGAGAGTAAAAGGGCCTATTATCATTTCCAGGCCAGATGTTTCAGTTTATTGAGCCTGTTTGATCCCTGCACCTGTCTAAGACCAGCAGTTGCTGGATTAGTGAAAGGAGCTGAATTAAAAAATCTGGACAACTGTTACTGAACAAGTGAATGGTGTGAAAATGAACAGACTTTCAGTATAAAGGATTTACTGTTTGTGACACAAGGCAGTACACATCATTTATGGTGCAAAATGAGCATGTAGCCTACATTCTGCATGTCCATGTGCTGGAATATACATTACAAAGTGACAATTACAGGAACTTCCAGCGAGGGAAAGAAAGGAAGGGAGGGAAGTGAGGGAAGCAAGGGACATATTACACCATCCATCTGTGAGACAGCCGTTCAGTTACAAGGAATTATATATTATTTCTGGTGGATTATGCTGATTATAAAAAGAAGAATTTGGTTCCTGCCTCTACAGTAAACATTACTCTGAATCCTGAAGGAAGCAATGGCTTTTCACTTGCCCCTTTCCTGTCCTCTGTCTCTTTCCTTTGCTCCTTGCTCCCCTAAACATAACCACTGGATACATTTTCTCTCTTCCTGGGTTTTTTTTTCCCTCTTTTGACTAAATGCAAAGTGCCATGTGACTTGCAGAAGTTGTTTCATTTCTCTGGTCTATTCAATTATGTTGCAAGTGTGGCCAGCCCTAGTAGGTCAGAGCCCAAGATCCCTCCTGCCTGGTATCCCATCCAGCAAGATTAGGTGGATGGCAGGTATTCATATATCTTTACAGCTTAAAAGCTCTGAAAAAAATGTGTCAAATGCACACCCTAGGGGATGAACTGCAAGAGGTGGCACCATGGAAAGATGTTTCACAAACTGCCATTGACTTCTGCTAGGGAAGGTTAAATATTAGTGGTTCTGATTATCCCCAATTTACTGCTTATACATAGCAGAGCCTAAAGAATAGCAGAGACAGGTGTGAAAGTGAATTAAGTGAAGATAAATGGTTTCCCCTGCTGTGTGAGGTCTGCCTTGGGTCTTTTCCCATCCCCACCTATTAAGTTGGCCTCTTCCATTTAGAAAAAGTCAAGTGTGTATTCAAATACTCAGCAAAAAATTTTCCTGCCTCTGCAAAGATCATGCCTAAAGTTGATTGGGTTGAAGACCATGGATGTTATTTCTGGTTTACAGGTAGATGCATAGCAAAATAAAGTCACTTGTCCAATATCAAATAGCTCAGTCCATGATAGAAATGAAACCAAACATCCTCTGTGACAATTCAGAGGTTTAACCACAAGTTCTTAAGCCCTCCAGCCTTTTCAATAGCATCTTCAGTGCTCTGCTTACCTGTAAGCACTGACCCTGGTTTTGTGCAAATAAACTGACCTAAGTGCCTATGACTTGAGCAAAGACAGTTTTATGTGTCCAAGTGCAAAGATAGACTTGGTCTATGTTCATCAGGAATTGTTCTTATGCCCAGAGAGAAGGCAGCTTGTGAGGCTGATTTGGAGACTGGTATGACAGAGGTGAGTCTTGCATCTTCCCAGAACTTTCTGGATGTTATTTCAAAGGGACTGACCCAGTGCACAGGCAGGTTGCTGAGCACAGACCCTGATGTCCTGGCTATGCAGATGTTCCCTGCATTTGGAAGACACTGTGTGGAGAAAACTCAGAAATCAATTAGTTCCAAAATACAAAACATATATTTGTATGCCCTCTCTGTCATTGCTATATTTTACTGATGTAGGTTCCTAAACTGCAGGACTTCCAGAGGACTAATGCCTAACAACCTGCAAAACTCTGGCTTCTGGTCAATTATGATAATTAGAAAGCAAGGATAGCACATCCCAAAATGTCCTATGTGGATGCAGCTGGACAACTTCAGTTTAGTTCTACTTCTTGTAGTACTTTGCACACAGACAGGCAGTAAAATGGCAAAAGCTTAACATCAGGTACTGATTCATCAACTTCATATAAAGTCTTTGAGGAATACAGAAAAAATAATGATTTTTCACTCACATTACAGGCAGTGGACCATATTACTTACTTGTTAATGTGCTTATTAGTGACTTTTTAAAAGGAACATAATGAAGAATTTTAGTTAAAAATTGTGAAGTTATAATTTTTGTGCAGTTTTTAGTTTTATTTTCTTTATAAATAATTGCTCTTTTTAAAGTCTTTAATTTATGCAAATATGCACACAAATATATATACGTATGCATTCAGCTTTTCTGTTTGTTTAATCCTGTACCTAAAAGATGCCCTCTCTTTTCCTGTTTCTCTATTCTAATGAAAAAATATTTTACTGGGCAACTGATTTTACATTTTAGTGTTGTTTTCTATTGATAAAATGTGGCTCTCATTAAAGATCTCTTAAAAATCTAATTGTTTTTTGGTCATGATAATCAAGGTAAAAGTATTGTATGTCCCCTTAACATGTGGCTGCCTAAGATAAACTTTGGTGTGATTGTCCTAAAATTGGTTGATGTATGCAAAAAATAATAGAACCACTGAAACCTGAGTGGTTCAAAAAAAAAAAAGAAAGTTTAAAATCAATTCCTTAAGTGTCCTGCCAATTTCAGTTCTGTAGTGTCTTAGTGTAGCAGTACCTCTGGGATATTGATTTATAATAACCAAGCTGGGAGCTTTTCTGTCACCAGGAGGCTGTCTACAGCTGTCCCAGTACAAGAGATACCTGCAGATTAGCTGAGCAAGCACTTGGCTAATCTGGTACTTCCACAGTCATTTCTGAGTTCCTCAAAACAATTTACCAGCAATGTTCTCTGTTTCTGAACTCAGCCAGAGTATATCTGGCATGAAAAATGCTTTTGTGCTTTGGCACTGACTCGCAGACCTGACAGTGAGTTGGCATGTCTCTCAGATATGAGACAGTTTAATTACTCCATAACAGCTTTAATTGTTATCACTCTCAGGCAGTGCAGCCACTCTGAGCCCTGGGAAATGAAAGCACATATATTCCCCTTGTTGGATCAAGCCCTTGTCCTCTGTCTGCTCTGTGAAGAAGCTGCTGAATACCTGCAATGAAGACACCTGCTAATAAAAACCTTTGGGAATATCATAATGTGCCATTTTATTTATATGAGAACACAAGAGGTGGAAAGCTCCACCATGGAAACTCATGGCTGAGTCCTGTTGGTCACAGTGGCTGTCAAGTGGTGTTTGCTGCTGTATCAGCTGATGTTGTCCCAGCTAAGCACAAGATGCAGTAAGGAAAAATGGTTCCCAACTATGGTTATGAACTTTTGAGATGACAAGTGACTAGAACATGGATACAGCAAGGCTTCCAAGGGTCCAGTTTGAGTTGGGCGCGCCTTTGAAAAGGGCCATGTAGGTCTGAAATCCTCACATACTCTGACAGAGGAGAGGGGGATTTGAGGCTGTTGTGAAACAGGTATTCTTTGTCAATATGATCTTATTTTAACTTAAAACTACTTACAGATCTTTAGAGCACCGAGCCCTCTGAGGGATGGCTGAGTGACACGGTGCCTTTGAAGATACAGTGGCATCAATAGACAAAACATTAGCCTCACCTGGCCTGTCTTGTGTGTCACCCAGCCCTGTTTTAGGCACCCAGCCTTGGAGAAAATCCACTCCTTTTGTTTGTCCGTGGCTAATCCAGGCAGAGGAGAATGGGGAGCTGCAGAAAAACCATTCCCCTTGTCTGAGAAGGCTTAGAGGTGCCAATTTTGACATTCTACATATTCTTAAAATTCTTGTGCTGTCTGTGAGTAAAAAAAAGAAAGTAAAAAGAAAACAAAAACAAACCCAAGGGACTGCATTGTGTGTGCTCAGACTGAGCTACAGCCTGAAACCATAAGCCAGAGACCCATTTTGTCACTTTGCACTTGCAGTTCATTTTCACACTAATCCTTCCAGTGTAGGGCTGACTAAGAAAAAAGTAAACAGGCTAATGCCAAAATCCCCCTTGTGTATAGGATTACTCAGTGGTGAGAAAATGGCTTGGATACCTGGGCTGGGGAAGAAGGGGACCCCCACCCAAAGGAGAAAGGGGATGGAGATACAGATTTTGGAGTACCAGGTTCTTTGCTAGATGGTAAGATGATGGTAGAAAAAGGAAAAAAAAATCACAACTCTATCTCCTCTCAAGTCTATTTAAGCAATATACATCAGGAGTGAATATACACACACATCTCCCTTGCAGCATATTTGATCTAGTCTGTAACTTTTTCCAAAATTAATCTAAAGACTTTTTGGACAACCTGACCCACTGGTGCTTCAGGAAATGATCTGTAGCTCCTGTGTCTGCCAGCCTCAGACAGCTTTCTCCAGCACCTTCAAGAATCCCAAAGCAGTGCCAGGCATTATGATTAGGCAAACATGCCTCATCACAGATGCTCATGTCTTAGCTCAGAGCTGAGCTTTGGCTATCCATAGAGCTGACAATTAATTCCTCCTTTTCTGAAACAACTGAGTGTGAAGCAAGACACACTTCAAAGCCTTTACCACCAAATAATCATATCAAATTACAACCCCACTGTAAAACTGTTCTTCACACGCTGACATAAATTTAATAATTAAAGAATCACCATAAAGCTCAAACAGAACAAACAGGAAAAAATTCCACTATCAGAGTGCAAATTCTTTAACACTTCTGTTAATTAACTACATAACTGAATATGGAAATCATGGTCTCCTCTGGGCCACAGAAATACAAGGGCAAATAGTGACACAGTGGATGTTTTTTACCGAACTTATGTCATGTTACCCATCAGGGAACTTCCACTGGCAAATGTTTTTTTCACAATTTATTAAATAACCTGTGTGTTTAGGAAAATGAGACTGAAATGCAGATTACCACTCTTTTATTAAGCTCTTGGAACGCACTTTTGCTTTTAGATGAGTGAATTACAGATTTGCTGAGCTATCTGAAGCAATCTGGCTAATCTGAAACTGAAACCACCTTTAAAATTTCTTTCTGATGCTTACTTAAGGAAGCCTGAGAAGAATCAAATTCACCACTTGTGGTGATGGATGTGAAATCAATGCATGAAAATGCTACTTCACATTGGGTTGTGTGTAATCAGCAGTGTTTACTTCATGCAAAAATTAATCTTAAACCTGCAATTGTCAGAAGTACTGACACATAAAGGGTCTGACACATAAAGGCCCTTTGGTGTGATTGTCCTAAAATTGGTTGATGTATGCAAAAATGATGCATACATCAGTACATACTCCTACAGTCAAAAGCTGGTTCTCCAGTCCTGCTATGCCCTTGCATCTGAGGAGAGGAAACACAGGAAAACAATTGTGGTTTTTCTGCACAAAAATTACTGCAAAGTAATTGGCAATGGGTAATTTACAAGGATGTTGATTAAAATTTCTATGGGGTATAACAGGGGTTCAGTAGTCACTGACAGATTATTAACAGTGGGCAATAACTCCCCTTCTAGCTGCCTGTAACTGATCCCAGCCTCTATTACTCTGTATCTAATAGAACTTCTAATAAACTATTCTACATAATTTTCATAAATCAGAATAACTATTAATCGTGTACAGAAATTAAGTGAAACAGGTGGACATAGGTATTCACTGTGGGATGTTGCCACTCAGGGAAACCTAGCAGAATCAGTCTGCTGACCAAAACATGTATTTTAGGGTAGAAGGAGCAACAAACAGCCACGGTCTTAACAGACGAGATGCCATTAACTAAAAAGCAACATAGAAAGCACTTTTGATTTTCACTTGCTAAATGTAATCTAACATTACCCACCACAAGCCAGAGGTCAATGTCTCTTCCCTTCTAGCAAATGCTGGCTGTGGAGGACAACCAAGGAGTAATGTTCTTCCTTTGAACAATACTTCCATTAGCAGGAATACTGCTGTTTCTAAGTGGCTTTGCTGTTGAAGCACATGCCACTGTACTTGAGAGTTTTAGATATTTTAAAGCAACAATGACAACAATAACTCCTTTTAAGTAAAAAATCTTCTTCAACATTTTAAACAGAAACTTTGAAAAAGTTTGTGGCATTACTAAATGATGGAACTTTGCCTTTCAAACTTTAGGTTGGGGAAGAAAACTACTTTTTCCTTTCCTCTTGCCTTATGTTCACTTTACAATAGAGTACCCATTCTTCACTTACATATCAGACTGAAGTAGGGAACCTATTCACTGATATGTGCTCTATCAGTTGTTAGTAAGTGGATGGGTTGTTGGGGCTTCATTTTTTTGAAAACCCAGCAGAATACACACCTTCTATTTTCTTGCCAGCCCTTTATTTCGCTTTCTGTTTTTTCACAGATTGAGTAAAGTTGGAAGACACCACAGTGGATCATCAGTCCAATGTCCTTGCTCGAGCAGGGTCATCCCAGAGCACACAGGAGGTGCAAGCTACACAGCACAGGATGGTGCCTCACAGGTTCTTGACTATCTCCAGTGAGAGAGACTCCACAGCCTCTCTGGGCAGCCTGTTCCAGTGCACAGTCACCTGCACAGTAAAGAAGCTCTGACTCATGTCCAGGTGGGATTTTCTATGCATCAAATTCTGTCCACTGCCTCTTGTCCTGCTGCTTGGCACCACCCAGCAGAGCCTGGCTCCATCCTCTTGACACCCTTTTGGATACTGATGGACATTGATAAGGTCCCTTCTCAGCTGTCTCATCTCGAGGTTTAACAGGCCCAGCTTGCTCAGCCTTTCCTCATGCAAGAGATGCTCCAGTCCCTTAATCACCTTTGTAGCCCTGTGCTGGACTTGCTCCAGGAGTTCCAAGTGTCTGTTGTACTGAGGAGGACAAAAATGAACACTGTACTCCAGATGCACCCTCGCTCAGCTCCAGGGGGATCCAGAGGGGCAGGATCACCGCTTTTTTGGGGCGTAAGGAGACTCTTGTGCATCACAGAGAGAATTAGCAAGGCCTGTACTTCACCTTCATCCTCAGCAAAGGTTTGCTTCAGCTGCTGAGCCAGGCTTTCCATTGGTCTGCACACTGTCTTATACTTCAAATTAAACATGAGAGATATTAAGCACTAAGATCAATGATAATATTTTTCATAACCCTTGCAAATTATAAAATTCTCCTTGAGAAAAAAGGCAAGTATATGTATTGCTTGGAACTTGTGCTTGCATACCGGACAAATTTCCATGTTTGAAAATTTGTCCTAAGGCTGTGTTTTGTTACCTGATGTAACAAAAGGTTGATAAGGTTGCATGTGGCTTCTATAAAAAGTGTGATATTATCTCCCCTTTGTTTTCCATTGTATTGGTTAAGACTGGACTCAAGACTGTTTTTGTCACTGAACTAGGGAATTAAGTCTTATTTTCCTGAATAATTCTTGAAAAATTAGTATCAAGGATTTGCTACAGTTACTTTTGTTCATGTACATATTTTTTGAAAGTATTAGCACACAAAAATATGAACACACAGCTAAGATATTCTAAGTCTAAAAAATGGCAAGTATTATATTTCATGGCAAACACCACAGTCTATTCAGGAGAATTAGTGTGTAAATGTGCCCTTTACACAGTTCATGGAAGCCCTTCCTCAGTATAATAAGATGCATGTTTATGACAAAAACACTGTAGCAGAAATCAGAGTGATTCTAAGCCAAGGTAAAGGTACTTCTTAGACTGTAAATAGCTGTATTAGAAGATATATTACTATAGTTGTACTTTGATTCAGTCTTTCCTTTGAGGTGAAATCTTATTCATGTTTTAGTGTTTTGATATAGTCAAGCTCATTTGGAGGCATTCAGTGGTTTTTGTTTGGGAAACCATCTAACAGGCACTACTCAGCTCTTTATGAATAGAAACTCAATTTCTTAAGTATAATAGAGCTGTTCATCGGGTCTGTCCTTGTGTTCAAAATTCAAAATATATGTTCATAAATAAAAAGTGACATTATTCAGTCCCATCCAAAAGGATAGAAACCTAAACATTTTTTTATGAAGGTAAAATGAGGTGACATGTAACAAAAAGGAGAGGCTTTTTTGTATCACAGTGTAGCTGGATACAGCAAACAATGTGGAGTCTACAATATAACAGCTCTAAGAGATACATTACAGGCTGTGATGGCAGTCTTCTCTGGAGTGTTCTTCTTATGGTGCTGAGTATCTGAGCAAGGCTGTCAGCCCCAGAGCAGCTAAACAGTATTTTTTGTTCTGGAAAGAGTGAGTGAAACTAAAGAATGATTTGTAAATCTGGTCAGTATTTATTTATGTTTTTAAGTCAGGGTAATTCTGAACTGGCTGCTTGCAAAGGTGGTCTTGGTCAGCCTAAGGAGTTCTTCACTCTCTTTGGAGAAGGATTATTTGCTAGGGCAACAAAGGTTTACCAGTGTACAATAAACATTTCTCCAATCCCTTAGTTTCAGTGAAGGTGAATGTAATTGCAAAACTGGGTTAATTATAAAATTCCTGTGGAGAGTAAGATCCAAGAGATTTTTTCTGAGGAGAAGGTTCAGTGTTTTGGGTTTAGAAACAGAATCACAATCACAGAGCACTGGGAGAAATGCCAGTCTGCTTCTTGCTGTCCCCTTTCCCCCGGTGTCTGAGTCTCCCTGTGTCTGTTTTTCTCACAAAAAGTGGCCCAAAGTGCCAGCCTGGAGCTTCTCCTGGGGTCCATAGAGACTTCAGGGTGTGCTGGACCCCAAGGCTCCCTGCACCAATAACCTGCATCCATGGGACCATCTACCCCAGGATGGATGTTATCACCAGGGCATAAGAGTGGGAAACATTTCCTAAGGCAAGATGAGCTGGGAAGGGCTGGTCTGCTGGGACATGCAGGAAGAGCAGCTGATCATTACCAGGGCCTGTTCAAAGTCCCTTTTACCTCTCTGAATGGGGTACACTGAGGAGGTGAAAGGTACACAGAACCATCATAGAATGGTTTGGATTGGAAGGGACCTTAAAGATCACAGAAGTCTACCCACCTGCCATGGGCAGGGACACCTTGCACTAGATTGGGTTGCTAAAAGCCCTGTCCAACCTGGCCTTGAGCACTGCCAGGGATGAGGAAGACACCACCTTCCTGAGCAATCTGTTCTGATCCCTCACCACCCTCACAATGAAGAATTCCTTTCTAATACCTAATCTAAATCTACCTCTTTCAGATTGAAGCCGTTTGCTCTTGTCTTATCACTTCAGAACCTTGTAAAAAGACAACGATATGTGGTTTTTGGAGAAGCATGCTTCTAAGAATTTTGGTCAAACCTCAGTAACCAGTAATGTCATAAACCTGAGGATGGAGCTTCAAGAAGCTTTTTCCATATTAAAATACACTGCAGAAACTTTAGGCCAGCAAGGTTTAGGCATTTAATTGCCCAGTGGGGCCTACGCCCTGAGCTCCTGCTCACTGGGTGTGCTGGGTTCTCAGCAAACTGGCAGCTGAATTTGAAGATGCCTGTCTGAAGTTCTGAATAGAAGTATTCCTGAGAGCTGACAGAAGTTGAATTCACAAAAACTTTTAGAAAAAAGACTTTGGCGCTTAATCATAAGATTTTTCTCACTAAATTCAATATGATAATTGTTTATTTTGCTATTTTAACTAAGGCATAACATGTTTTAAAAGTAATATCTGTTCTTGTATTTTAAAAGATCAGTTTAGTAAGTAAAAGGGAGATATTTCATTACTCTCTTCCTTTGCCTCTTTTTAATTATCTTTTTTTTTCTCTGTTGACAGAGACCTGGTTTGCTCATTCGTTCTGTTCTCACAGTGCAACTTGAGCTGTGTTCAGTGTTATGTTACTTCCTTCCTGCATCAAGAAACCTCTATCATGCCCAATTTACACTCTTTGCTTTCACTGCACATCGTGTCAGCATTCCAGGCTGCAGTTAGTGGTGATTAAATAAGGTAGAAATGCCTGAAATCCACTGGTGATCCAGCCTGAAACACAGGAGCTGATAACTTCTCTGCTGCTTGTTCTGTGCAAGTCCAACTTGCTTGTACTCTTTGCTCAAATGCAAACGTTGGATTTTTTTAAATACAAGAAAAATCCAAAACAATTAATAACCTGGAAAACTCTCTTAATTCAGTTTAACAATTTGTAAAACTTCTTTGACAAATGACCACAGCGTTTTCACTTCCACTAGCGTAGTATTACTGAGATATACAATTGAGTTCAATTGCCATGAGGTACAAGCTTGATTTAAAAAAAAAACAAAGGTGGCTAAATCAATATGAAAACAAGTAGTTAAGTAGTCAAAATTTAGGTTTGAGTTAGACATTTGGCCAAAGCTGTATTCTAGCCTTTCATGAAACTTGCTAGATTTCAAGTGTGACCTCTTTTGCTAAAAACGTAGGATTTCTGAAATCAAACTCTGCCTGGTTAGTGTATGTGGCTCTTTGCATGCTACTGTCCATTTAAAAAAACATCTCAATAAAGAACACAGGCTGCCATGATATTGGACTCCTGTCTTAAGAAAGCTCCATGAAACTGTACTACTAAATCTTAAGAAAGCTACCAGATAAATGTAGGAATGACACCAACATTAGTACTTTCCTTGAAGGCAAATGCTGCAATTTGAGCATAAAACAAACCAGATTATGAGATAGGAGAAAACGCATGTGAGGCAGCCACAGAAAACCCCTCTGCATGGCTTCTGCTGCTCATGGGATTACCCCCTTAGACTCCTGTTCCTCCTCTGCTCCTGATGGTGAGGTTGGGTTGGCCATCTCCTCCAGCCTCTACCCCCACTGCAGGCATTGGTTTCTAACAAACCCCTGCCCTTCCTCTCCCCCAGCCCCTGGGACTCCCACAGAGGGGTTCCTCTGGCTCCAGTTGTGAATGCACAGCTGATCAGAGAGCAAGAGAGGGCTCAATAACCTATGGACTGATGCTCCTAAACATCTTTGTTGGGACTATCGACTTTTTGCTGCTCCGCTGCAGCAAATCTGGATTTCGGCTTACTTGCTGCAAGCTGAGCACTCCCAAGGGAGCAAACATGGAGATTAGGCAGATAGATAACCAGTGCTTGCTTTAGCAGGGTCTTTGGATGCCACAGGGGTGTGGAGAGGAGGATGGGTGTTCTCCTGCAGAGCGTGATGCCGGTGGAAGTCTCCAAGGCAGGATCGCTGTGACAGGACTTCCTTCTCTGATCGGAAAGGAGATAAGAATGAAACTCTAACTAGAGAGCCTCTTCTCAAAAGTAAGATTTAATGGCTTCTAAATGATTGTGTATCTATCTAATGGATTTAGCCTGTGGCAGGAAAAAAGGAAAAAGAAAAGGGTTAGGAAATCCAGGACTGAAGTTAAAGCTACTATGAAGCAAATCTCAGCAAAATAAACGAGTGTAGGTTCATTCTCTCAAAAACATACAGGGAAAACAATAGAATTGGAAAACAATTTATGTTTAGCACTTTAACAAAATAACTAGAAAACCCATCTATTTCAGGAAGAACTGAATAAAGACCAGGACTTGGGCTTTTATTTTTGCTTATTCTTTAAGTATTTTCTCAAGACAGTACTAAATTGCAGATAAGCACTGAGTATGTAATGGCTGGTAACAGCACATAGTTCAGGCAAGTGAAACGTGTGCCTTGTCACAATATTGATGTGCTTTATTAAGGAATGTTCAGACACTGCCTTTGCAACGTGTAAACATGACCATTAACCAGAGTGAAGAGGACAGGATGGCAGGCACAAACAGAACAGAAATCATCTGCACCACCTGACAAAAAATACACCTTTCCAGTGTTGAAAAACATCAGTGGTGCAAACAAAAAAGTTGAGATGAGTGGGCAGAAAACACAGCAAATATGACCAGTGGCATTTGCTAGCTGTAAGTCTGGATCTCTGCACTTTGGGATAGTTGGTAACATTGGCATGTGTCTTGTGAGGCATTTCATTATCATCTGCCTGCAGTCTTGATGAACTGTATTTATTTTCATTGATTCTTAAATATTCATACTATCAAGTGCTCAGGCTCTAAGAGAGACATGAGGCATGTGCTAAAGTGGATTTGTACTGACTTCAACACAATCCCCTTTTTTCTTCCACTTCACTGGCTGAACAATCAGTCACAGATGGGACAGATCCCATGCAAATTCTGTTCCTCTCCTCAAGATTTTTACCAGCCCCCACTGAAGATGCTGTGCAGGATGGGCTCCTGTGCTGTCTTGTATAGGCTGGAGCAAGGTGCTTGTTTACATGCCTCCCAAAACTGGGAGCAGGAGAGAGGGAAATGCAAATAAATATGTATGAACCTTAAAGACATGTGAGCAGTTCTTTCCTCTCTCCTCTCTGAGACCTGCTCAACCCACAGCACAGAGCAGTTTCATGTGAGCACGTTTTCAGAGACTGGCCTTCCACATCCATTCTGGGCAAATGGAGAACTGGCACAACTTAGAATAATATTATTAGCTCAAGAGCTCGTACCACAAGATTGTAAGCCCACATGCTGCAGAAAACCAAAGGCCAAACCTGCCAGGAGGTGCTGATCTCACACATCCCCTCGGTTCATCCCTCCCCCCTCTTTTCAAATAATGGTTCTGTCATTGGTGCAGGTTAGTGAGCACAGTTCCCCTTCTCCTCTTGCCATTAGGGTCTTTTATGTCTTATTATCGAGGTGTCTAATCTTCCTGCCCTTTGTTGAGCATTGCAAGCCTTGTTGCAGCTGTTCTGTAAGAGTTTAATGTAGCTCACTAGATCGATGTGGGGATGAGACTCTCCAAATGCATGTGTTCTGCTTAGATGTTATCATGAAAACATAGCAGCCTTGACCTTTCACATAACTTAGCCAGACATGAATGGTGGCAAGCCCTGTCCCCCAGCCACATAAATTTCATGCCTGTTCATCAGCTGCTGTTATGCAGAAGAGCATTTTATCTCCCTTACTTTTGACATCTTAATTTGGTTTCAGGGCTTTCCTAGAAGCTATTCTTTGTATATTTTCATCCCCAGCTTTTGCCTGCTGGAAGGTATTAGACAACAAAGTGCTGCCTGGACACTTTCATTTGTAGAACATGAGCTAATTAGCACTTTTAATGGGTTTAATGGATTGCACTGGAGTCTTATAGAAACAATGCTTCTTATCTAGCTAGCAATAATTGGGAACACAAATGGGTAGATCCCATTCTTCCTTGTAAGTGCATTAAATCAGCTGATGTCTGAGCTGGAGCAGTACCAATGTGAATCCATCTATGAAAGCTGCTACACCTTCCACTTTATTTTGTCTCTGTGTTCATGTATGTTGGTATTTGTTTCAGTGAGACTACCCACATGTGCTGTTTCTACTGCTGTGCAGTTCCCATTACATTTTGGTACCATTTACCATTTGTAATGAGATCCACAGCTTTATGATGAAGAGCTACCTTCTATTTCTTAATCCCTTGTTATGCAGTGTTACATGTATTAGATGGTTTACATATTAGATGTTAATTAAAGGGGAGCAGATGGAATCTGTCAGCATCAGAAAGGCTCTGTTTCTGATGTTCGTTTGTGAGCCAGCAGAAGCAATCCACTGGTTTGTCAGGAAGCAGCCCGCTGAATAAAACTGTAGTGTGTGAATGGACGATCAGAACTGCAATTTCTTTGACATTTAACTGCAATGTGATGGATTAATAATAAAGAAATTATAAAGTAGTTAAGGAAAACAGACTTGCTGAGCAGCAGCTGCTGCTTATGTAAGTATATCCTTGATGGAAAAATAGCTTGATGCCAAACATGAAGTGCTGTGCAAAAACGCAGCACTTCCGCTTTTATTCACTACTCTCCTCCCACCTTCCTGCAAACAGATTTATTTCTGTGTAATATTTTTCTACTGCTCGTGCTTCAAAATTTCTCTGTATCTCTCACAGGCAGATGAACATCTCAGTTTTCCAAGTGTGGGAATAAATTGAAGGGTGGGCTCTGAAATTGCTAATATACACAACAGCTTCTGGTGGGAAGACAGCAAGTGGCTATGCTTCCAGGCTCAGCCTGTCACTCACTGAGTCCCATCTTTACTCAGAAACATCCTCAAGCACAGAAGCAGAGAATTTGGTCGCTTGGGTAGGTATTGTCACTAGCCAGTGAGCTGCAATATTATTTATTTTCTCTCTGTGAGTCTCTTCTTGGTAGTGCTTTGATGATACCACTGCAAGAGGGATGCTCAATGATAGTTGTGGTGGTACACGTAGTTAAACAAACATTTGGCCCCTTAAAAATTAGATAATGAATCAACATTTTTACAGAAAGCCCCAAGTAGTCTTCAGAGAATTCTGTGTGGGGATGAGCTGTGGAAAGATGAGAAGCAAATGAAAATAATGACGGGGTATGGGAGAGAAGGAAAGGAGAAGTAGAGGAAACTGTAATGGATAAATATCAACATTTATGGGTATCTATCAAACTTCCAGTTTTGACTTTAAACATGTCCTAGTGCTGTTTCTTCCCCCAGTTCTGGAGCCTTGATTCACTAAAACCATATTTTTGTATCAGCTTAGGACCTGACAGAGAGACATGAAGTGAATCTGCAGTGTGAGAGAATGAAAGGAAGGAAAGGGGAAAGGAGGCTGTCAAATGGGCGATATGGCAAGCTTGTATACAGAACCCTTTGGTGGTTTCCAGCTTTTCACATCCTCATGGCAAAGCATCAGTCTTCTGATGGTGGGATGCAGGTGTGGGAGTGAGTGTGGCCGTATGTTTGGTAAATGCCTGGGAGGAATGAGGTGAGCTCTCAGCTGCCACACATTCTAGTCCATGACTGGGCTTCACCTCTCCAAAACAATGAGGTGCAGAAACAGCATCACAGCTGGCAGCAGCTTAGAGAATGACAGTCATGCCCAGTAAATGCGTTTGTGTTGGTGAGACTCATATCTGGAAAGCAATTGTGTCAGCTGGGGATAATTAGTTATGACATAAATGAAAAGATATCTTCTGTGATCTGATGACATTGCACAATTGCAGTATTCTACACTGTGAGAAATGCCTTTTTGTGTTGAAAGGAAGGACCAGATCTTGATTCTTCTGGAAAATCCTTTTTAAAAAAGACTGTACCTTCTCAGGGGTGAGTGAGCAAGATTGCATGTAAGCAGCTTTCAAGGTCACATGCTAAATATGTCAACACCTGTTTTACATTATGGTGGTGGCTGGGCTTCCCACCCATTAAACCAGTCACTGGCAAACTAAATGGGTCCCTGGTTCAGAGTGAGCTGGGGGCTTAAAATCAGTGTGGCACTTGGTGCTGTATCAGATGCCTGGGATGAATCTAAGTTATACTAATATAAAACAATTGCATTTATTGACCAAATTAGTGTGACATTAGTGCTTTGTATGTTTAAGAAGACCAATGTGCTAGAAAACATGCTGATTACCTTTAAACCATATTTTTGTAGCTTGTAGTGTCTTAGTCTTGGTCATCCTGAACATAATTATTTCTTGGTAGTCTTGAATAAATGTTCATTATTTTGCTTTCATTGTTTGCATTTACATCTACTATAAAATCAGTTGTTTTAAATGTGGCACAGCAGCCTCTCCTAAATCTCTCAATTTTTGCTGAATCCCATTTGTAATTATAACATCTATTTCTATATTAACCTGATGCCTGACATGGATTTATCTATTATATATTTTTTAATGCCTTATATTTAGTTTTAATAAGGTAGCTACTGATATTTTAGATATACCTTTAGTTTCTCTGAATGAAAACTGCATATTGTTTTTTATAGCTGAAAGATTTCCTTTTCTTCCCTTCTTATAATGGTTGTAATTAAAAATATGTATATCAAATGTTCATATCTTTTTTAAACTAGGAAAACATTTTCTAAGCAATTATTTCTTTCACATCTGAGAAGTTGTATCTATTGGTCACTCATTCCTCAAACAACTCATACTTAAGACTGATTTCTGGTTTTTGTTAGGAACCGCTAATAGCTTTTTGAAGATTCAAGTTTCAGGTATGCCGGTCTCTGCTGGAGTCTGTCCCCACCACACAGAAGAGCATTAGATCACAATATTCTCACCCTGCCAAATGTGTTTTCTTTGTTTTTGAGTCAGTGATTTTTGGCCATCAGACAGAGGCTAAATACTGAATTAAGATGTAAAGGATGGTGGAGGTAAGAAAACCACTTCCATCTTACAGGTAATCACTTAAAACCTTAAATCATAAAGTGCCCTGCATTTCTGATGTCATTGTAAGAGGCTGAAATGCCCTCTTGCAATACACCTCTCCCCAGTTCTAACAGACAAAATTAGTTTTTCTCTTAATTTCAACATTCAGGATGCAATCTGTGCTACCAGTATAACTTTTCTTCTGTGAGCCTACTGAGTTCCCAGAAGGATTTTATGCCAAGTGCCCTTTAAGCTTCGGTGTAGTGCATGAGTGAGACACAGTAAATCTGGGTCTGATGTTGGGCAGATGAAGAACAGGAGAAGCCTACTGAGCACAAAGGGCTTGGTGAGCAGGGTCTGTCCATTTATTGACTGCATGGTCAGGGTTCTGAACCACGCAGCCTGAAGTTGGAGGAAGTTGTTCCATTGACGATCTCAGAACGTGGACCTGTTCAACAGAGCTGTTGCTGAGGATATGACACTGGCTAGTTCCTCGTTGAAATATTTTACCTTAATTTCTCAGCAAGAGTTTCACATTAATTTTCATGTGCTGCACAGCTACATTAGAAAAATGTGTTTTCCTCCTGAGATTAATGTATAATGACATCTATCCAAAGAATGCTTAAGTATTCACACTTCAGAGAAACTGACCTTTAAGCCACACTTAGTGAAAGTAAGCTAAAATCAGTACTGCATTCTTGTTACCAAGGACACTTATAATAATCTTCTTAATTGTCCTTGACAATCTTATCATTAAAGATCTTGGCATTAATTAACTATATAATGTCTCTTGGTTGATAAAATCAGCCTTGCTGTCACAATAGGCATTGTATTTCCAGGCATTCTTTGCAGGGCTGTATCTATACCAGGGGTCGTTCATGCTACTAATGTTGCCTGGATGACACACAAACATTTGGAGCACTTAATTGTCTGAGAAGTGAGCTGAATGAAGGCAGTGGTGTCACTGTAAAATATGTTCCAACTCAGTGTTTCTTAAGGGACCTTTTATGCCAAGATTAGTATCAATGTTTAATTGACAGCCTCTTCACTTAGTTAATTACTTGGGCTATTGTAGCAGAAAGAGAGAAATGGACAAAGGCATTTGTGATATGAATCACTACCAATACAGAAACAAATATGTGAGTCCTGTGGAGACCTACAGGAAAAATACTAAGTCTCATCCTTCTCCTGCTGGAGTATTATCTTCTTTCAGCATTTTCAAAGGAAAACCTGAATCACCACAATAGCATTGGTGGTTCAAAGGTGGCTGGGTTCAATGCTTTTATAATTTTTAGATGACTGTTAGGAAAGATTGCAAGTAGAAGGCTGAAAGTTCAACCTGTGGGCTCTACATCAAAACACAATCAGACAGAAATTGCATGTAATTCCATATCTGCTCAGACATCACAAAAATTTTTTCTTTTTTTTTTTTTAGAATTTGTTTTTTTTTTTAAATGTGCAGACCAGAGTTTCAAGTGTGGTCTGTAAATCTTATACATTATTGCACTGACTGTGATTATGCTTAAAATGTGAGTGTGCCCAAGGTGTTTCAAATGCAAACATGGGAATACAGCAGTGTTGTTGAGATTGCTTTCCAGAAGGCACAGTCAGTCACTTGGTGTCTGAGCCTGATCTCTCGGGTGTGCATGCAGTACCCACCTGCAGCTGTGCCACCAGCAAGCACCAGCCAAAAGCACACAGCTGCTGAAGTTTCTACCATGGCCCTGTGTTAATTTTGCTGGGAACAGCAAATTTATCCTTCTGTCCAAATTTATCCTCCTGCCCGTAAATAGAGGGAAACAACAAACTTTTCAGTTTTGGCCACAGGATCTTGGAGGGCTGTGTGACTTCCTACCAAAGGCCATAACAGAAATCTTTGGAAAGGCCAGTGAAGAAATCCCTGTCCTCCCCTCTAAGCAGAGCTACAGAAGCCAAGAGGCAAGACTAGACATACTCCTTATGTAGCAGGGTGACAGTGTCCTTACTTTTTTTTTTTTTGTTCTGTGGTGTTACATAACCCATTTATTGTCCACTTGTTGTCTATCAGCACAAACACCCATAGGACTTAAGCAGTGAAGTGGGAAGGGCTACGAAACCTCTTCCATTTGCTAGTGCCACTGTCCCTCCGCAGCAAACGACCAGGACATGATGAAACTGAGCTTGAACTCTAAAATCCCTATGGACTATCCTCAAAAGACAGGGGATCCCGAGCAGGCCCACCAAAGTAAAAAAGAATTTTAACTAAGATGCTTAGCACCAGCAATCCTCTGGTTCAGACCAAAACCAATCATCACTTGCAATTTTGGAAGACTTTGGCATGAACAGCACTGCTGTGAGCAACAGCTCAGCCCCATTAAGAGTCTTCTATTTCCAAGTACAGACTCATCGGCTCCCCATATCACTTTATAACAGGTATTTAACTACCAATTAACACTGTGAGTCACTGATTAAGGAGTCCAGCTCTCCTCCTCTCTTGTCCACTATGTGTCCTCTCTCAGGCTCCTTGTAGCCAGCTGCTGCACAGCCAGACTGAGCTACCTCTGCTGGCTGCTCTGGCTGAAAGCTGGCAGTGAAGAAGAGCAAAGCAGTGGATGGATTAAGTGTCCTTCTAGGGGAGAGCCAGCATCTAGAGTGGCCTCAGCATACCATAGATCCACATATTTGTGATGTTCATTATGTGTCTGAAGGCAGCCAGAAGTTCACATAAGGGTTCAATGAGAATAATTTTTAATTTTAGTGGAGATGTTCTGACTCAATCTGCCAGTCAGACTGTATTTTTCTTCTAGCACTTTTGCCATCAAGCTTCCTTAGACACATCTTTAAATATGGAAATCATATTGCTTATGAAAAGGAGCAGACCTGTACTGCATACTGTGTCCCTTGGTGATCCTTCCAGAAAGTCATTCTCCACTAAGGAAACAGATAGCAGGTACTGGGCAAAGGAGACTAATCCCCATTACTGCTGCCATTGGGTCTGAGCTGGATGCAGACACCTCATGCTCCATAAAGCATCAGGGCATGCAATTTCTCCATACAGAGCACTCATTTTCTTTTTGCTTCTTTGACGGAATAAATCAGATTTCCAGGTTCAAGTAAACGCTTTCTTATACGACTCTCGTTTTACTTCACACATTTCTTTGCTTTTCATCCTTTTCTAGCCATTTTGCAGAACAGATTTCACAAAACCTTGCATATTCTAGGGCAAAACAAAAAAAGAATTGCCAAAGTTTGGGTTCTCAAGCACTCTCCTCCAGACTACAGGAGAAGGCTAAAGTTAATGCAAGAGTTTACTCTCTCCTTTTCCACAACGGAAATATGAACCCTAGTGACTGTGTTGGGGAAAGCCCACAGCTGAATAGAAGGGAAGACGTAGGTGCCAGTGAAATTTAACAGGAGAGTAAAAAGATGACTCCAAAGCTTCTGTATTTGGATCTGAACAAGGTCTGAACAGAGGTTCCGAAGGCCACTGATGCTTGAACTCTGACTTGCTGTAGACTGAAATACGTCTTCCAGTTTATTCAGGGGCAGGGCTATATTTCATGGCTTTGGATACAGCTCACAAGCTTCCATCACCATCACCCTCAACCCCTGCCAGATTTACAACGCAGGCCAGCTTCCTGTTATTTCAGGTCACTGTCATTTCATCTGCCTTTAGACACAATGTTTTCATAACTTTGAGGAATGAATGCAACATTCACTTTTTCAACAGCTATGTTTTCACCCTGACTGCTCATTTTGGAAGTCATCACATGTCATAAAAGTGTATCAAACAAAAAGTATATCAAAGACTGGGTGTCAAGATGTGCCTTTAAATGACCTGTAGGAGTAAGAACATCTTATTCTGCATCAAGCTCATCCAGGTGGTTTGTGATACTGCAGTATATAAACTCACCCTTTTTGTGCCTTTCCTCATACTATTGTATTAGTCTTGCGAAAGTTCAATGACTCAAAAATGAACAATGTATTTTGAAATTACATGTGCCTAGGGAAGATATAAACCTTGAAAGAACAAGTTGGAGATAATAATAAACTGATTTCTGGGACTTATGTTCAGGAAAACAAGTCACGATGAGGTCCAATTCTTGTCTACTTGCCCCTGTAAAAATAGCCCCAGTAGGGCAGAGTGGTGATTTTTGTCCAAAAACTTGACTTGGTAGCTAACTACAACTGGGTGCTGTTTTCTTTGATGCCCACTGACACAGGAAAGCCTTGTATGAAACTACCACAGTGCTCTGTGAGTCAAACTGTCCTCGGCCTTCTGCTTGTTCTGTCTGTTGAGGTAAGGGAAGTGAAGCTCCAGAAAGAAAACAACTTGTGACTCACAGAGGAAAGGTGACAGAATGATAAGTAGGGCACACTTGACTGCTGTTTTCACCAACAAATCTTTCCTTTACCTAGTTCTGCTACAAGCAGTAGCTCTCTCTGTGTCTTTTTTGCTAGTTCTCCATTCTCCATCTTGCAGAACTTCTGCTGTTATTTTCTCTGGCAGGTTATTAGAACCTTGAAGTAACAAAAAAAAAGAAAATTAATACAGGGGAAAGACTAGACTGGAAAAAATAATCTGTATGGAAAAGTGCATCTGCTAGTTTCTGGAACAGTCTTCATAGGCAGACTCTGCAAAGGGTGTATTGCAAACAGAACCAGTCACTGGTCAAGAACAGAAATCGCTGGAAGAAGATAAATCTTTTTAAGACATTTTATTTTCATCTTGTGTAGCCCTGCTCATAGGCAATGCCACCTGAGGCAGTTGCAATGGCAGTCACCATTACACTGCTACCACTTGGATCTCAGAGTTAGTTTGCCATAGGACTAGTCACTTGGAACTTGTATTTTTGGCTTGCTGGCTGTCATTTTCAACAAAACAACACTGATATGTGCTTAGAAATTTTTTTTTCTGAAGCCATAAAATCAAGACTTTTTATGTATAAATTGTTTAAAATTATTTAATCTCCAAAAAAAGCACTGGGATTATCTTCTCTGTATTATTTAAATACCCTTCCATAAAACACTGAAGACACTAGTTTAAAATATCAATCATTAGCAGGTAAAACATGCGTTCCATCCTTATTTTAGTTTTAGATTTTGCATGTCATGATATTATTGAACAAATGCATGACAAATCTTTGGGTAGCAACTCCTGCAAGAGGAGACCTGGCTACCATAATAAATGTTAAAAAGTATTAGGGATTAAAAAGCCAAACAATAACTTACCATTGAAAGCCACAGCAGGTACCCACACGGCATGTCTCAGAGGAAAAGCAGTGTTGGAGTAAGCACCAACATAAGGTGACACACAAGTCTGGGACATGGACGGGGGAGCAGGAAGGGACAGAGTGGTTAAAAGTGCAGTTTTCGTTCAATTGACTTCTGGCAGCTGAATGTTTGACTGCCCCTCTGTGTGAGAGATCTCCTGATGCCCAGGGCACATGCTTGGTCCGTGCAGAGTGCACACATGCAACAGCAACAACCCATCTGCAGTACAAATAAATGGTCTGCTATGCAGAGAGCCACAGCCTAGGGAGTTGGTGTGCCAATCAAGGGGGAGACTCTTCCAAAGTGCAAAGGACAGCAGAGCTTTCGGCTCGCCCTGATGCTTTTAAATGTCCTGCACAAACCCAGAGTCCTGGAATGTAGGTGTGTCTGCCAGGTCTTGCGTGGTTGCCTGCTCCTTTGCTTCTGCAACCAGCTAAGCTGTTGCAGGCCAGAAGAAATTGGGATACCATCTAACTATGTCAACATGCTGTTGGGCATGGCCTAATAAGCTCTGTTGAGAGGTGGCATCTGTTGCCTCAGTCTCAGCTTGGCACTCGCAGGGATATGTCTGCTGTCTTTTATCTGGTTGGCTTGATCTCTGAGATGAATTATTCTCAATGCCTGATTGTTTACACCTTGAAGGAGGATTTTCTCCAGCACAAAACAACATTATTAATTCTCTTCTAAGATATAAGGTTGTCTCTCTCATTTTTAGGAAAATAAAGAAGTAATTTAGAAAAACCTCTTATAATGGGAAAAAGCTTTCCATTTAATCGGATGCTCTGCAGAACCTGTAGACCTTCCCATTTAACCCATGATACTTTCTGTAAGGATGGAAAGTGCTCAGGCCTCAAACCTAGCAGCTCCAAACTGGACCCATATAAACTAACAGAGACCACTCACTACCTTCTGGATTGCTGTAAGTGAATGTCATCTACTGCAAGCAAGATGAAAGCTTGAACAATTGCCAAAGATGAGCCAAGCCAAGGGACATGACTTGGCTCTCTCTGCCACAGTCTTGACGGGGCCAAGGGAACTTGCTGCACACATGTGGCAAAGCATATAAATTAAATGGTTTTTGACAGTGGCCACCAGAAAGCAGTGTCATCATCCTGTCACTGAGCTCTGCTCTAGCCCGGTGCCACAGGCTGCAGTGAGCAGCTCAGGGTCAAGGACACAAAGAGCTGGGTTACACCTGAATCCACCCATGCATGCTGCTGGTCATGAATCCCCTTTGGTATGGCAAGGAATGGAAAAAGCCTTCAGTTCTCAGTCCAGGCTTTTATTTTGCCAACTACTGGCATCTAACTATGGAAGAAAATGCTGTAGCTTTTTTCACTTGTTTGTTTCCAGTGCAATTTTTTTGCAGTTTCCAGTGCAATGGAGAGTGTGTGAAGGCAAGAAAAATGAGGTACCAGCACTGGCCTTTGTGAAAAGTAGTCACCAGCAGCACTGCTTAGCATTTCACATCACAAATATGTTTGAATAGGACAACAGCCTAAATCCCATGGAACAGGAGGCATGATCTTCCTGAGATTAGTGAGCATACTCTGTTAATATATATCCTAACTTTTGGAATCTGTAGCTTTAATGATATTTATATGAAAAAAAAATTAAAGAAAGAAAAAATAGAAATATAAATGACACTGCTAATTCAAAATTAATGGCAGCTGGATGTACCATAATTTATCTCTAACTTATGGCTAAGCATAAGATTTACAGTGCCAAAAATGCAGAGAGATTTTCTAGATATTTCCCACCAATGAAAGAAATGCCTGTAATGCCTGATGGTGGAGTTGGCTTACACCACTCCAGTGCCCACAGCCCTGCTCAGGTTGGGAGGCATGGGCTGGAGACAAGGGTTTATGACACACCAGCCAACATATAGATCAGAATACACCTTCTCTGTGGAATCACCTGGTACTTCTCCACAGTTTTTAGCTCATATTGCTTGATAAATAGATTAGGTGAAGGATGAATATATGAAATAAAGCAGTGCTATTTACTTCTGTGTGTAAAGGATAAATTAGTGAAATGGCAAAACATCGCACAAACCTTTTAATGCCAGTGCTAAAAGACAATGTTGATAACTCTGTATAATGCAAAACTGACACGTACTATAACACAGATGTATGAAGAACAGACCTGTTATACATGCCAAGAATAAAACTGACAGCAAAAGGAAGTCTCTGTAACTGTGAACTTCCAGGCTAACTGAAAGGGTAGGATCCGTGCTCATATTGACACATGGGCAGCTGAGTCATGCACAGTTTGAGAGGGGTATCCTAAAAAGGGCAGTCAGTCTGCTGCAGGCTGGGCTAAACCTCAGGGGAAAGTCTGTTGGCTGAAAGAACTGAGCTTTTTTTATTGAAGAAGAAAGTTATGGCAAGTGATCCAGGTTTGAAAAATGACATGAAGAGCTAGAGTTTAAAAGACCTCTCGGCAGCATTGCATCAGCTCTCTTCTAAAAGCCTGATATTTTCTTTACACTTACTTACCTTTTTAATTAACCTAATAACTTCATAGGTTTTTAAACTCTCACTAGTTTTCAGGAGACTTTGTTTCTTTAGACAAAAAATTTGGGAAAATTTTGAAAAAACTAATTTGATCATGCTAGATCATGTTAGTGTTTGATCTGAAGCTGAGGGCTCGACCATTTCACATGAAACACAACTGTGTAAATCAAGAGACACATCTCACCCTGAGTGGTTGTCTAAAATAAGTCAGATGAATCACCCTCTGGAGAAAGGAGTACAGAATGCCTACAGACACTACATAATTAGGGCTTATGATTTTTAAAGTTAATGAGATAAATCCTGTGCTGGAGAACTGTAGTTTGCACTGCACTATGAAAAAGGCCATGCATTGAAGGCTAAAAACTGAGTATTTTAAATGCCCCTTCATCATCCCATCAGAATCAGCTGAAAACCCTGCTGGGGTGGGGTTGAAGCAGCATGTGGGGATGTACTTCAAGGCTATGCCATAATGTGTATGCACAATAAAGCAGAGTTAAGACGGTTAAGACAATTTTGTTTTAATTGATAACATGAAGTAATTGGCCTACCTTGGATTTTTCCCCAGTATTGCTTAGACTGCAGAAGAACTTAAATTGTCTTTTAATGAACTCCATCTTAAACTGGTGACCCATGAAATGGTTTGCAGGCTGCAAACTGGTGTTATTAACATGCTCAGCAAAGCTGCTATTTTCACCAACATTTCATGAAGGCACTGTAAAAGAAAAGGTGACTTCAGAGGAGCAATTCACTTAGAAAACACTTCCTCAAACAATTAATCTACAAAATACCTTTTTCTTCAAGATTTTGCACACTGAATCGTATAGTTCAAAACAAAAAACTGTCTCTCGTTTCCCTCCTTCCACCCTTCAGCTCCAGGCAGAAAGCTCTCCCTAAACTGCTGGTGAAGTTGTCCCCAGATGTCCTGTTACCTTCACAGGTGACAATGTTCTTCTGGAAGTGACAGCCAGCCCCAGTTGTTGAAACATTGTGAGGATTGAATGTACAGATGAAGAGTTATTTCAAGTAATGAAGCTCCAATCAGTAATCCAAATACAGGATTACTTCTTGCCCCTCTTTTTGAGACCTGCTTCACTTATTACCACATGGCCTCAAGCACTAGTGGGATTTTCCCCTCAGGGGCATCAGTTTGGCAGGATTGATAGTTCTGTAAGCTGAGAGCAGAGGTGAAGCCTGAAGGGGTCGGTGGTATCGTTGCTGCATGATAAAGATCCACAAACATTAAGGCATTACACAGAAAAACCAGTGAGTCTCCATTGCCAGACAAAAAAGAAAGGAGAGCCCAAAATCTGTTATTTCCCTCTCTCAGGTTCCTTGTGTAAGCCTCTAATTTCTCTGTCTTTTCTGACTTACAGCACAAAGAGGAAATTATTTTTGGGGAACTTGAAAATCCTTCATACAAGTAAAATTCTTAGAAACATTTACAAATACTGCATATGTCTATTCATCTTGGGGTTTTTTTTTTGATATGCAACACAATGTTATTCACCACATTTGGAGTAAAATAATATTGGAGGATAGTGTGTTTAGAAAATTAGTGTAAAGCTGGACTGTGTAGCACATAAAGCAAACAATTTTTTTTCCTATATCATCCCAATTCTTAACAAGATCCTAAGGCTCTGTGGTCAAGGAAAATAGTGACCCAAGAGCATATTAAAATTTGTTTTGCCTCTTTTTTTCATGGAAAAAGAAAAAGAAATGTGTCCACTGAGTTCTTAGCCCTGGGAGTTTGTTGCTTCCCAGAACTGAGCCTTTTGCAATGACCAATATATTTTCAATAAATGACAATTACATAGCACTGAAGTTTTGACACAGAGAAACATTTGTTTAGGAAAAATAACACTTTGATAACAATTTCTGTGTGCAAGAAGAGCGCCCAAACATCACAGCTGCACAGGATAAAAAGCTTAATTATCAGGCATTAGCCAGCATGCCCTGAGAGCAGCTGGCTTTGCTGGGCCAGCTACCTGCTGCTATCCCTGGATTGTCCTCACAGGTAGCAGTGAATCCTGCTTCTGCACAGGGATGCTGAGCCACGTGGGATGTTTGTTAGAGGACAAGAGGAGTGTCCTTCTGCCGGGCAGCTGGGAGGCGGAGGGCTCCGAGTGGGGGGAGATGAAAGGAGGAGAAACTGAACACAAGTATGCACGCCTCCAGGTCTCCAAAGGCTAAAGCTGTTAAACTTTGGAACCACACTAGCTCCAGGAAATAGCTGAAGTTCACATCCTATCCTCACAGTCTGCATTTAGCTGCACATTTACTCTTAAGTTTATTTTTAATTTTATGGCTGGTCCACATGCTGCTCATTGGCCTATACTCCTCTCCCTGCCATGTTACTTGGGAGTTTCAAAGAATACTTTTCTTTTTCTTTCTGGTAGTGCAATGCTAAATGACATTCATAAATTTGCACATCCTTCAACTTTCCTCACCTGTTTATGGCAATTTTTTTTCACATTTCTAGAGTAACTTTCATTTCAGGCATACACAAGATGACAATGTAAGGAAGGTGGTTAAGAAGTTAAGGTTACTAAATTATAATAACTCAGAAATTTGTTACTTTATTAACAAAATTAAGTGCTTTAAATCATAATGAATCTAGGAATGCAGGAAATAAACCCTTGACTAAGTCCCAGCACTTCCTAAAACTGGGAATCTCAATTGGCACATCTGAATCCTGCACAGAGTGGGATCTGAGGAGGCCAGCACTGAGTGTTTATCATCTCCCCCTGCAGGGGCAGATGGAGGAAAAGGATGGGGAAGAATGTGTCCAAGATCTCCAGCCTCTTAGCATTGCACTGCAGAAGGAGGATGAGGAGCAGAGGGAATCCCATCAGGGGATTTTCCCTTAGGTTTTCCTGACCCATTATGGGACTAGAGGAGAAAATCCATCATCCAAGGGGACATCTGCAGCAGATGGATTTTCCCCACAAACACCGGAAGAATCTGAAAACCCACAGTAGCTGCAATGATGGCAGCTTTGACAATAATATTCATCTTGGCTGAGGTCAGGAACACACTTCTCTGTATGTGGAACATTCACAGGGAGTTAGTCATACAAACCCAGACAGCAAAGCCAGCCGCAGCACGGAAGATTTTACTGTGTATCAGGGTTGGAGCTACATTGAACCCATAGCACATTGAAAAGAAAATGTGCTTAGAGCATCTCAGTATTGACATACTGCTCAAAGCCTTCACACAGTTGTCAGAGGCTTTTTTAAAACTATGCTTTGTTTTCAGGAACACTTTTAAATTGATAAGTCACATTTTCATTGGGCAGAAAATTTTACGGATGGGGTTGGATGGGGTTTCAGAGGAAATTTTCAAAGAAATATCCTAGTTCAACTCCTTAAAGAATCCTGTATTGTATGTATAGGAAACTCATGCATTCACCTCTGCTGTTAGGGCTAACACCTCTCACCAAATTCCTGCAAACAGTGCCCTTGTTCATGTGAAATTAGCGGTGACAATTTCTGCTGGATTTTGTTAAGTTCCTAAGTACGTTGTAGAAACCTGGCAGACACCGGGAAAAAATTAAGGTTTAACTGGCACCACAATGGTGTTAAAATGGGGATTAGTATTAGCATGTGCTTTGAATTCAGAGTAATAGAAGTAAAACCAGACGCGTTTTGTTTGGCATGTATTTCATGTCCCAGTGAAACTGGCATACCACCATTTGATCAGGCACGAAGCCATCCCAACAGATGGTCCCCAGCAGCAGCAGCCAAAAGACCATGTATGAACATCAAATGTGTTTGAGAAGGGCAGGACTCCAGGCTGCCAATGTCAAAATTGTTTTCCATTCCCAGCTTCCGTGCCGATGGCTAGCGGTGCTACGCAGCCCCTCTGCTGCACTGGGGACAAATCCAGCATTGTGGGCAGGATTTATGATCAGGAGCATTGTCAGACTCTTTGTGCCCACCTTCATCTGGCCTCTTGTAGCAGGCTTCATCGTATCAGTTTAAAATGCTCCTGGACCCATCCTTTGTGTTTAAATAAAAAAATATGGAGAAAGAGCATGCTTCTGCTGCATGATATTTTCATGGCCTTGGTGCTCACAGAATGGGTGCACCTGAGAGGCAGACACATTCTTTCAGGGCATAATGAAATGAGCACAAACACTTTCTGTGCCACTGCCAGCCACTACACATTGTAAGGAGAGATTTTTTTCGGTTTGAATTAGATGGCTGCTGAGCAAACATGCTGATCATGTTCCTGGGCTGTAGCCTACATAAGTTGTGAGTTTGGCTTGCAGAGGTTTAGTTAATCCACTGTGGATCTGAATGAGCCCCAGCTCTTCCCTGTCCCAGTCATCACATCTTTTTGTACAGCAGTGCCAGTCAGGCCCTATTGAGCCCTCTGCTTTCCCGTGTTATACTTGTGCAGGGATGTGCCTTCCCAAGAAAGACTGGAGCACTCAGATTACTGCCTTTCTGCTTTTCCCTCTCATTTCTAATCTTATTCCAAAACAGAAGGTGTTTATACTGCCAGGCCAAACACTCCCCCCTTATCACATGGCAGGAGAAAGGAGGAGGCAAGTGAACCTAAAACCTCAGAAGAATGCCTGTACCAGCAGTGGGGCATGCTGCCCCCTGTGCCCACCAGTGCCCAGCCTGGCCGGGGCACAGCCAGGGACATGGAGCAGGAATGGTGACAGGAGCTGCCTCCGGCCAGCTCCTAGTGGCCACATCTGTTGCTGGTACTTAAGGCTTGATCCCCCCACCACATGGAACACAGGGGTCACTGGCTGTGAAGAGGGTTTTTCACCTCTTCTGCTTCATCTTCTACATGGTTTTCCTCTCTACAGGACATTTTAGCCTTTTGAATTACAGAAGTATCCTAAAGTTCCTTTGGAGTTCACAGAGCTGAGGATCAGCCTCTTTTTACTCAGGTTCATGGCTTGATTGCCATCCACTATATATCATGGTGTTGTCCATCAGGGAGCTTCCTGGAGCTTAGCAAGCCAGACATGTAAGCTTCACAAGCATGCAAACATAGACATATGTATTCCAAATAACTTCTCTCATTGCTGAAGCGCAGCCATCCCGCCATGAATTGTGGCAATTTTTCAACAATGTGCAGCTGCATTACCAAACCGTGCAGGATAGGAAGCAAAGGATACCTTATTTCAAGGAAACTCTGGAGGAACCCGAGGTTGGCTCCATAGAATTAATCCCATGTGAATTTGTCTCCTGACCAGGTTAAATAGTTGGCAAGGGGGAAGGAAAGGAGAACATTTTTCATTAATACTGGGGCTTTAATTTGCTTATATTTCAATCCTTTTGTGTGTATGAACCTTGAAAATAGCTTGTGATTCAACATCAAATGCTTTTGTGCAATTGTCCTGCCAAATGAAACTTGTTTGAGCTTCACTGATGTTCCAATACCAACAGTTGATACAATCTGGCTAAACCTTAAATTTCCATTTGTTACGTTCCTTGAATGTTTCCAATACTAAATAAAGTGTCAAAAATGAAATGGATCCATGACTATGTTGGAGTGCAGAAAGAGGGGTTACATGCACTGATTTGTATATTCAATGAATACCAGAAGGTCTTGAATCTGGCAAGGGTGAAAGAGATGGTGCCAAACTAACTCCAAACAGCTTTTTCAACAGCATCTCCCCTAGTAAGGCCTCAGGTAGAGCAGCTCTAGAAAATGCTGACACAGTCAACATGATGGCACTTCAGCAAAGACTTTCAGCACCACCTAATGAATTACAAATTTTTTTCCTGGCAACACCTGCAGGTCGGTGGAAATTCCTCAATCACAGATTGAGCAAGCCTGAGTCTGGGGCAAGAGAGAAGCAGAATATGTTGTTTGATATTAACACCTTTGCCTGCACCTCCTGAATGAAAGCTCATCTAGGAATAAGTCAGAAATAGTTCACTTGCAGCGATTTCAGTTTTGCTCGGGTTTGTTTGACTTACAGGTGCTTCATATTTTCTACAGGTTTGGTTCTGAGTTTGCATCAAGCAGCAGATTCTTTGTGGGTCTGATATAAAGCCCTGCTTATCACTCTAACAAATTTTTAAATCGTCTTTTTTTACCCATTTAAGGCTTATGCTGGAAAACAGGACAGAGGCGTTTCACAGTTTTATATTTCTGTTGGTGTTGGTGACATATGGACACTTCCATATAAACTCTTAAAAGAACTGAAACAATGAAGTCTCCAGTGATATCTTTGTCACTTCATCTTGGGGTAAGTTTTTCTCCTCTTGTGAAAGTTTGTGGAATTTTGGAGTGAGATGTGTGCCTCTTCATGCTTAAGGATTCTGATGCACAACATCAATTTCAGTTTAGATTTTTAACTGGGTTCTTAGCAGTTCAGTTCAAATACTTACTGGGCATATGCATGGGTTTCCCTTTTAGATTCTTCTTCCAGTGAGCAAAAGGGTGCTTTGCTTCCCTGAGAGTCCTGAGGTTTTTCTAAGAGGGAGAATTGGTGGGGGAGATTTTGAGCTTTCCAGAACTGTGCTGCCATCTCCTGATCAAACATGAGGCTTCCCCTAACGACAGCCGACTGCGACAAAGGCTAGCTACATTTTCCCTTCTCTTTCCAGAAAGGACAGTAGAATCAGAGAATCATTTAGGTCGGAAAAAAACTTCTAAGATCACTGAGTCCAACTCTGAGCACAGCACCACCGGGTTCACCACTAAACTTGTTCTATTGCTTGTTACTTGAGAGAAGAGACCAACACCTACCTCGCTACTACCTTATTTCAGGTAGTTGTAGAGAGACACAAGGTCACCGCACGCCTTCTTTTCTCCAGGGTAAATAACCCCAGCTCGCTCAGCCTTTCTGTGCAGGACTCTGCAAGGAGCCCCATCCCTTTCTTCGTATCTGCTCTGTTTGCCATGAGTGCTTCTGCAGAGGACACCCATGGGCAGTGGCGATGAGGCTGGGTTTCAGAGGAGAAGCAGAGCTGCCAGGAGCTGCTCTTGAGAAGGATTCTCTCCAGTTTGCCTAGCAGGCAGAGGAAGGGTGGGCCAAGGTCTTTTCTTTGAGAAGATGAAGATGAGTAACACTTTCTGAACATTAATTTTTGCAAAATTTGCCGACATGCATGACACAGCTTCAAGACCTACAGGTCTTTGCTCGGTCTCTTCCCCTGTCCCCACCACAGTATTGAGACTTGGCATAGTTCTCTTTTCCCTGAGGCTGCACGAGGCTGCACCAGCCTCCTTCCTTCACGCCACTCGTGCCCCTCTTTTCTTCCTGTGGGGTGACTGCCTCCCTGCGTCCCTTTTAACCATGAGACCAAAGACCCTTTTGGGATTTCCTCTGCCGCACAAAGGGCAGGGGTGGCCCTTCCCCTCGGGAAGACGGCAAACGCCGGCCCCCGGGGGCAAGTGACGCTCCTGTGGAAGCGGGGCACGCCTCTCACCGTGGCTTTAGAAACAGCGCNAGCGCCGCACCGCGCCCGCCAGGGGGCACCCCAGGGCCGAGGCGGTGCCGCCTGCGATGTCAGCGCCCCTTCACCTTCCCTTATTTCATTCATTTTACTTGATAACATTTTTATTTTATTGCTTGTTTTTTCTCCTCTTTTTTTTTTTNATCATTTAGGTCGGAAAAAAACTTCTAAGATCACTGAGTCCAACTCTGAGCACAGCACCACCGGGTTCACCACTAAACTTGTTCTACTGCTTGTTACTTGAGAGAAGAGACCAACACCTACCTCGCTACTACCTTATTTCAGGTAGTTGTAGAGAGACACAAGGTCACCCCACGCCTTCTTTTCTCCAGGGTAAATAACCCCAGCTTCCTCAGCCTTTCTGTGCAGGACTCTGCAAGGAGCCCCATCCCTTTCTTCGTATCTGCTCTGTTTGCCATGAGTGCTTCTGCAGAGGACACCCATGGGCAGTGGCGATGAGGCTGGGTTTCAGAGGAGAAGCAGAGCTGCCAGGAGCTGCTCTTGAGAAGGATTCTCTCCAGTTTGCCTAGCAGGCAGAGGAAGGGTGGGCCAAGGTCTTTTCTTTGAGAAGATGAAGATGAGTAACACTTTCTGAACATTAATTTTTGCAAAATTTGCCGACATGCATGACACAGCTTCAAGACCTACAGGTCTTTGCTCGGTCTCTTCCCCTGTCCCCACCACAGTATTGAGACTTGGCATAGTTCTCTTTTCCCTGAGGCTGCACGAGGCTGCACCAGCCTCCTTCCTTCACGCCACTCGTGCCCCTCTTTTCTTCCTGTGGGGTGACTGCCTCCCTGCGTCCCTTTTAACCATGAGACCAAAGACCCTTTTGGGATTTCCTCTGCCGCACAAAGGGCAGGGGTGGCCCTTCCCCTCGGGAAGACGGCAAACGCCGGCCCCCGGGGGCAAGTGACGCTCCTGTGGAAGCGGGGCACGCCTCTCACCGTGGCTTTAGAAACAGCGCTGCCGGCCGTGAGCCTCACTGCGAACCTCCTCAAGAATGACGGCCTTGCCCGCCCCGCGCCAACTCCGCACCGCGCCTGCCCCGTGCGAGCGCCTCGCACCGCGTCCCGCACCGCGCCCGTCCCGCACCGCGCCCGTCCCGCACCGCGCCCATCGCTCACTGCACACCGCGTCCCGCACCGCGCNCCGAAGGCAATAAACCCTGCATATGGTGGGTCCAAGACTGTCCTTGGCAGTGATGCTCTAAGGGTCACACTTGCTGGCTCGAAAGGAACAAGTAAAGCATTAAATGCCCCGCCAAACATTTATAATGACACAGGATTTCCCTCTCAGATATTCAGAGACTCTTGCATCCAAACTCAGAGTGGTATTTATTCTTTAGCCTCTGCTCTACTCATTTATTCAGGTTTATTTATAAATAAATAAAAGTATATGGCTCAATAAATGAACTGTTATTGAAAATGCTTTTTAGCAATAAGGCATGAATTGCTGCTATATTCCTTCTGACACAGGAGTAAAAATTTAATGGTAGCACAATGCCTCTCTTACAGTATGATTTCTGTCACTAAAGTAATGGCAAGTGGAATAAGAGACAGGTGGTGGTATCTATAAACTCTGCTAATGGCCCCATCAACATACGTTTAATGTATTTTAAACTATACTTCACATCCTACTGTTGCCAGTACATTTCCTCCGGCACCTCTTCCCAACAAAGAAATTTGGAGAGGAAAGGAAACATTAATAAATCCAAAGTGTTTAATTTGAAAGCAGATATAAAGCTTAACACTCTCATAAGCCTCATAAGGAGGCTTATTTGACAAGAGAACAGCTCATTACAGACCTCAATAATTTTGTTGCTAGCATTAGCGAAAGGCTTTGACAAAGCAAAGGGTTTTTAGATATAGTTATGGCCTTTCTGCTGTGTTTGGTGTTTGATCATGTCATGCAACAGCATCGCCTTCTAATGGATTACGAAAGTCTAGCAGTCATGAGACAACCCTGGGTAAATGTTTGTTGGGAGGAAAAAAGGTCAGTCTACAACAACAGGATTCCTCCTGCTTAGTTTTGTTAAAATGTGTCTTCCTCTATGTACTGCACAGATGGATTTCAGGCTTCAGGCACTGCCATTTCACCTCCAGACTTTCAGAGGGCGAGCTTTGGATGGTGACAACTTGTCTTTCTCCTCCTCCTCCTCATCCCTGTGCCCCAGGTGCTGCAGGAACAGCGGGGCCGTAATCCCCGGCAGCGTCGCCGAGCGCTTTGAGAGCACCGATAACAGCCATGGCAGCACTGACAGCCCTTGTGCCAGCACTTCGTATCCAGAGTATTGCCAACAAATTTGGAGTCCTCAGAGTGCAGAGATCCCACAAAGAATGGAAATCTGCAGGATTAGTCTCCTGAGAGTGTGTGAAGTCAAGGCTCCAGTCATTAGGACTGAATTCTGCCTGATTTACTCACGAAATTCCTGCTGAAACCCAGGACCAACATTTAATGTGGCATATCCTGAATGTGCATTGTGTGAAGCAGCCACCATTGGACAGCCTGGCTTAGTAGCACTGTTATAATGCATCACCAGACACACTTTCTCCCAAAGAGTTGTGTTTCTGGAAACACATCATAACTGTGATGTTGGCATGCTTTTCTTGGGGCTGTGCTTGTCTAGCAACTATGACAACCAAATACCCAGCCAAATACTGCAGTATTCCCAGCATGCCTCTGGTTAGCAGTACCCCAGCTGAAATCACTCAGAATTTCTTGTACCCTCCTGAGGATACAAGGCCCTTTCCAAAAGGTGGATATTTGGTGTGATACTGGGACAGAAACAGTGTCTGTTGTAAAATGCCAGTGCAGGAGAGATGAGGAGCTCTTAGATACCAGACCCCAGCTGGACTTTTGGTATCCAACATGTATTTTTATCTATGTGGTCTACATAATGTACACCTGTAGGAATCAGCTCCTCACAGAGGACAGCCTCCATCCTGTCTGAGTTCAGGAGGGGACAGAGGAGATGCTTTCATTTCACAGCTTTTCCCTCAAGGAATCTCTTCAGGAAAGGGTGCTCAAGGTGTACTTTATGTCCTGACAGAGAAGAGTCCTGCTCCCAGAACTGGGCACTGAGCATCAGCCCCTGTGGTTCTGGGTGAGAGCAGTCACTAAAGAGCTACTGGCATAAACACAGCATTATCCTGAGAGCAGCCATGGCAACTGTGTCCAACACACACTATGGGGAGAGGCCGAGATCAGATACAAACTCATGAGATCTGCCCAAAGCTAAGATTTAAAAAAAATTTTAAATAAGGTTGTGACCATGTCTTATTTATTTGATTTCCTCATTACAAGTACCTGCTTAGGGTAAAAAAAAGGAGGCAAACCTAAGAATTAAAGAAATTAATAGACATTCTCAAGTCCTCTACAATACACTTTAAAGTGCAATTTGCTATTATAGGTAATAACAAAACCATTTGTTATCATATTCTAGGAAAAAAATAAAAGCATTTTCTACTCACATATAAAAATAATTCAAGCTGGTTTTGTGTTGTCAGTGCTATGCCATTCATGCTGTGATTTCCACCAGAACATTAGTTTATGGGGCTTTTTTCTGCTATTAAAGAGGATTGTTTCCACTCTAATGAAATGAAGCACTTCAACATGCACTTAGTCTTAACTGAAAGTCAGTGAATTTACTCATATATGTAAAGTTAACTTCCTAAAAGCTGGACTGGAATATACAGCAACCTGAAGGATCAGGTCCTAGGAATGTTTCCTCTCTCCTCTTAATCATTGAAGAGAATCTTCCATTAGATACAGCAGTGTGTCCTTTCCCCTCATTTTAGCCAGTGCAGCTCTCAAATGCTGTTACTTATGATGAACCCCAGAGAAACAAATCAGCCACTAGAAACTCTTATTTGAATTTGCAGTTATGATCCTAAACACCCAAAGTTAGATGTCATCTCTCAAAACCTGCAATAAAAATTATAAAAGGGGATCACAGTTATGAGATCTCCTCCATGTCATAGTGTCACTTTTGGAGCCCATTTTCCCTCTTGCTTTACTTTTAGATTTTGCTCAGGGGTCAGGGATAAGAAAAAGTGTTGAAGATGATCTCCCACTTGTATGTTTGGCTTTTACTTTCACGGGTCCGTATCTCTTGTCACCAGCTTGCCCAGTCCCTGATTTACCCACCCAGACAGGGGGGTGAGCAGTGCCTCACGGTGCTTCGTGTGCAGCAGGGATGGTGGACACCTCATGCTGTGTCATGATGGAGGCAGATGGGACTGGATTTTAGCACATTGCTAACGAAGTAGAGCCAGGCTTCCTCCGACTCTCCCGGCTCCAAGTTTGACTGGGTGTTTATAAGGGACACAGGCCAACAGGGGGAGGGTTTGTGTCTCTTAAAGAACATGCAGCATATGTACACACTGGGCTAAGGCCAGCACCAAGGCTCTCAGCTGCAAGAGCACAGCTTAGTGAGATTTCCTTACAACTTGTTCTATAGAGCTGCTGCTTTCCCTGCATGCAAAAGATCAAGTCTGGGCTGTTTGAGATCATCCCTAGATTTTTCTTTCCCTGTGCCTCCCCATGTCTTGTTTTTTTGTTTTTTTTTTTTCCTATAAAATCCAGCATATAAAAACTTATTTCACTGATTTTTTTTTTCATTTCATGTATAAACACCCGCTCTTCTTTTTTACCTCTGTATTAATTCCTGATGAGGTGCTAATAATTCTCTTAGGTACCCTTGACATACTGGACTTTGCATGCAACCCTGCTGAGCCTCTGTGTGCAGTATAGTATTGCAGTTTATTTCCTTTGGGTTGTTTGTGGCTCTCCCAGAGCTGCCCATTGAAGCTGAGGCAGAGATGGTTAACAAATACAGGCTGGGAAAATCAGTTGATCTTCCGTTTGCTGAAGGCCTGATGGAGAGCTGTGCTGCAGTAGCTAATGCAAAGTTCTGGTTAAATATTGTCCTACCGTTTGCACTATACCGTCTGTTGTTTTTACACTAGGGGCTTAGCAGAGGTTAGAGGCAGTATTGACTTTGTAATTAAACTATTTTAACTTCAGGATTTTGTAATCACCGCACTTAAACCATCTGTTATGGTACATGGCAATTTCCCCACCCCCCCCTCCACTCCTCCTCTCTGGGTAAAAAACGCCATCATGCTTTTAATTGCAAAGCCCCCCTTAGGATGGGGATAGAAGGGGAAAAGGAGGATAATTTCCTTTTTCTAAGACAACTTGCAAAAGTGTACCTGCTTTTCTTGAGAGAGGAGGTGCACATAGGACTTCCACTCCTGGCTCCTCCTATCCCAGGAGCAAAGCAGAGGGCTTCAGAGTGGGCACCTCCCTTTTCTGACTGAATTCTCAGCCCTTGCCAGGAACTTCTGCTGGGAGAAGTAAGAAAAGGGGATGGAACCCCAGGTCCATCTGGGCAGAGCCTGGCAAGAGAGGTTGCTCCTGTGGAGAATCACTGACCTCTTTGTGCTTAGGGAAAGAAAAAAGAAGGAAGGGTTAAGGCAGAAGAGGGAGAAGCAGATTTAGAGAAGCCATTTGGCCTACATGAGTGTGTCCTCTGCTGACCAGGAAGACCAACACCTTGTAGCTGAAATTCTCAATGCTGCTCAAACAGTAGCACAGTATAATTTTGCACATATCCCTCAGGATTTGCCTACTCCTGCAAGTAGCATTAATTAGTATGGAATAAGCCATAGCAAATTATTCCAGAGGTAAAATGATCCGGCATTCCCATCAAAATGAGCACCAGCACTTGGCAACCCCAAATTCTGGGCCTTCACCAGTGTAACTAAGTCATTGCAAAGAAGATGATCTTAGCTGAAATAGTTACAACAGTAAAAATGACAGATATTAAAACCTGGGCTATCTTTCTCTGCCTTGGTGAACAATTTCAAGCTGGAGAAATCCAGCTGTGTGGGATTCTTTCGTTTTGTTTCCATGAGTTGTTTTGGTCTGCAGTTTTAGCAGATCCAAACGCATGCTGAATGTGTGCTGAGATGAAGTAGGGCTTTTGCTGGATTCCTGCTTCCTGCTTTGCTGCTCTGAATTTAAATCACTAGCTCAGGCATTTCTGTGCACCCCTTGGTTAAATATATCTTTTAGTTTTGTTTAATCTTGCCCCAGTTTTGTGTATTCACCTGCATTCTGTTTCTGGCAGTCAGCTTGGCAGAGCTCTTCTGACCACCATGTGAGAGAGACAAACGCACTCTCACATCTTGTCACATAAACCTGAGTTATTGAAAAAAGAAGACAGAGAGAATTGGCAGGGAATCTTCCCAGCTGTATTCATCAAAATTCACTTTTTTTTTCCTCTTGTTCTAATTTGCCAAAGAATAATTTTCTTTCAGGACAGATCAAAGTGCTAAATCAGACAGCAAATATTCAATATACCTAAATCTCTGATCCAAATGTTCTCCCACATACCATGTCCATCACACAGGCTGCACAGACCTGTGCTTTGATCTCAGCCTAATTTTGGCACTACAGCTTTTGAAGCTCTTCTTGAGGGACAGTAGATAAAACAGAGCTTGAGAGAGGCAGATTTTTGCTGTTTAAGTAGTGTCAGCACTCCAGGACTCCTGAAGCTGATAGAGGGCTGGCCACCCTTTGGTGTGTCTCAAACTGCCTGTCCCACTGACTCATTTCGTGAACCTCTCACAGGGAAATTACTAATTCACCAAAATTCCTGAAGGCTGACAGAAAACTGGTCAATGCAGTGTGATTGTAGGTAGCTGAGAAATTCCATTTAATTCAGCCCCATCTGACAGCAGTAAATATTATTATCAATTACACTGGGTTTCACTAATTTCAATCCCACTGTAACTATTTCTTTTCCTAAACCAGGATCCTTGTGCCATGCTGTAGTTGTGGAAAATGTAGCATTTGACCCAGTGCTGCTGTAGGACACTGACATGAAGTGAGAGTGGTACCCACCCCCACCCATCCGCACTCTGTGAGTTATGTTTTTATCCCCGTGGCTCTCCAGCATGCACTTTCCTGGTAAAGTCATTTAATTAATGCCAGCCAGCAGGAACTGCTGAGTGTGCAACGCTTCAGAAGAACTGTTTGCTTACTTGAGAAACTGAATGCAGATGTGGAAGCCTTGCCTTACCTTTAGAATGGCCAAGAAGATGAAAGAACAGAAGATAGCATTTTCAAACGTGACACCAGCAGTCTCAGGAGGGCTTTACGTGTTTTCATGTGGTTTTCTGCTTAGCACTGCAAGGGTGAAGATCACTTGCTTTAAAGATAGACAAGCTTTGCTATAGAAGCAAGATATCTATAAGTTAGATGTCTGGATATATTCAGAAGATATTTTATATTACTTACAGGATTAAGGACTGAATTCCTCCTATGTATCAAAAGCTCTCTGCACCCATCAGTGTTAACAAAGCTGAACTCCAAATGCCACTCAAAAATGCCCAAGTGCTTGTCAGCTTATCTCTCTGCTCATCTCTCAGGTTACCCACAAGGACAGACAGCACATAGCCAGATGTTGATTAAACACATCTTTTCCACTGCAAACTCTCTGAAACATCTGATTTCATCCTAGAGGTTGTGTGATGTCCAGTCTGGTCTGCCAGGTGACCAACATTTCTTGGAGGTCAGAATTAGCTCTCACATTTGCATTGTTGCAGAGCTGCAGCCAGCCTGGGGCTGGGGATCACCAAGTAGTCCAAGCAGGTGGGCAAACATCTCACCCTGACATTGCAGACTCCAGTGAGACTTTCCAGGGTCATGGAAAGCCAGCCATGAAGGGGCTTAAAGCTTGTCATGCATGAACTAACTGCATGAAAATTACATGACCTCTTGCCAACCAGACAACTCAGTCTCAGCTGAGGCATCTGAGATTCCCACAGGACACATGGAGAGGCTCATGGAAACCATGTGAACCACAATTCTAAGAATCTCTAAGAGCAGCAAGGGCTAAGGAGAGGGATTTGCTGAGCAAAAGCATTCCTTAGGGACAGCTACCTGCCAAATACTATTTTGCCTGGAGATAGATGAGAAAGAGAGAAAGTTTTAGGCCTAAATAGTACAGTTCTGCTTGCATCTGAGTTGTCCTCAGGGGCATATCACTTATCAGTGATAGATCATGTCTTGACTGATTGCAGAAGTAGTGTGAGCCTCATTCCCAGCTCTTTGGATGGAGCAGGAGATCTGGGAGGCTCCTCTTGAAAGACTGAAGGGATAGAGATCACATTGATGATCTAGATTAGATGTGGACCCTACAGTGGACAAAATATTGTTTTTTTCACTATTTTTCTGCAAAGGGAACAGCTTGGCTAGAGGCTGAAGCCTGATCATACTGTACAGGATTGACTGTACTGTCAGGAGATAAAGACCACTCTGCAAATGGAGGAAAAAACCAAGCTGACTACAAAGATATGCTTTTAGTTTCTTCTGATAGCACCATTCCATGTGCTATCATTGAATGCACATGCACATGTAAACTTTGGAGCAGGATCAGAGATCTGATTTTCTTCCAAATGAGCAAATACCATGGTCAGATGGAATAGCTCAATATCAAACTTAATCTATGGCTTAGTTAGTAATTATTTATTTAAGTGAGGTGTTATCCCCAGTACAATGGACTGAGTCCATTTCAGTTTCATCCTCAACATTTAACTCTTTAAAAATTAATTTCTCAAGAATTTTCCACATCTTTTCATTAGAATGAAACTCATTTTTCAATTATAGAAGAAACTTTATAGTAGAAAACTTTTATTAGTCTCTTCAAAAATTCCTTAGACATTGCCCATACTATGAATCATACAATCACAAGTATTTTGGTAATTTCAGAAGAGGAACTGAATGAGAACTGTTACAGCCAGGGCACTGAAACTGTTTAATCAGATCTTTCTCAGGAGCCAGAAGATGGGTAACAGCTGTCTGAAGCATGCCTGGAGATTGTCCATGTGACCTCTAAAATTGTGAGCAAGTGCTCACCAAGAACTAAAAGTTGGGGACTGTCAGAAAATCACAGCTGTTGTGAATTGGGTATGGAGGAGCACAGATCCAGTGGCTCAGTCATTGGATGGCACACCTACATAGGAAAAAACATTTAGACACAAGGGAATGATGCTGTCAGAGGATTATATACATCTGGCCTAGTGTTTGAAGGTTGATCATACTTTGAAGATGAAGCCTGGTAAAAACCATAATAGCAAGAGAGGAAGGTCTATTAGTTTATTACTCAGAGTTGGTATTTTTACTGTAATGGAGATTTTCAAAAACATGTCAATTTAGTTAAACTTAGAGTGATCTCTATGTATTTTGATGCAAAACAGGTCACTAATCAATAAAGTCTGAACAAAACTGAATTATATGGGAAAATTAAACTTGGCAGAAATCAAAAAGGCATATAGTACTCTAAATGTACAATTTCACTGTATGTCTCTTTTTACTGTAGCAACCAGGGCACAAGGGCAGTACGAACATGTGGTCCTTTATTTGATCAGGGATAATAATCAACTAAGCCAAAAGGAAGGGAAGTAGATTTTCCTAGTTCAGCTGCTAATATAATCTTTTACATGTTCCCAGTTGTGTAACCACTGCTCCGTGCAGCACTGTAACATGCAGCCATTGTTAAATGGGAAAAAACTGTGCAAATAGCAAAGAATCCAAATGTAGAGAAATTACATTTGATGTCACTCTCATTATACAATAGGCACAATATTCCAGATCCCAGCCCTGCTTTCCTCTTGTTTTGCCTGCTTAGGCCTTCATTGGCATAAGGCCTCAGGTGCTTGTAAGAAGGGATTCTGCTGAGACTTGTAGCTGCTGCAAATGTCTGGTGACCATGGAAGCAGCATAGTTTGTGGTAGGATCAGATCTCCTGCTTTCCTGATCTTTCACATCCCAGTAGTGTTGGTTACCTGAGGTCTAACCATTAGTAATGTTGCAGCATCTCTCTTGAGCTACAGGTCCTACAGGCCTTCCATTAAAGATATAATTCTCGTCTTAGGCTGTGAAAGATGCATCTCCTTTCCATCAAAGAAGTTTCAGTAATGACTACTGACATTGTATTGATCCTGTGTTACACAATTGTTGACCTAGTCCTAGACTTTTACTTCAACTCTTATCTAGAACTAATGACTCTTATTAATGTCAATAACAACCATAAATCCTTGAAGGTCTTAAATCCAAAACTAGTTCAGATTCATTGTTTCATGTTGGCCTGAACCCCAACCATAACTTTAGATTTCACAATGCCAGCCTCAGAAGTATGATTGATTATGTAATCTCCATCACCTAAAACTCCAGAATCACTTGTTTCTTCCAGATCTGGCTTTATCCTAAATGGCTTATCTTCTTTCATTTCCAAATGTAAATTTCAAATAAGTTCTAAGTCTAGTCTTAAGGCTAGACCTCGAAGGAACTATAGCTAGATCATCTGGTCTGGTCTGGTAAGCTTTGTGTGAGCTCAACAGCCCCTGCTAAACATGCAGAAACACACAGAAACACCTCACTTTTACCTGTTCTAAGTCAATCATAATTATGGTTCTGAGTACAATAGTAATCTATACTGTTGTCTCTACATTCTGTTTTTTTTCTGGAACTAAGCATGGTTTGTGGGTCCCTCTAGGCAGCAGCATTAAGTCAAGCTTGATGGCCACTTCTAAATCCAACCATATCTTGTGGTCTTAACTTCATGTTGACCCTACCTCTGAAGTTAACCCTCATGCCAAAGATAAATCAGATTTAAGCTCCATCCTGAGTACATCACTAGGAAGAAAGCATCAAATATTCAAGAATTAACCAAGTTAAACACACCATGCAAACCTTTATGGCAAAAGAGACAAGCCAAGCTCAGGCATTATGCAGGCTCATCCAACATTGTAGCCTGAATCCAAGCCCATAAACCCAGTCACAGCTATTCCCAAATCCTACAAACAGAGTTCATCATAAAAACTAAACCTACAACCTGTTTCAGACAGGCAATTTAGCATAGTTTTTATTTTTTATTTTTTGCTAATTATTTCACTGTCCTTTCACTACACATTTAAAGGTAAAATCCAACTTTCTCGCAAATTTTGAATTTGGAGCAATATTCCCACGGTCCTAATTACCTTCAGGGTCAAAGAACTGCACCCCTCTTCCAGCATCAATTCTGCACAGCTAGGCATGGGCTCATGGCACACAAGACAATTGACTCTTCTCCAATATTGCTTCATCATGGTTGATATAATTTGTATTCAAATCACTTTTACTTTAGAAGTAGAAACAAATTTAACTCGCTCACCCACCTCTTTTGCCTTTCCTAGCACTAGTTCAGAGAAATTGATACTGACAAATAGATAAAAAGGATTTAATTTTTCATGTTTCTTTCTCAGAAAAACAATCACTTTGTTTTTTCCTTCAGGCAAGATTCATTTGACACTGATTGTACTCAATAAGTACAAATTTTAACAGAGATTTCCAGGCATGTACATTTTAAAACCAATATATTAAAGCATCCACAGATATGCAATTGAATTTAATACAAAATCACCAAATAGCAGCTCCATTAATTCTTCATATAATTTTCTGTAATGCTGTTACAACACAAAAGATAAAAATTTTCCCATGGGCTATTCAACAAAAAACTATGAATTATTTCATTTATACAGACAAAACGTACTGAATTCCTAAAACCGTTTATTTGATTGAACTAATGGGTCATAAAATGGAAATTTCACATTTGGTTTTGCTAGTTACAATTATTGATGGGTTTGTTTTGTTCTGCAGCACCATGAGAGAATTCTCTCAACCAGCTATTTGAATATTAGAATATTTTTATTGCTCTTTGCTCTTGACAAAGAACTGCAATTTCCAACAGTGTGATACGTCATGCTACTTTGTGTTCTGCAGCCTTCTGGAGGATCTGCACATTTAATGACATATGATCATATCTTATCTCAGATAATGTGCAGATAGAGTAATTTGCGGGGGGGAGGGGGGCATGGACCCAAAAAACCCCAACAAATCCCAGTGCAAAATGGTTCACATAACAACAAGAAAATGATTGCAAATGATGCATATAAATCTGATATCCCATGTAAGAAATTATGTTCACAAAGTTCTTTTTATGTAGGGTCTAATGGACTAAGACCCTGTCTGCTAGTGATTGCCTACTTTCCCTAAATTCTACATATTCCCTTCACGTACGTTCAACAATCTGGAAGTTTTGACCTTAAATTAATTATTTGTGCCATGTCATTTGTTAGCTGAGGGAGCCAAGGATTTCAGGATAGTGACATATCCGTTGCTTTAGTGGCATATCCCTTACCTTCATATTCCCCTTCCCGTCTTATCTCCTTGGAACAGGAGGTATTTCCTCTCCTGCCATTGACTACAGAGGTGACCTGCACACATAGGACTAATTTTAGGACAAAATATATCCTTAACAGTCATGAAGAAATAACTCTTTTGCAGTACTTACTTCATTGGCTACAAAGCTTTGCCCAATAAATATTGAACAATCTGTGTTACCATTACATATCATTGTGAATTTATATAGAAACCAAAGTTTTCTTGCACCATTTTGGTACTTTTGGTCACAGTATGTCTTCATTCTGAATTAGGAAGCAATTGAGCTGAAGTCTTTCACTTCTCAATTACTGAACTATAGTGTCTCTTTTTCTACATAAAGTGTTTCACATCCCCTATTATTCATGACCTAGTCCAGTCAATGCTTTTGATTGCTTTTCTGCAGTCAGACTTCTCATGATAGAGAGATACTGAAGGAAGTTATACAGAATTAGAAAGAAAAGCTTCATCCTGGTATCATCCATTTCCTCCACCAAAAATGCACTTTTCTTCAATTCCACAATATTCAGCATATATTTAATGGACTGGATGGGAGTGGATTTAAATCCAAACCTGAATCTGGTGTTGGGACAATCCAATTATAAAGTAACACCTGCTACTTAATGAAAGCATAGCAAGAAGTTTGTTTTTTTAAGCGTGTTCTCTTCTGTGTCTCTCTCTGTAACAGCACTAGTGAATATTCTTGTCTTCTCCAGAAACGTAAATAAATGTGGTTTTGTGCACAGATTGTCATGGCACTTGTAAAATACTTTTCAAAATTAAAACAGCTATTGAAGGATTTCAGTATTTTTTAATAATCTTTATTACTTTCAGTCTCAGTTTACACAGTTGCCCTAAACCAATGAAAGCTGATGAACCTATATTTATGGATTTTCATCAGAAGAAACTTTGGGCTCATATCACAGGTAATTCTGAAATCCCATGACATTTAGTGGCATAGTTTAATTTCCTTTAGTTATCCAGCTACAGTGGCAGGCTACTGCAGTTAGTTATCTTACAATATTTGCGTGTTTTGTTGGCTTTATTTTAAGAGGAAGAGAAATAAAATCTCCATAATATGTTTTATTTATTTCCTGAGGACTTTCACTTACACAAGTAGGCACTAAACATTTGAAATTGACTTTCCAGAGCACAACAGTAAAAAACTTAAAAGTTTGGCTTAGTTTCATTTAAAACAGTAAAAATTGACCTTGTAAACATTTCCATAGGAGGTAGGATACATACATTTGACAATCTGTCAAATACGAGAAAGTAAACAGTTACTCTGTGGTCCTAATAAATAATCAGCAACACAGGCATTAAATAAACATTATATATATATATATATATATATATATATAAAAGATATAAGTGAAAGACTAAAATAGCATTTTTAATAAATTAGGAATAGATGTAATAATTTCTTTACAACTTATTCTTGCGTTGAAGAATCACTGGCTTTCTGCTTACCCTGAATTTCTGACTGAAAAGCTGTAATGGTGAAAACAATCATGAGAGATTCACAAGCAGGACCCAATCTAAATATAGCTATTTTTTGTGTGTGGAGGGCTGATAACATTCCTAAAATGGCTCTTTTAACACCTATATGTAATACTTTTATCTTCCACCAACTTGGAAGGGGATTATCATCATAGCCTTAATGTCTGGGGTGGGAAAGTAAGCTTAGGGCACAGACATGTCTCTCTCAGTTAGGTTCCTCCAGCAGCTGCTCCCATGAAGACAGTGTTGATTGGTGGTAAAGATGGCACCATGTCTCTGCTTTGTGGGGCATGGACCTCCAGATTTTCCTGGGAAGAGAACTGACCAGATGTTCCATACATACACTGTGAAGAAGATGCAGTTTGCAAGTTTGAAGCTGTGGGGAAAAAAGGTTGCCATTATTGCAAGTTTTCAACTTATTGAATTTAACAGAAGTCACAATCCAGTTTCATTTGATGGAAACTCCTGTCTACCAGGCACATCATCTGAAGGACAGAAATGTCTGATCTGTGCAAGATTAACAGGTCAGCAGCAGGAAGATGTAATTTTGTGTAGAAATAAAGCGCCCTAGTTTATATCTTCCATGCAACCCTTTTTGGAACGTGAGACCAAACTCAGTTGCTATTTTTTTAAGCCATATACCAAAACAAACCCTTTGGGATTGGGTATTTCTGCCTAAAATTCACTGTCAGTGGGAGCTTTGCCTAATACACACAGTTGTTGAAGCATATGATGGGGGACCAGAGCACATTAGGTACATACTGAGACACCCCGACTCAGGATTCATTTGATCTATTTGACAGTGAGGACCTCAAAGAGACCATAGAAAAGCCCCATCTACTATTACTTTACTTAATAATTAGAAAGTGCTTCCTAATACATATTTTTGTGCAACTCAGGCCAATCATTCCACTCCTCATGGACAATGGATCATAGACCTCCTTATGGAAGCAAATTTATTAAACTCAGTTTTAAGGAAAACACATCTTATGATACATCCTAAGTACCGAGCTGTTTCATCTCTGTGTTGCATTTCATATGCTGTGTATGTGAGCTGCAATTTCATTCTCAGCATTTGATAGGATGCTAAAAAGTTCCTATCTGCTCCTCAGTTGTTGGCTATACTTACGCATAGGGGTCCTGCAGACAATTGAAGGTGAGGACTCTGAGTAGTATGAGCCTGTTTGTTTTCTTCTGCTGTCATCCAAGATATTCAGTGGGTCATGTATATCACTGTAGGATGGCAGTGGCCGAATGCTGCTGACACTGCTGATTACAGAAACATGTTGGTCCACCATTGTTCCAAGTCTGTGAGATTCTGAATAATTTATGCTGTTTCCATAATAGCCTAATTGAAGATTGAAAAAAAGAAGATTAATTAAATTACTGGGTAGTGTATAAGCCTGTGATAACCTTGGAAAACCAGTACTTGTTACTGGATGAAAACCTTCACAGTAAGATTATTTATATACACACACAGCCTAGGAAAATAAGCAGCATATGTAACGACTGACCCAAAAGAGAGGTGGTAACAAGGAAACCAAAACATGGTTAAGGGTTCAGTCATGCCTTCAGTACAGAAAATTGCTCTTTTCTTTTAAGTTCAGCGTCAAACATAGCCTGCAATCATTTGCCTTAAGAGACACCATGGGGAATCCTATATACAGTTCAGTGCTTCTTTCTGAAGCTTACAACCAAGGAAAGCATACATGGAAAGAAAATCCATATAAAAGTAACATTTTCACTCCCTCCAGAAGAGGGAGGTGTTTTCCTAACTATACCTCTGAAGCAGTAATTTTACATTTGAAGTATGAGAAATGAGAGGGACAAAGTCTCAAACTATTGCTAGTGCAATAACATTTTTATACTTCTTTTCACCCTGTGACTCGAATGGTCCATTATGCTGATCCCAGAGGTAAGCTATCGTGTGTCTGCTCTGTTTCATAGCAAATGTTCTGGGGCTTTTCAAGAGATTGTTAAACCACGAGATCATTCTGGTTTTGCTTCCTTCATGCAATATATGGTGATGATACCAAAGGAAGATTAGCATAGGGTAGCAGATGCATTTGAGGTCAACTGAGGATTCACCAGAGGAAAATAAACCCTTAAGTAGCTTATTAAGCTGCTTTACAATCTCTGCATGTTATCAGAGAAGAAGAAAACAAGAATGTATAAATAAAAGCTGAAATACATCTTCCATAGAAAAAAAGGCAAAGAAAAAGCACTTTACTCCAGCAGTGAAAGAGAAACAAAAGGAAAAAGAAAATATGTATTAATACCGTTGGAAGCATTAGTAGGATAAGCTGCTCCTGGACATGTAGATACTGAGTTGTTCAAGAAATTGAAATTCCCACTATTCAGAAACTGCATATTGTGTGTGTCCTGAGACATGCTGGAGGGACCATAGCTGGAAGGGGATCTGGCATTGTAGGGAGACACAGCACAACTGTTGCTGAAGTAGTCTCTGGAGAACTGCTGTTCACTCAAGGCATTGAATCGGCTGGGCTCTGCTCTGTGGTCGTAAACTCCTGAAGTGGAATGGGCCTGTGTCCTGAACATAGCCTGGTAATTGGAATTGTTTCCATAGTAATTCTGATTAGTCTGTGACAAAGTCTGATAAAGGGGCTCGGAGTAGGAAGAGCACTGTGAATGTGTCGATAACATGGGACCTACGCTGGGAGGTCTCACAGCCATTGGCCCCTGGTTGATAACACTTCCTCGGCTGACCATGGCTGGTGAAATGGGTGGAGTCATGAGGTGACCAGTGCTTTGAGACAGCTCCATTGGATCTGGAATAAATAAACATTAACCGTGGTTAGTGTCCATAACTCAGTACTGCTGTTGAGACACAAACCCTCTAATAGGGTTTAGAAGTGAAGGTTATAATTTGAAACCTTTATGTGTGGTATGCACTGGCCCCCACCTATATAATTCACAGCTTTTATTTCATGGCTTCAGGCTATACAACTTCTCCCTTTCATTCTCCAGCTTCAAGGTGCCACATTCAGTGGGAATTTCCAACAGTTACAACCCTTATGTGCTCCAGGTTTACTGCTCATTCTCTCCTCACAAGTACCTCACCCAGCCAAGAGTTCTAAGATAGTTTTACCATTTTTCCAAGAGGAACTATTACTGGCAGGGTAATTACGATTGTTGACTTCTGTAAATCACCACGAAAGGTGAGCTCACGAAATGTTGTTTACTAGAGGTCTTCATAAATGCATGTGGTCATCTCTCCTTCTACAGCAACATGTTACCACGAACTGAAAGACTAACAGCAAATTAGGGAAGGAGAACCTGGAAGAGTTGATACACACCTGTCAGCTGCATACTCTCCCCATCTCCTGTGGTGAAGGGGTTCAGGCCAGAAGGTGCACTGCTGGGCTGGCCAGCTGACAAGGACACGTAGGTTTGCTCTCCTAGGCACTCATTTTTGACTGAAGTGTCACTGGGCAGAGGGGCGGCTTTGTTGCGATTTGCGAGGAAGCAAGAGCTTGGTGATGCAGTGAAGGTGGCTTTGCTTGCATCTGGAAGGGTAAATGAAAACCCTTGTTGGCTGTCATGTATCCTCACTGCACATAAATTCTGTTTGTATCATTCTCCCTGACCACAGATCTACATCATGCTGTATCAGCTCCTTACTGAAGCCATCATATTGAAAATATGAATCAGATTTATTCTCTTGAAGTAAATGTCAACAATGAAGTCAAGTAAAGTGCATTAAGAGTGAATCAGGATCGACATTTCATCCTAAAGAATTAACAATGGCAACTTTGGAATGCCTGAACTCTCTTGTCATATTGATATCTAGAGAAAAGCATTTGTTATACTCAAGAGTTCTTCAGCTTCTTGCAGACTATTGATAAAGTCAGTTTTGCTGTTCTTCAGAGGAAACCATGATTTTACCTTATGGTTTCAAGTACTTCACCTAAACACACAAGGATAAGGCAACTGTCACACAGGCCAAGTTTTTCTACGGGAGGCTGAATTGAAAGAAGTGCAGCACCTACTGTCAGACAAATTCTATGCCTGTTTCTTGTAGCAAAGTGCAGATTTAGAGTAACAACAACCAAAAAGTTAAGGATCGACTGCCAATGCTAATGCTAATTAAAAAAAAAAACAAACTGCAAGTTTCTGCAGTTTCACTGGATTTTTAATGACTAACTTGGACCAGAACTTGATTCAAATCAATCTTCATTCTTTTTATAGCAAAGGACCTGGAACATATATTTTCAAACTGTCTGACTTCGAAGAAGCTTGGTAAATGGAAAATGTTAAGAATACTGCTTTAAAATAATTTTATTTCTCTTCCATATAGTAATACTTCAACCACATGGTAAACAGGGGTACAAACTTCTGTTCCAACATTGAAGGAATACTCACACTTTGGTAACATTTAATAGATTCCTAATTCAAGTTGTAATTACATATTTAAGCTTTGGGGGGAAACTGGATTAGGAATTCCTGCCCTTTCTGCTACTTATACCTATTTTCACACTTCAGTTCATGTGCCTTCAGATGTACCTACAAGTCTTTGCTGCATCCAAGATAATTTCAGTGATCCTTAGTATTGACCTTCCAACAAAATGTTATGAAGTGAACTGTGGTAGGAAGTGAATGCATGGTTACAAACTTTTAGGGTGAATTTGACGATGTTGCACATAACCACACCTTCAGGAGAACACCATAAACTTGGTTCTGCTTAAACAAATACATAAATTTCTAAACATGCCAGAGTACATGCAAAAGAACCAAGCTCTAGTTACCTAAATTCTTCATGTATTTGTCCAGTAGATTCTGGAGTTCTTGTTCTTTGTCATTATTGAACTGTGTCTCCATAGCAAGCAGGATGTACTCATCTAGTAACATGCGGATCAAATGAAAAGAACCTTTAGGAGGAGAAAGAGAGAGAGTAGCTGAGTTATCTTTGTGACCATCTCTCACCACTCCACTAGAAGCCAGTGAAACAAACAAATAATTGTGGACTTTAAATGACCTGGCAAGACCAACAAGGAATAGTGCCTAACTTCTAGTTCTAATCTCTCTTTGCACTGGCCCACCTAGCTCAATTGTTTACTGTTCTGTAGGCTATTTGACCACTAATTACATCAAAGAAAAATACTGATGAAAGTGAGACATGCTTTATACTTGAAGAGAGCACACAGTAGAACTAGATAAGGCTGAAGTCTGCTAGAATGCCTCTGCTCTATTTCTGTTTGCCTTGTGCTAAATAACCAGACAATAACTGGTAAAGTCTTTGACCTTATTTCAAGGATATATCACATTAAAAAATGTATGTGTCCCTACAGTCAAATACCCTCTGAATTTTAGATAACAATGTACCTATGGCTAAACATATGACGTTACATATTAGAGTTTGTTTCACTTGTTCTGCCATCTTCTCTCTTATATAAGGTTCTTTCTGAGTGTTCCCAAAAATGTAAACATTCCTAAAGATGCATGTGTGACCCTTAATTTTTAAAAGCCACAAACACTATTAAATCAATCATCTGCTGATTCCAGAATTGTGTGGTGACTGCCAAATTCCTTTTGCTTTTATTAAAACATACCATGCACAAGAACTTATATACAATGGTAATTTTTTACCAAACTGATCCACAGGTAAAACCAAGAATTTAAATATTTTGTCTCTTATACTGAGATATGCAGTCATTGCCATATTAAAACAAACAAAGCTTCCGGCACTTAAATGTCAAAGCAGTATCAAAACAGCAATTAAAAAAAATGTGTTTTACAAACAAATATGTGACACAGGTTGCCAGCAAAATATTACTAGCATTTACTGTGAAATATTAGTTTGAAAAATACATCACACAGTATTTGTGGCTTTGATAAAAGAATTTTTAGATTAGGATGGGTTCCTCAGCACAAGAAATAGTGGAAAGCTGGTAAGTGCTTAACATATAAGTACAAAATATGAGTGTTTTTATAAAGATCAGGTACCAAAACTTGATGCGTTGTTTAGAGTTAGGTTATGCATGACTCGAGCACCGAAAAAGCTCCATTTCAGAAGGAAGTCCTGAGCTCTCCTCTTTAAAGACCTTCCATTTTGCTTGCTCGCCTGAAAGAGAACAGTAAAATACTGTTAGGTATGCTCACTTGCTTTCTGCCAACAGGAGAGAAGAACTGAATATCCGTAAGAATTCAAGGAGCCTTAACTCAGGCTGATGTGGCAGAGTGAATCAAGCTGCCTGATCAAACCATTGTCTCACTATGTGTGTGACCTAACTTGGTAAAAAAGGGCAGCCTTCACTCCTTCCAGTGCAATCATAGAATGATGTCTGTCAATGTCGGATGAAAGCAAACTGCTTGCTGATTGGGCCCTGATGGTACATAAATTGCTCAATAATATAGTATTAAAGGTGCCAAGTTGTTCTATAACTATACAGGCAGGGAGACAGGGAGGAAGGCAGGAAGGAAAGAAGGAAGGAAGGAAGGAAGGAAGGTATTTTCCTCTGTCACTGTTATTCCATAAAAACAGGGAATAGAAATTAGTCTCTGTATTTTAATTTAATCAGTATAATACTGGTCAGAATTTCTTTTACAGAACGGTGTGTTGCTGTCATGATGATCAAAGTGATGCTTTTAATACTGCTCATTTCATACAGTCACTTTGATCTAGCAATGATTTGTTTGTGGTAACATATGCCCTGTTACTTTCTTAAAGAGCAAGCAGAAAGAAGCTGTTGTGTGATTTTGACAGTAGCCACACTTAAGGATGAACAGAAAGCAATCAGCAGAGGGAGGATTACATGTTCTGTAAATTATTAGCTTCTGCTCAAGTCGACCTAGCTTCATATCAAAACTTGTTGGTACTTCTTCCCTTAAGTACAAGAAAACAATGCTAGGAACCATACCCATTAGCTTTAATAATATGGTATCCCATAGTAGAGGCTGAATGGTAAATTGCTTCACCTTTTCTGCCTGACGTGCTTATCAGGAATTGTCTTCTAAAATTTTGGAATGAAATTTAGACCATAATCACTCCAGTGTAAAATAAATTGAGATTACTCAGCTTCAATGGGATTTTTTTTTTGCCTAGGGAGATTTCTGTGTATGTGAGGACCTGCTTTGGCTCTACTGCTCTAAGTAATCTAAAACTCCTCACTGTGCTGTTCACATGTCAGCAATTGTTAAGAAACTCAGGGTACTTTAAAAAGAAAGAAATTATCACTGCCTCCATTGAAATTTGGGAAAACAGGCAAAGAAAGGAAAAAGGGCATGATTGTGGGTTTCCTGTAAGTGGCAGTCTATCTTCTGCCAGCCAGCTGATGCTAACTGTACTATCTCATCCTTTTGCATCCATTCATATCAAGATCCTACCTAAAATGATGAATAAGATATTGCATTTTCAGATAAAAAAAAAGTCTGATGAGCAGACCAGTGTTCGGCTATTAGCCAACAATATATAACATTTTATTCTACTAGTTTACAGTAATTAGAGTCACAAATTGGGTTTGTGACAAATCTTTTACTTAGCTATAAGTCAAAATCCTTTCTTTTGTTCTGAGCTGTAGTTTATTAAACCCTATGTAACTACATGCATATAAAATATTTATGATGAAAATGCATCTTGGTAATTGGCGGTGGGAAGGGGAATCCCATCAAAACCATCAATTTCTGTGTTAAGCACCTTAAAAAGCTGCCAAACTGTATCTTCCATCCTGAAATGTAGAAATCCTTCAGGAGGCTAGCTACTTCTGAGTCCACCTGCTGCAGTAACTTATACCACACACAGTACCACCTAAATGCCATGGAAGAGAGAATTGCTTCTGTAAGAAACAACTTCTGCTCACCTTGCTCAGAGCAATCCCCCTGCGGTTCTGCATAAGGGTTTCTGTCATGTACAGTTTGTGAAAGTGCTGACTTTAGTGTTTTAGCTACAATACTTAGTTTGTCACACACATAAGAACACTCAGCATGATTAATTTGAACTAATATCACTGGAATCTTTGACACCAACTTACAAACTTCCCTGCCACAGTAAAGGAGATAGAAGCAGAGATGAAAATTCCTTTTGGAACATCAGTGGGACTGCTTAAGGAGTTAGGGGAGTAGGATTTGATCTGGAGTCAGGCAGAACATTTGAAAGGTACCTTGATAACCCTTTGCTCAACCACAGTATCCAACCATTCAATAAATGATTCCACAGTGGCATTCTTCTTTAGGAGGTCCTTCAGTTCTTGGAACACTGTAATAGAGTCATCTACCATGTAAAAAGGAGAACATATCATTGCACTCTATTCTGAACATGAGAAAAAGCCACTCACCAGCCATACGACAATATTGTAGCATGGAAAGGAAAATCAAAGAATTAGAGCAGTGAAGAAATAAGTAATTCCCCAGCAAAGCAAGCACACACACATCCATCACACACATATATTTTAATTACTTAAGCATTACATTGATACAGATTGTAAGACAATGAAGTTTTATAAGAAAATAAAAGCAAAAGAAGATTATTGTATTTTCCATTCCTTTGTAGATTCAATCTTGAAAACCTTTCTAATACTACGTTTGCTAATAAAGCTTTCTCTGTAATATGGCAGATTTGCAGTGTCTTATGTTTCCTTCATATTCATATTTTACAGGTTTCTCATAATAGGATACACAGTTAATTTCCTCAATTCCCATTTTCAAAAAAGTGCCGGAAGGACCAGTTATTTCTCTTCTTCTTTTCTTTTTTAACCAGTGTGAAAGAAGACAAAGAATAAAATAAAAAATAACTACACAAAAAACTAGGAAAGGGGCAACTCAAATGAAAATGTGAATAGGATTGTGAATCATTAATAAGAACAAACTTTCATAATCAAATAATTAATAAACTTTCATAATCAATATTTACAGGACAACACATTGCTATTCCTTTCAGCTCTTGAAACTCTGATCAACATGACTCCTATGACAAAGTTCTATTTTTAACAGAGAAAATGGCTATATCTATATTACAACAATGTATATGAAAATTAACTACCTCAAAATTTATACTACACTTTATTTTGTGTATGAAAATAGTTGCTACATTAAACAGAAAATTACATATATTTTTAAAGCTCAACTTTTGGAAGAAAATACGATGTAAATGAATTTTTCAGCAACCATTTAAAGTCATCTAGCTAGAATGACTTTCCAGCACAGGCTTCTGTTCTTATAGGACATTCTAGGGCAACCAATTGGTTTTCTTAAAGTAATGAAGTTTATGGTGAACTAGATTAGAGAATGCAGAGTCTATGAGTACCCTGTCTCAGTCAGTCAGTCCCACCAGTCAGTAGACTGGTGTGGCATGGAATGAAAGAATGCACTTTTAATGGTAAAAATACATCACCTCATGGACTTACATTCGCTGTAAACTTCTCCATCAGAGTCTGTGCTCCCTGAAACTGCAAGGAGGGCCTGAGAACCAATACTATTCAAATCAACTTTTTCAATATCTGACACCATGGAGTTCACCACATGCTGGTCAAAAAGAGCTGGCCGAGCAATCTGCAAGAGAAAGCAAGGTAAAGAGCTGAGACCCTGTTGTGTTTTTGCCCCAGCTGGCAGCTAAGCACCACACAGCCACTCACTCACTCCCTACCCTGCCAAGGGATAGGGGAGAGAATTAGAAGAGTAAGAAAAATAAGAAAACTTGTTGGTTAGGTTAAAAACGGTTTAATAGTTTTCAGAAGAAATAATAAAAGTAACAACAACAATAATTTAAAAGTTTAAAAGAAACACCAAAAAACAACAATTTAAAAAATTGCTCACAACCAACTGACCAATACCCAGCCAGGTCCCTGAGCAGTGGTCCCCTGCCAAATTTCTTCTCCCCAAGTTTTATTGTTGATCTGTGGTAAGGAATATCCCTGTGATCAGCTGGGGCCAGCTGTCCCAGCTATGTCCCCTGCCAAATTTTTGTGCTTACTTGCTGGCAGTGTGATGTAAGAAGCAGAAAATACCTTAGTTGTGTGTAAACACTGCTCAGCAGTAACTAAAATAGCCCTGAATTGTCAGTAGTTTCCAGTATAAATCCAAAGTATAGAGCTATACTATGATGAACAAAATTAACTCTATCCCAGCCAAAACCAGTACAGGCCCACACCTGGAGATCACCCAAAAAACTGCTTAGAGAAGAATCTTATTAGGTTTAATTTTATTGTCATGGCTGGGTTTATCACAGATCAGGTGAGATAACGTTTCCCTTTCATTAGACTCCTGATGCCCTTCTAATGTGCCTTCCTATCAGATTGTCTTCATAAAACCACCCTTGTGCTGCTTTTGAATTTATGAAAGAGAAAGCCAAGTCCAGATGAATCTGTGGTGTGTCTACAGTTATTCATGAGGACTACCACCTCAAAGCCCAAGATGCTAGCATGGAAGGAAGTTCCTCAAAAGGCATTGTATCCTTTTGGATAATCTACAAAACCATCACATGGAGCCAACTCCTAACTGCAGATACCAGTATGCTGACAACATAGCCTTGGAGTCTCCAACTACCTGTCACTCTCATTTCTTCTTTCTACTCAAAACTAAACAGAACAACATGGACAAGGCAGTGAATCTTTGCTAGGCAAGAAGGATCATCTGGTATTTTCCAATTTGGTACTAAACAAAATACACATATATTCCACTAGATCGTTTTATTGAAAAAAGTTACTGTGTGGCAGTTCATTATAATCATGGTCTTTGCTCTCTCTTCTGGTATAAAAGTTTGAAGTTCTGGTCAGATTTATTTATGGTCACTTTCTAATTTCATGGTTAAAACGACAAGATTTAAGTCTTCCATGGCTGAAGGTCAACCTTGAAAAAATAATGCACTGTATCTCAAAGCCAGAAAGATACAATGAATACAACTGACACATTTTTGAATGTATAATCTTATTCTGTTTACCTGTGCTAGGTGTAGGAATGATGTCTGTCGCTTCAGGGAGGAAACAAATCTTCGTGCAATAGGCAACTTCTTATCTATCAGGCTTTCCGGTAGATTTTCCAAAGAGGAAGCAACCCACTGTTCCCAGTTCTTTGCAAAGCTTCTTATATCTGCCAGTAAACTATAAGGGAAACAAAAAGTGATTTAGAGAATCATCAATAAAAACTGTCTGGCATTAGTTTAAATAATTGGGTTTCAATCTATAGCTAACAGACTTCTGAACTTATCTGGAAATTCCTCCTTAGGTGTTAGCAAAAGAAACAGGAAAAGACCAATCATTGATCAATGTATTGACTACATATTGATACATACTTCCTCTGGGAGAAACTGTGGGCCAATTGGGACACTAAAATGCTATCTAATATTTTCAGGCTGTTCTATAGCTGCCCTCAGAGCGGACACTATTTTGCCATACATATTCTACTGTTTTTAAAATGAGCATAAATACTGGGAGGAAATTTCTCTGGAATATAGAATTACTAGTATTTATCTGGAATATGCCTAAAAATCAGAATGTACCATGATCATTTTCAAATACCTACCTTTCTGGCATTTCTTGCATTGTTGCAGGGATGAGTACATCTGTAAGAACCTTCAAAAAGTTAACAGAAAATGACATCATGCTTCCACTGGCCATTTATTCATTCATTCATGTCTGTCTTGTCTACTTAGATGGGAAAGTGATAAGTACAGAAAATTTACACAGAATAAAGCCATTCAACCTACTGTCCAGATATTTATATGCCTGGATTTTTCCAATCACTATTAGACAGGAACATATCAGATATTTATATACTTAGATAGCACCCATTGTATATCTTCATAGTAGTAAAATGAGAAAAAAACCCAAACAAGACATGCTATCCCCCATGTCTCAGAGTAGGGAAATCAGTAGAAGTGAGATGCATAAACACTTTGTCTTTTCCAGCATCACCAAGTCTCTGTAAAGCAGATACTCAAGCATCTTCCAAGTCCTTGAATGCTATTGACTCTTCTTTTTACCAAACTGGACATGGCACCGCAGGCATTCAGAGTTTAGCCGTAGAGCTCCCTGTAACTAAGTGTGGTGTGGAACAGTTTTGGGAAAACTGTGCCATCTGACATGCCCCCTAGGGAATGTTACTGTGGAGGGCAAAGTTGTTAGACAATATTCCAGAAATCTCCTTTCTCTGTTAATGTAAATAGTTTGATTACAATCCAATGTAATTCCTTCTTCCTTCTGTCAGCTGTGATGTCAAGAATATCTAACATGATTATGGATAAGAAATAGTGAGAGACAAAGAAGAAGCACAATAGTAAATTTATGAACTTTTGAGAAATTTGGTCTTGTTTAGTTTCTAATTTAATGCTCCTCTAGTTTTCTTCTTCTGTCACATTAAGTTTATAATAAATAAAGTTAATATTGGATCTATTGAGACAACACATTTAGAGCAGGAAAAACTTCATAAACTCAAGGTACTATAACCCCTACAAGTAAATGAGGCTTAATGACCCATCTCCTGGGTAGTAATTATGATTCTTGATGCTAATTACCTTTGCTTTACTATGCTAACTAAAACACTTCTTACTTTACAGCTTTATATGCTTCTAAGAAATACACAGTTTGATCTTTTCTGGATTTCCCTCCCATATTTTTGTACAGTAAAAAAACATAGATTACAATAAACAATCAGAGCTAAAAAGCTTCAAGTGTTTTGCTTTGACTGGTTGACGTTTACTATTAAGTCAATAGTTATTTCTTCTCATCAATAAAGAGATACCTACATGAGAATCCTTTTTTATTTCTATGGCATGTCCTATCAGAGCAACTTAAAGTACTTTCATCTGCTAAACAATCATCTGATCTGGCATTCCAAATGAAAAACTCAGGAAACTTTGGTGGCATTATTTTTTTTCCCCAGTGCCCTATAACTTATTCCTGATCTTGCAACACTCCTAAGGGTCACTTAGTTTCAACTATTTATGTGCTCATGCCATGAGTTAGATCAAAGTACTCATATGGTAAAAAGATACGCAAAACAAGAATTCCTTAATTTTTTAAAAAATCCGGACCAGTTTAGAGTGTAGCAGTTTTGCTGGTACATGTAGCAGCAAGGGAACAGAAATTAAAGGCAGCTGGCAGGAGGGGCAAGGATGTCTTAACCCAGTATTGTTCCAGCTTGGTAAGATGAAACCATGGCCTGACATCACCTGTGAGTGGCAGACTGGCACATGGAATCACCTTACAGATGTGCCACAGACTCTCTTTTCTGGTACAAATTGCAATAATCTTTTCAGTGAAAACAAGGCTTCAGTTTTCATCCAGGATTACCTTAGTCAGCCTTGTCAGTGAGTACATGAGCATTTATTTTAGCTACATTCAAGCAAGCAGGTCAGGGCTTCAGTTATTTTGCTGCCCATGGTCACACACCAGGTGTTCAGCTGAGCTGAGACTGGAGTTCAGCTCTTATAGGTGCCCATTTTATTTCTTGATTTCAATTATTTCCTTGCTGATTTACAGCAGAAAGCAGTCATGTCATCCAATCATTCTATCTTTTTACAGATGCAGAAGCTGTACTGTGGGTGAGATTATTCATATAGCTAAATGCTTAACTTACCTTATACAGTATTGAGTCACAGACACAGAAAATGTCAATGATGATGGGATTTTCAAGCAAAGGAAGAAGATGGTCAGGCATTCCTTGCCAAAAATGTAATAGGAAATGCTGGATCTAAAGGAATAGGAACCAGATTCATAGACATAAATCATGCTTTCTTGCTTTCCCATGCATGTGTACCAAGAGTGTGTGCTCAAACAACCTTACCTCTTCAAAGTTCCCATTAATTGCATTGTCAAGGACACACTGACAGTGTGTTTTGTACATCATGATAAGAGTATCTACCTGTTTTGGACAAAAGAAATATTAAACAGAGTTTCTTAAATCTTTCCTTTACTGCTACGGTGATCTAAGTTTCTGCTTTGTGTAGCTAGTATTTAAACACATTATATACATTGTATTGCAATGCATATTTACAAATAGGCATCACTCATCTCTAGTTTTATCAGCTTTATGTCATTATTATTCAAGCATTATTTAAGTCATTATTTAACTCAAGCACTGATGCTGTGGTCAGACATGTAGCATCTGAACCTATATACACTGTGAAAATGTGGATAATAAAGTAAGGCAATAGCTAGATTAGTCAGTCAGATGGTAAAGTAAATTCACCTTTCTGAAGCTAAGATTAATCCCAAAGAGCTGTGCAAGTTAATCATTAGGCTACTATAGGCGTCTATGAGTGTTCTGAAACATCATCTAGTTGGACAAATGAGAAAATAGCTGCCAGTCATTTGGTCAAAGTTTAATCACTGCCTCACATGAACTCAACTTTTAAAAGCAGAACTCCCTTTCATCTCATCAGGCTACTTTATCTCAATGGAGTGTTCCCTTATTAAAAAAAAAAAAAATAGTAATTTTTTAAAATTGTAGCAAATTATAAGACAAGAAATATGCAAACTCATTTAAGGAAGGAAAAGGGCCAGCAAAACCATTTTTATGGTCCTGAATCACAGAAGGTTTGTTACAGTTTATAAACTTCTCCGGCAAACCACTATCAGATTTCAAATGAACCTGGTGCCATCCTATTGCAATAGTTTCAGGATGCAGATTTCTTTGAAAACAGACCTTTCTGACTTTCTGAGCTGCTTCTTTAACTAGTATCTTTGAAAAGCAGTAGCAAAGTGTGAGACTCAAGAACATTTTAAAGAATTGTTTCTGAAAGGACTTGATGGAAGTATAAAGATTGGGTAAATTCCCTCTAAAAATATTAAATGCAGGAATTACCCATCTATTTTAGTGCAGACTGCTGTATTTGTGGAATCTCCAGACGTCTGAGTTGCAAGAAACTCCTGAAGAGTTTAATGCAGGAGTCAAACTTCATGTATGGGCTGTCTTCAACAGAGTACCTAAATATCTTAGTTTCAATAACCTTTGGTCAGATAAGCTGAAGGAGGGAAAAGGCAGTATGAAAAGAAAACAGGAAATAAAAAAACAAGAAACAAGAAAAGAGCAGGAAGGAAAGAGAATGCAGGATACACAGAAATTCATCTTTCTCACAGTCTCCTCACAACTTGGTAGCCTGTCCCCAGACAGTCATGCACAATGCTGCTGAGCCAAAAATGAAGAGAGAATGAATGGCCAGTTTTTTCCATTGTTGGAGCAGTAAAAATCAGTTTGTTTATACTGCTGTGCTGGGTCTTCAAGGAACCTCAAACATTTGTCAGATTTAAATTTAATGAGGATGCTGTCTGTATGAGAGATGTCAATTCACTGATGGAGACTATAGCAGCAGGTGGTGCACACTGCTAAGTATACCAGTTCTTGGGCTTTCTTGATGAATGGTAAGATTTTTGGCTAAGATGGCTCCTTTTGTTTAGCTTCTCCCTACAGGAATCCTAGGCTTCACTACTTTCTCAGAACAAGCTTAGGAGGAGAGGCTCACAATACAAAAAGTTTCAAAGCAATGTGTCTTAAACCCATCACCATTATCACCTGCACTGAAGACTAAATTGAAAAGTTCAAAATGTCTGTCAAAGGATTTCTAACACAATGTAGCAGCTTGTAAGGTGACAAGAAACAACATAGATGTAACACACAATCAAAGAGACAAAGACATAAAACATGAGAGATACTTTCAGCTGAAGAGTTATCCTTAGGATAAGTAATATCAAGCATTGATTTGAGGAATGATTTAAGTAATTAAAAAAAAAAACCCCAACCATTCAGATTTTCAGTCGCTTTTCAAATAATTAATGAAAGACAGTAAATTCATCTAACTATTTGTTGTGAATTATTTGTTCTGTTCTAATCAGAACAAAATTTATCTTAAATCCAAAGGCATTTGTAAAGAATACAACTCTCAGTTATTTGTTTGTTTTGCTCTCCCCGTCTTACATACCATCAGTTTGTAAAATACTGGGTCAGTTAATAGGTAAATAATTCAACCACCTTTCCATTGGAAAGCCGGTTAATCGGTGTTAGTAAAGGTTTGGCCCCTCTATAAATCAGTCACCTCTGTTTGATTATGGACATTTCTGGCTCTTTCATGTCAATACCTCAAAGGCTAAGATATGAAGAAACATTCTGTGGCAAATTTTTGATCTCTAAGACAGAAGAGAAGGAGCTCACTTTTTACCTTGTCTTTAGAAATGCACCCTTGAAGCAAAAGGTGTTGAGCACTTGGAAACTCTGGGAGGAGTGTTCCAGTTTTAGAACTCAGAGAATATTTACGAGTAAAACCACCCTGAAACAAAAGGGAAAAACCGGGAACACTGAAATAGTTAATACTGTTACATCTGAAACGAAAAATTCATGCTAAACTTGTATATTATTTAAAGAGTCTCTCAAGGTTCCACAATAGTTGCATTCAGATAATCCTTCAAAAATATTGATGCTCATCCAGATCTGAACCCCAGCTCAGGAAGGTTATTAAATATGTGTCTATGTCTAAACTCCACCAAACCCTCTTAAGGTCTCAAATGTTATGATTAAGGTGAAACCTTCATCCTCAAGAGAAGAAATATAATCTGTGTTATGGTTCTGCCCTTACTGGCTGAACTGTAGTTATTCTCACAGGATTGCATTCAAACCTAAAGACCATTTGGCTTAAACCCTTCCTTCTATTTTAGCCTTACCAGCCCTTATGTAAAGTCAGTGTGCAGAGTCCACAAGCTGGCCTTCTGCGTATTCCTGTGGAAAATCTTATTATTTCTGTGCAGATTCCCTCTGTCCTAATGGATAAAATTTATGATCTTGCATAAGGCATTTGAATGGAACTTGAAGTGCCCTCTTCCTACCCCTTTACCTACTGGTAGATTTCACTGAAGTGAGAATGGTAGGTATATAGTGCATCATAGAGTGTAAAAGTGTGCAAATGAGACTATTTTTCTGTAAACGTTGACTCATAAATTGGAGGCCAGTTTCAAGTTAAATTCTCTCAAATACAAAATTCAGAAAACCATAGCTGTAACTGACTTATTCAGCATAAATATAGCCCTATTTTTATAGGGTGATATGTCTGACAAAACAAGCAGCAAAAACCCAAAATCATATATCATGTAATTTAATTTTGCCTCTGCTATCTACTACTCAAACATATATAAAGCTCTAAGTAAAAGAAATTGTAGAAATTTAGAAACATTAGTACTTTTTCATGTCAACACTTTTGTAGTGTAATAATTGCCTATCAGTATAAGGAAGGTATTTTTTTTAACAGGAGTAATCCTAATGATTTTATTATGCAATTACCCATGAAATATATTAAAAGCTCTGATTAAAAGGGATTTGTCCATTTAAAAAAAGGCAGTGATGGTGGTGAGAGGTTTAAGAGAAGATAATCTGCAATGTTTTTTACCTTGCTAATGGACTTATATGACTGTGCCTCAGTTCTAGGCTTAATATGTTAACCTGCTGCCACTTGCCCTTTCAATTTAATGCCATCTGTTTCTAATGGCCATTTAACATTAAGATAATGACAGTAATATTATCTGCCTAATTAACCATGCAGACTCTAATGGTGCACTAACTGGCTTAGATAAAAGAATTTGCTGATATCTCCCCCTACAGAGAGAATACTAGAAAATGTGATAAAACATACCAGAAGTAAACAGTGTCCCTGGCACTCAATAAGTGTTCATTCAAATGCCATTTACTCAGTATATTTAGACAATCAGTGCTTTAACATCTTTTCAATGTCTTTATGTTCCTACTGAGAATTACACCTTATGCAATTGTAATTTTTTGGAATACCTAATTGCACGTACTTTAAAGCAAATGAAAAAGGATGTATCACCTGTTCACAGTAATGAAAATACAATGCCAAAATTTCAGTACAATGAGATTATTATAATTCAGTTTTGACCATTAAAGACTTTTTTTCTCCTAAGACCTGCCTAAGACAATACTGAGCTAGACAATCAAGAACTCACAATGATGTGCTCTTTCTCATTTATTTCCACCAACTTATCTGTGAACATTTTTTTCTGGGAGAACAAGGAACTTTGGGTCAGAAACAAGACAGATTTCTGGGATTGTCAATTCTAAGGCAGACTGGTAATGTCACATCAGAGATGGAAGAAAATATGCATCCATTTATGCCAAAGGAACTAGATATATTCCATCCCAAAACTCTGAACAAATTAATGCTTCAGTAGTGCTCATGAATATGCTGGGGATATCCCATGGCATAGCACTATCTTTTTCTGATAAGATAGCTGATTATCTGAGCAGGGAAAATGCAATGGATCTAATCTATCTAACCTCACTAAAATACTTGACATGGTGTCACCATGGGAAATGACCAGTTATGCTGGTGAGTGTGGGGATTAGTAAAAGAATGTAAAAATATTTAAGAAACTGACTCTAGCTGAAATGCTAACAAGTTGTGTTGACAAGGAAACTACTGGGTTGAAAAGGGATTGAAGTTAAAATTCCCAAAGATCACACTTGGGGCTGATCTGAGTGAACACTTCATAGATTAAATTGGTTGACATGAGCTAATGAAGTCATCAACAGAGGAAGACCAAGAGGTCATGTAGAAAGACATAGGTGGCTTTGAGATAATGGTAATAAGGGGGATGAAAATCAACAGAGTAAAACTACACTCTCAGGGACCAATCAAAATGTCTGCTATCAGCTAGGAGTTGCTTATCTGGAAATTAAAAAGGTGAAAGGCTTGCTGTGTATCAGTTGAGCACAGGAGGTATATTTAGTCTAGTAAATTAATGGTGTCAGGAAACATCTCAGACCATACTGGAAACCATATTACTCTGAATGTTCTCTGGCGTACTTTTGGCCCATGCCAATTAGCAGTATCCCAAACACCTCCAGTCTTATTTCAACATGTACTGCACATTAGAGACATTTCTTCATGGCAGTGTAGCAGAGATGTCCCTATGTCCTTTTGCAGGTTCAGGGGTTCAATAATATTCTATGCCAGTTGAACTCAGTACCAAATAAAAATACTGTGAGCAGCCCTTAACATTTAATGCACAATAATCCATAATTTTCTGTAAATATGACCAGAATGACAGTGACTATACCGTAGTATACAGTAGTAAAAATATAGACTACTTGTGGGGGGCTGGAGAGCAAAAACCAACAAACCAGGTCCCGTTCTAGGGTTCATCAGAAGGGATGTTTCCAATAGCAATTAGAAACATACCATTTACAAGACTTTATGATTTATTTTACTCTAAAGATATTCAAATCAGAACAAGTATGGTGGAAGGCTATAAGGCTGGTAAGAAGTTACTCAAAGCTGTTGTTTGTCCCATCCAGCAAGCAAAAGCAGCAAAAAGACATAACAACAAAATGTCATGAAGAGCAAAAAATAGAGAAAGGCAATGCTGACTAGGAGGCAGAAATTTCAGTTTACTTTAAAAAAAATATTTTCAGCTTCCAGTCAGACATAAGAGATTCTGAAAAAGGCCTCCTGCAAAAGTAACATGCAAAGAAAATAAAGCCAGAGCTTGATCCTTTGCTTAAATACAGTTATGGGTAACTGGATTGTAATGGGAACCCTAAAAGGTGTTTGCTAATTTTTTTTTTTTTAATATTTAGAGGAGCAAATACTCAGCTTTGTTAAAAAAAAAGTTATGCGGTCTAATAATTAATGAAAAATAATGTTGCAATTTTCAAAGAAATAAATGTGAAGGAAACCACAGGTCACATAATACTTGTACTATAACAGAAGTAAAAGGAAACAGATTAGAGCACTTACCTCATTCTTTAGCTTGCTTCCAGAGAACCTTTGAAAATAAACACATTTGATTATTTTTTCCTAGGCAGAACATTTGTAGAGATTATATAGATATATGATCTATTAGAAAAATTATCACACTTTTCTAAATGCAATTACAGGTTTTTATGGGTTTTTAACGTTTTTTTTCTTAACTTCCACTGATTTTCAAATGCCTGAGGATAACAGGAAACCTACTGGTGTCTTATAAAACATGAAGATTAAGACCACTGACTAAACACTAAAGTATAAAATCCAGTGTCATGTTTTTGTTTGGATCTTTGCCACTTCACAGACAGCGAAAGGGTAGCATAGTCACAAGTCCCTAATGTCTTTATAAGGAAATACATGCCGTTTTTAATAGAGCTGAGTAAATTCAGAGTAGAAAAAGAAAAAGTATAAAAAGTATAAGTGTGTGTATATATATATGTGTGTGTATATATAATTAATTTACATTTCTTGGAAAACTTAAGAAATCATAGTGATTTCCCATTCTTTTTCACTACAGTACTATTTTGATGCAATTAAATACATTTCTGAGATAAAAGATTCCTTAACTGGCAAAAATATATTGCTGTATAGTGAATGTCCTATTAAGAGTCCAATTGAGAGATTCCCAATGATAGTCATTGTACTATCAGACAACCTTTCGGTGCAGAAACCAGAAAGAACATTTTAAATTATAACTACTAAAGTAGACAATGTGCAATAATAGCGATTTTAATGGATCCGTATAATGATAAATGTTGTTTGATTATTGTTATTTCCTGTACCACTAGCTGCCAACTGATAAGATACTGTGGGCAATATGAAGTCTCATAATTATTAGTGGCAATATCAGTTTCCTGCTGTTGAGATGCTCTCTGGCTGTTTCCTGCTCTCTGAGATGCTCTCAGAAATCCAGAGGCTGAGCAGTTGTGGAATTCTTCCTGCCCAGGCTTGGCACAGGTGCCTGACAGTTCCCACCACATGTAGGATCCAGCATGTGTTACCTAGACATGTTGATAGTTAAGTATAACTGAAGACATCACTCAGCTGATTACAACGTGGATCTAATTAACTTCAAGGCTGGATGTATTTGTTTTGGACTCTGGATTTCCACATGTTCAGCAAAATGTTCACTGCATGTACAGCAAAAATGTGAGGCAGCATCTGCTAGCACTGCTCTTCCAGAGCCTCAACTACTAGAAGAGACGTAAAGGACAGATTTATGGATCCCTGTATGCTGCAGCCAGAATTGGGAGTTTTGAATCCCTACACTGACTGATTCTTTCATTATCCAGAAGCTTGTTCTTAACCTCAGGCTACTGCATCATTCTCTTCACACAGAAAAACCCAGCTACCGTGATGTGCCAGACTGTGCAAAATGAGCATCTCAGCTTCTGCTTTAATTCCGATATGGAGGCAGTTGAACTGCTGGACCCTGAAAATTCAACATCTCATATAGGACAGCACAGGTCCTAACACAAAGAAAAGGTTCCTAATTAGTGAATCTAGTGAGTAGTCCTGAAAATCTTCAGAGAGTATCTATGCCATCTTCACGTGAGTGTATACTTTCAGAAATCCAGCCTTGGGGAATTTTGCAGAACCTCCACTTTCTTTGCACTCATGCTACTAGATTCTGCCTGCCTGACATAAAGCTGTGGAGTAAGAATTTTTATATTCCTTTAAATGAAAATAACTGTCTTTTAGTCAACAAAATGAACATTTTTTTCAAGATAATTCTGTATTATGAAAGAAAAATACACTGTACCAGCAACACCTCCACAGCTCTGGATACATACCAGACAAAGAAATAGAATATTCTAATCTATTACACCTTAAGGATTGCTATGGAGAGAACCCTCCCTTTTTAAGCATCATTGACAGCATTACCCTCAATTTTTACACTTGTCTTATTGTTTGGCAAAGGTCTCTTTGGAAATAACCTAAACCTGCCGCCAGTCGAATTTTCTATGTGTGATTATAAACTCATTTATCCCTTTCCTTTCTCAGAGTCCCACTTATCCAGGTATACTGCCAAAGACAATGAAAGCCGTCATTCAAGCCATATGTGAACAGAGACATTTGTTTTACGAACTATTAATCTTTGGCAAACCAACAGGCAGCTATCGTAACGTATTGATCCTGCTAGCTGTCCCTTAAATAAATATAATTAGAGCTTCCTGGGTTAGGTTTAAACTGATATTAGCCAGTCAAAGGACCTGTAAATATTAATCTACACTGACCCCTCCCTCCTGCCCCACAGGTGCCAGCTTCACACCATTCTCCAGACGTTTCATAATGGAAAGCTGTCCTGGGGAAAGAACTCACAGAGTGACACACAAGCAAACAAAATCAGACAAGTGTTCTGGAAATGGGATTTTGCTCCCTCATACAAATGTGAACAAATGTTCTGCTGTTAAAAGTTGACAGCTCTACACTGACTGTGGTGGGGTCAAACTGAAAGACACTAGCAAAATACAGTGATCAACCTTTTAAACAGTGAGATAACCAGCAATTCTAGTTCTGATAGAAACAAAAATTACAGTCTTACATATACCTTCCTAAGGGAAGGTTATAGTTAGACCTTCACTGATTAAGTCTCAGAAGTTATTTTACCTGGTTAAGCCCTTTCCAGAATACACAGAGTGGTAATATGCACTGCTTTCTTTAATGCCAATACCATAATAGTGATACCTACAGAGGAAAAAAAAAAAAAAAAAAAAAGAAAAAAAAAGAGCATTTATGAGTGACATGTCAAGTAAACCAAGCTGCAAAATTGAAAGTAAAGCAAGTTGTCAGACTGATTTTAAATGCTTTCTGAAAACTTTTCTAAACAGGGTCTAACAATTCCTTTCACTGACACTGAACAAAATCTAGTCTCATAGAAAAGAGTATTGTCATGATTTGATCCAAAATTCAAGGGTTAAAATTAAAATACTTTCTCTCTTACTAGAAGAATGTAGCTAGAACAGAAAACCCAGAAACATGTTACACCTCTTTTCCTTAATATGCCTTCTGTTTTACTTTACTTCATTTGTTTGAAAGGGTGCTGGGTTTGATCTATCAGGTTCATTTTATCTCGCTTGCCACTGTTACATTTAGACAGTCCCTCAGAGCCTTTCTCAGTTGAAAATAGCTTGCCAGTGCACCTTATAACTTGGTGTTCAGTCACCTATGACTAATAATGATAATATGTCATTCATTCATTCTTCTGTAGGTCGTAGGCTGACTAAATTATTAAGCCATTTAGGCACTTCTCATCCACATTTGTCTCCCTGTTGCTCTCCTGGAGCTTACTGCTCCCAAATAGAGATTGAAAAAGGAAACATGCCTATTGCTCAGGCTTTGCAGTGCTCACACCCAACACCTTAACCAAAGACACCAAAGATGCAAAAAAGGTTGGATTGGTGCTAAGAAAACTGGCTGTGCAGTAGCTACTTTCAGCTTTCCACTGATTTTGCTACAATATAAGTGACCTCTGAGAGAAGGGCAGGAGAGCAAGCTGGGGGCAGCTCTTTCCTTACCAGTCATAGCAAAGTTTGCTTGAGTTCATCTATCAAAGTTGATAGGCCTTGTCTTATAAAGTCCACTCAATAGATTTAAAAACTGATTGTGTTAAACCAAATTTGCCTAAGAATGTTATGGATAGAATAGAAAGGTTAATTTGCTTTTTACTAAAATTAGCTTGAAAGCACTATGGCAGCTGGTTTAATTGAGCTGCTTCAAAGTACCACTTTGCAACACAGTGTACCAATGTCACTGGAACTCCCCAAAAGCTTAAAGAAATACATAATTAAGACACAAAGCTCCAGCAAATGGTTCATAGAACACATTAACAAAAGTGCTAATCTCATCTCATCTCTGCTATTCGTGGTGATGTCCATTAAAAAAAAAATAAAATCACAATATTTTGTTTGTTCTTGTATGGAACTGTCACAGGTAAGAACAAAACCCTCATGTGCTTTATATTTACAAGGCTGGTTAAAGGCATTAGTTACAAATTATGGCTAAGAAAATGTTCATTAGGATGATATATTTGCCTAGCCTAGGTAGCTTTGACAATCTCAGCTGAAATAATTTTTGTTTCTGGACAGTCTGTTGTGTGCATTCAGGATTTTACAGCCAAGAAACATGACAGAAAGTGGCACCATTGCTATTACTGCTTTCCTGAAACTGGTGAGTCTACATAACACTGCTAGATCATTGTGGCACCTGTCAACCCCTAGGAAAGCCAAAAGTGTCTCCTCTCTTTCCTTACTGTGACACAAGAGGTATTGAAAATGTACATGTATGGATTCTTTGAAATAACAGCATTTACTTATTCTTACATTGCAAAGAGTGTCCATTGAACAGGATTAAAAACAGAATAGAGTTGTGACTGCTTCTTTAACTATGTTATCTGCCCATTTGTCATTGGCCATGTAAGCAAGCAGCTGCCCACATCTCATTCCAGCAGTTTAAATTTCCCAGCTTCAATCACATGCCATTTTTAAAATTCTAAAATAAAAGCTTCTACACTTTCCCCATAAATTTGGCATGCCCTCCAGTTAAGGCTGGAGTGGGCCAGAGGCAAGGAAAAGCATTACTCCTTTACAAAGTTATGATTCAATATCTAGATTATTCCACATCTAATTCAATATTAATACATTTGGGCTAGGAACAGGAAATTGTTGTATTATTTAGATTCTCAAGTATCCAGTGGAAGGTAATATACTTGTTCCTGCTGGAATGTCCCAGGATATCAGAATTTATCACTGAGACATCTTGCTATGTAGAGAATAGATATTTTCAGTACATATTCTGTGTGTATTAAAGGCAGAGCAGGTATCATTCTGTTTTTCTTCAGTATTGTGTAGTTTAATTTTTACTGCTAAAAAATACAGCTTTCCATTCACAACACAGAAACTACTAAAAATAATATAATTTTACTTTTCAAGCTCTATCTGGCATCCTCCATAGAGTAATAGTGTATGAAGATTGTTATTCTCTTACAAGCCATTAGTTGAATAGCTTATTTTGGGCTCCCTGTTGAGAGTAGTAAACCCATACTAGACACATTGACAACATCTTTAACCTACATCTTCAAATGCCTTCTGTCTCTTTATATGCATATTTTTATGTGGATGCACAGTATATTTGTATTTTACTATTTATTATTTCTACTGTGTAATTAACAAAATGTAATCAGTTGCTACAAGGAATTTACTCTCAGTTTTTGAAACAAACATTTTATAAAACAAGCTGAACTACTTTTCTCTTTCAATTTCAGTGGTTTGTTGTAACATATGTTCCTACACAACTTGTACTCTGATTTTAGCATACACTGACACAAATGATAGCTGATAAGGAAATGATAGGCTTAAGCTGTTCAGGGACTTGCAATAACTTCTTATCACAGGGCCAGCTGCCATATCAGTTTTATTAACCCACTAAATCACTCCTAATAAATAAGATAATAGTTTTCAGACATGATGGATAAAAGCTAAGATTCATCATTGATCAAAGTCTACAAAGAAATTAAATTGTAACTTGAGCTCAAACAGTCTTCCCATGTGTATGGACTGAGCAGTTTGTACGTTTTCCCTAATAGCTGTTTCAGGTGATTTGTGTACTGTGAAAGTTATAGCTGAGTTATGGCACTGACCATGGTATGTTCAAAATTACCAGTGCAAAAAGGTGGATTCAGAACAGAGAACTGCTGCTTATGAAACACTAATCTAAGAGAGCAGTTTGTAGTATTTATGGTGCTGCATCTCCTTTCACTCAGCAGAGTGAAAATAGAAAATTTCCCTTACTTTCAGCTAAGTAGATTGATTAGCACAGGCATGAGAGACAAACATATTTTGTTAACGAAATTGTGTCTGATGTGTTGGACCTTCTTGGCCAAATGTTTAAATGAGTTTTAGTATTGACACTTTTGCACAAATGGGTTGTTGGATATAAACACAGAGAAAGAGAGATTCTGACTTGAATTCTAGGAATCATCAGACTCAGTTTTAAGTTTGTCCTTTGCCCTGAACTGGACATGACAAATGCTGTTTGGGAGCAGAGGAGGAATTAACATTTGTGTATTTCACAACTTACAACAGCAACTGTATTCCATGTGTTAGTGCAGGAACTTTTCCTCAAATCCAATTAATGCTCATGAGGATGTCAGAAAGAGCTTGTTTCAGCGTGGGAGAAGAACAATTTCCGCCACCTTGAAGATGATGGAAAAAGGAAATTCTGTTCTTTGCTTTCTTCTGATCACAGCCAGGCTTTACCAATAGATTACCACGCATGCTTGCAGCATCCAGGAAGGCACTTTTTTTCCCAGGGTATTAACTTTTCTCTAAATTTAAGAACAATTATTCCACTGGAGAAGAATTGTCTTCCTTTTTATGCTTCTGCAGCATCTGACTCTAATAGTGTCCTGGACAACGATCAGAGCTCAGGGACAATATTGTTGTGTAAAACATCACTGCTAGGAACAGTGAGTGCTAATACTGCTCCTGCTAGTGTTATATGGTAATAAAGATAGCAGTGGTAGAAATAATACAGTGTGACTACACTACTGTGCTTTAAAAAATATGACTTAATTGCTAGTAAGAATTCTCCTGCTAGTCCCAGTAACTCAGAAACAGCTTGTAGCATTTAGAGGATATGCTAACGTAAAAAGAGAGTAACTAGTAATTTATTGAAATTGATGAACAGTCCTTTTTCATTAATTTAATGGAAATATTTCTGTAAATAACTTGTTATTTAGTCATTTGTGTGACTAAATAACATTTGTGTTTTACCTGGTGAAATCAGAAATTCATTTACTCCTCAGCGAGTCTGTAGTTCTGAGGGGGACAAGGCCCACAACACCAGAGATAGAAAAATTGATTATCAGAGATCATTAAACTGAAAAAGGGTAGGTCTGGATTAGATACTAGGAAAGAATTCTTTACAGTGGGGGTGTTGAGATGCTGGCACAGGTTGCTTAGAGCAGCTGTGGATCTCTCATCCCTGGAAGTATTCAAGACTGGATTGGATGGGGCTTTGAGCAACCTGGCCTAGTTGAAAGTGTCCCTGCCTGTGGCACAGGGGTTGAAACGAGATGATCTTTAAGGTCCCTTCCAACCCCAACCATTCTATCATTCTATGCCTCTATGGTTCTATGATTTATACTGACACTTCTCTATGACTACTTGCTGCCATATTTGGTCTCTGAAATGGAAATATTGTCATTTGTGCCTTTTGTGAGGTCCTTTTTAGCATAGCAAGATCAAGGTAAATGCACCTCAGCAGAAATGAGAATTGCAGAGGAAAAGCCTCTGAGGAAAACTGGTGAAAAAAATACAGAGAAACAAGTGCCAGATGTTCAAACAAAACATGATGATGCCTCATTTCTTTGAGGAAATTGTTCAAGAACAGTTAATCCATATGAAAATATGGCACGTAATACCAGCAAGGTCAGTAAGGATATAGAATCTGCCAAAGAAATGTTGGGCATGTGTTATTTCTATATTAATATTTTTTAATGTCTTTGAGAAAAAGGGATTATAGTGACACATCCTCCAAGACAATTAATTTTGTAGCTATATACATATTTGAAACATATTCATTTACTTAATAAAGGTTGACTTATTGTGCTTAGATCATGCAGACACAGGATATCAATCTATTAGTTATGTCAGAATAAGTATATAATGAGCATGTGGGAGACTTCTCCCTTGCATTATCTTGTTCATCATAACTAAGTAGTTCACCAAATATGTTGGGTTATGAACCTGACTAAGAATTCACCATTGAATTCTTGAATGAATTAGCAATTTGATGAATTAGCAATTTGTCAAATATTCCTGCAAAGATTGTGAATGCCAGATCTCTTAAAATCTCAAACACAACACCAGCAGCAAAGCCATGTCTACATCATCTTATGCCTGTAATCACAGCTTAAGTTCACCACAGCAGACAATACACAAAATCCCTCTTTTCCTGAATAAATAACCTTTCTAATAGTTGCTCTCCTCAAAACACCTCTAGCATCTATAGGTCACCTACAAAAAGAGAAATGAACTTCAGTTCCAGTTTTCCTCTATACATTGCAGACTGTGTACTATCTCCTAAAAGAGATGAATGGATTACAAATTTCTAAGACTGTGAGAGACACTGTGCAAGAACTATCCTCTGTAAAAACCAACAATAAAAAAAGTTTAAAAAGGAATAATGTGCTATGAAGACTTTATTTCCTTTGGATTTTATTTTGTATTAATGGTTATTTAAAATAAATGCTGGACACATGCTCAAGAAATAGAATATCTTTGCAGAAATTTGGAATTTAAATTCTTCCCCACCTTCAATTTTTCTGCACCAAAACCTAAAATTCACAAATGACATCTCATTCATTCTTGAGCAAAACTAAGGTGGAATTACTAGCTATTTATTGTGTTTCTAAGGCAGGAAGAAAACCAAGTATAACAACATATAATAACCCCCCAAAAATATGAAAAAAAAATTATATTTCAGACATTTCTAGTATATTGCAAATAATTAGGAAAATTAGTCTTGTAGATTTTTTTCTTTTCAGTCTCCTTTTGTTTTGAGTTTTGCTTATAAACTACTGAAAGACAAGAGTAACTTTGTCTTTCAAGGCTAAGTAGATCAAAATAAAGAGCTTTCCCAGACAAAGAGAATGTTTTGAGTTTCTCCTATTTCTATAATTATTCTAGTTCTCTATCTTATTCATTAGCAAAATGGATGTGAGGGAATATGTGTGTAATCACTCTTCACAACAGTTTTACACTAAATTATTTATGGCCAAAAGCATAATGCCAGAACCAGAACTAATAAAAATTTTACCACCGGGTGATACAGAATTGTCTACGATCTATTCCTACAACCTAATATTTCACAGATCAAATACAAAAATTAATAGGATACATTATTTATGAAATGCCTGCACTATAGATTGTGTACTTTTCAGAGTTTTATAAAATACCCACAACAAAGAGCAGAAGTATACCTTAACTTCAATTTAAAACAATGCTTTTTCTGGTGGTGTATTTAAGTGAACCCATATTGTTACATAGACAACACAATGAAAGTTGTTAGGCTTGCAAAAGAGAAATAAAATCATTATTTATAGAAAGATGAGCAGCTATAAAAAGACACGTATTATAAACGATTTTTATATCTCATATTTTGACATATATTTGCAACATATGCATGGGTCTATAAATGTAATTACAAGATTTAGAAGCTTAACCAGTTTAATTTTTAAAATTATGCTGCAATGTTTTCAAACTTAAATGCTTGAGTTTGAGTATCACTTTCACCATGTACATAGAAGCTATCACTTGCAGTGTACCATCTGAATAAAGTCCCCTGTCAATTAGTACATATTAAGGAGACATGGGAATACACATGATTGCTAAAATGTGTTTTATAGGCAGATACACATGTAATTGTGGCTTACTTTGAATGGCCCCTCGTTCCAAGCCGCCTTGTGGTAAGGAGAGGGAATTTCTGGCGAATGGTCTAAAGAGAAAATAATTGCATTAATTTCTAACACTAGTAAACTTCTTTAGCAATTTGTTAATAGAAAAATCGTAGTGTAAATATATGGTCTAAGGTAGTTCATGAAGTAACATTTTTGATACTTATGGCACGACATAAATGGTTAGGCCATATTTCACACTGTAGGCTTTCTTCCATCCTTGTCCATCTTTCTGTGTATCTCCAGCCTTCCCGCCCTTCTCCCTTCCTGTTTTCGCTTTTACACTTTAAAATCTAGTTTTCTTCACCAGAACGCTGTTATGTTCAAGTTCCTAAAGTACTTTTTGCTTCAGAGATCCAAATAAAATCAGGGGAAACTCTGTCCTCTAGCTATTCTTTTTTCAAAGACAAACAACTAGAAAGAAATTGATTTTTTTTAATTGAAAGTGTGATCTGAAAAATTAATTCAGTGATAGAGGTAGATCTAATATATATGTCTAATAGACAGATCACTGTCAAAACAATATTTAAATGGAACCTATTGTCTTTCTCATTTATACTGAAACTGTGTATGAAAATTAGATATCCACTTTTTTGTATATCCAGTTCAAGAGGAATAAAATAGAAAATGAACATTTTATGAACCAGATTTTAAATCCATTATTATTATTTAATTTAATTAATGCATTTTGTTATGTATAAACCATTACTAGATGAGTAGTGCTTAAAAAAAGATGATCCTTGAAGAATCTTTGGTTTCCTGTTTCACTAAATACTCAGGATTTAATTTGGAGAGTTCACATCTCTCTTTCATTAAATTACTTCAGGATTACTTGTAGAGAAGGGTAGAAAAGAGAATGAATCAACAATTTTTCATTTGGAAGCTCTTTGTGTTATTAATTTTTTTTCCCCTTCTAGCAGTACTGCCTGTACACATCTTACCTTACACTGCCCTTAGTATAAGTGTCTTCCATGTCAGATCTGGTTTTGAGGAAAGAATGTATTAATATCATTAACAAAAAGGGAAAGAAAAGCATTCAGAGAGAATGCCCCCCTTTTTTTTTTGGTAAAAAAAACCAAAAATCAATTAAATGGAATTTCAGCTTCAATCTCCTAAAGGTGATAAGAAATGACTTAATAGGAGACAGTGTAGTTATAGTTAGTCTGATTCCGTGTACATTAGCAGTAGAAAAAATGTGAATTTCAGAAGAATTCTTACACAAGTGTACTGAACTGTGATAGTTCCAAACAACTGGTCTAATAAATTATTAAGGCATTTACTTATTACCTTCCCAAAAGTTGCAGCACAGGCAGGTTCCAGCTTCTCTTTTCTGCAGAAGTCTAAATAATGTGCATAAAGGATGCATCTTGGTAAACAAACTCCTTCACATACAATGTAGTTTTCTTCCAGCCTGCATAGAGAAAGAAACTGCCAGAGTAAGAAGCAACATGCGATTTCTCCCGATTGCATTTCCCAGTTTTTGGTACCGCTCTCTTTTTTTTGGTTGTTCTTCTTTTTTTAATTTTACTGAAGAATTCCATGGGAGCACACAGATGAGTTTCTCCTGAACATGACAGGTGCTACAGACAGACTCCACACTTGGTGCTTAGGCTAGTTGCAGAATATGGAAAACCTGTAGCCAGATACCTGTTATTAATTAGTCTTTTTCAATGTCTAGACTTTTTGCTTTATTTAAATAACTAAATGATCATCACCTAAGAGCCAACCTTAGTGTGAAAATAAGAGCTCTAACTAGACTATGAAAGACTTGGGTTTAAGCCAGTCCTTTGAAAGGATTTAAGAGCAGGGACCTGGATTTGCATCTTCTGTCCCATTGTATCCTCAACACCTGAACTAATGTCTCTTTTCTTCATTGTTTTGCTTTTTAATTTCCACTCTGGACCTGGAAATGCTTCAAACCACAGTGTAAAAAAACGAAGAACAGTGTTTTTTGAATAAGGTGAATTTCTACATAGCTTCCCAATAAGTTTACAGAATACAAGTGCTGAGTGATGGTCATTAAAGTAAACTTTTTAAAACTGAAACAAAAACCTGACTGTTTTCACTTGAAGAGAACCCTTAGTAACAGCTGGGTATTTCTGTGTCCTGTTGGGTTTTTTTCTTTATCATTTTATATTGTTCACTACTCCTGGGATGATGTCCAATAAATTTGTTTCTCAAATCACACAAATTTGTAAGAAAATACTGTGTAGTAAGTGCTGCATATTGAAGAATTTTGCACTGACTCGCCAGACTTAAATCCTCAACTATTGACTCAGAAATCAGATGTAAACTAGAATAAGAAACTGAATAATTTGGATTAGTCTAATTTTTCAGTTAGAAGGAAAAAAATATCTCTACTGACAGTCTGCATTTCGTAATTAAGTTCCCATTTAATTCAACAGCACTCCTCCCTAATTTCAAGTGTACTTTAATAGAAATATTTATCAATTAATGTCTGCAGAATTTGATCTCTTATTTGGTTAACTTTTTTCCCCAGATAATAAAGCAAAGTTAGGGCCTCAATGGTTGGGAAAACATAATGTAAAAGAAATGCATCATAAGACAATGAAAATCCAACTGTCACGCCTTAAATTAAAGCAGCCATTCACAAATGCAATTCTTAAATAATGTTTCATTTCTACATTTTGATGATACATTTCATTGATAGCCACATAGTGTGAGAATCTGACTGAGACTTCTATTAAGTGACAAACTTAATAATTTCAAAACTCAGAAATTTGGGGATGGGTATTCTTATTTGTAGATGAGGCTCGTCCAAAAGAAACTCTCAAAACAAAATCTGAAAACAAAAACCAACTAACGAAACGCTCCCAAAATGACAAATTCTTTCTAAAAGAACTGTGAGATGCCGCCCTCCTCGCCGGCTCAGCTGTTAGAGAAAGGTCCCTTTGAGTGTGACGGACACGCCGGCTCGGTCCTGGAGCCCCCAGGACGGGCAGCGGGGGCTCTCTGGAGCCCTACCATTGCAGGGTGAGCTGCGTCTGCTTCTTCTTGTCCTTCATGATCTGCGTGATGCTCTTCTTCGAAGACGGGCTTTGGTCGGCGGCTGTCAGCGCGCCGTCGCGGGCATCCGCATCCTCTTCTTCCGAGGAAAGGGCTTCGCCGCCGAAATGTGTTTCTGAGCGCCGCGGGGGACAAGAAGAGAGGCCCGAGGGCATCGTTACGGTCCCGGACACGCCGCCCGCTCCCGCCCGCCGCCCTGCCCGCCGCGGGCTCCGGGACGGGCCCGGCAGCCGCGTCCGCGCCGGAGCCCGAGCAGCGGCTCCCGCTGCCTGCCCCGGGCGGGCCGAGCAGGGCACGCCGCCGGCTCCCCGCCTTTACCTGCCTTGATGCCGGCGGACGGCGGCGGCTCGGGCAGCGCCTCCCGGGCGCAGGGCAGCAAGCCTCTCCCCAGCAGCCCCGCGTAGCGCTCCTCCTGCGCCTCGGCGGGCACCGCCTGCGCGGCCGGGAGGTGCAGGAAGGCGTCCGCCTGCTCGGGTCCCTTGGCCATGCTCCTCAGCGGCGCCCGCTCTGTCCCGGCGCGGCGCGGGCGGCGCCCATGGGCGGCGGGAGGGGACGGGAGCGGGAGGGCGCGGGGGGCGCCGGCTGAGGCGTGGGCCCGGGCTCTGCACCGCGGCCGGAGACCGCGTCGGGAAGGGGAGGAGAGGCGATGCGGGGGCGGCAGCGGGGGACAGGTGTGCCCTACGGCGCCGTCCAGGGAGGCGACACGGCTCCCTGCGGGCAGGGACCGCCCGCCCGCCCACGGGGCTCCGCCTCGCACGGGGCCCGCCGGCGGCTGTCGGGCGGCGGCGGAGAGGTGTGTCCGGCCCTGCCTTCGCTTCTCCTCCCGCCGCCCTGCTCGGTCAGCCCAGAAGGGGACAGGGCACGGCTGAAGGCCGAGGAGCTTCGGGGGAGCGGATCTGACGGGAATTTAATGATTAACTCCCGCCGGCGGTGGCTCCGGCTGGTGTCAGGGAGAAGCTCCTGGCCCGCCGCGGCCCTCGTCCCTTCAGGGAGTGAAGGCGGTCATGAGGACTCTCCTTGTTCTCCTCTCCGGCGAAGGGCTACGGGTGACGGACGGGCGCTCTGCGCTCCGCAGCTGCCTCCTGACAGCAGCAGGGCCAGCCGTGGGACCCTTCTGGGCACTGTCACTGTCCGTATTTCCTTAATTCCCAGTGTAATTTTGTGGGTGATGGAACAAAGCACCTTCATTTTGTGCGTTCGTCTAGCAAACGTGTCTTTGCTTTGCTCCATTTCAGCATGCTGACTGCGAGATGGCAGGAAAGAATCACAGAAAGTGGTCCTTGCTTTTTCCGGAGAACAAAATTGTCAGTAGGATGGAAATTTAGTCTGACCACCGCAACATCCACTGTTTTAATAAATTCTCATCAAAGCAAAATGTTAGGTATTGTGCTGTTTAAGATAAGGACTGGGAAATTGTAGTATGGCTTGTGGTAGCAAGCAGCCCTGAAATGTTATATTGGATGAATTGTGAAGCATTCTTCAAGCCACCAGGTATTGCTGGGCTGTCACAAATATAAAGCTCATGAACAGCTATTTTCCTTCTACCCTCTTCTAGTCTTCTGTTGCACCTCAAGTCATTGATCCCACCAGCACTACAAAGCAGGAGAATATGAGCACTTCCACTCCTGCACAGACATATTGTCAGACCAGCTATCATCTACCATCTATCAAATCTACCAAATCATCTATCAAATATATCAGCTATTAAATATTTTAAAAAACCCCAGGTGTACCCTTACTATCTGCTGAAAGGCCCAAAACCTTATCATAAGAGTAAATGCTGGACTTCAGACCCAAGGCAGACCTGTGAGAGGATTCCAGAGTCAAAAATGGCATTTAGCCCAAACTTTCTGCTGTTCTGCTCACACCTCTTCCCCCCACTGTGTAAAATATATTTCTTTCGTTACCAGTTACTCCAGTCAACATTTCTTCCCTGTTTCTATGTTCCCTCCTTACTTCATTAGGTGATGCTATACATGGCTTTGACCACACATGCCTGTGTCAGTTCTTACTGTAACTCACTGGGATAGTTCAGCATCTGGTTCCAATGGCTCTCTTTGAGGTTGTAGTAAAATCTCATTTGACCTTCTGACTTTTGGCTGGCCTGAGCACTGGCACAGGTGCTCACAGTTTGGTCCACCATGACCAGTATTTCCATGGTATAATAAAACCTCTCAGCTGCATATTGTTGTGTTGAATCTTTCATGATCAAGATCCAATGTGACATTGAACATGGGTCTTTTGGTATTGCTAAATGTAGCTATTTGTTCTTAAAGGGCAGGATTCTTATGGTGCCAGAATATCCTCAGTGGCACTTGTGAATTCTATCCATCATCATCAACAAAGGGATTAACTGTGTAAGGGGTCCAGCCTAGGGACCAGCTAGTTTCCACCCAGTAGCAACCATTTGTAATCCTGCTAAAGCAAAGGACAGACACCAAAAGCTGCAGCATGTGGACAATCTGTCCCCAAATTTAAGCTCCGTCTTGCTGGAGTCAGCAGTCCACCCAAAGTATGATTTCAGCCCTTGGGAGACAGAAAGGATGGGGCAGGTGTAGAATTGGGCTAGCTGAAACCACAAGTACCAAGGACATTACAGCATTGCTTGTGCCCAGAAGTTTTTCATATTGTTCTGGGGTATGTCTTTTGAGAATCATGGTCCTAACCATATTGATTATTACTGAATGAAATCTAATTATGAAGTAGAACTGTTAAAACATATATCCATGTATATTTGGTTTTTTAGAATTTTCCTATTCAAAAATTGTGCACACACACAAACCTATACATACATATATATACATATGAATGCCAAAGTGGGTGCATGCATCATCCCTGGAAACATTCAAAGTAAGGCTGGATGGGATGAGGCTCTGAGCAACCTGATGTAGTTGGAGATGTCTCTGCACATTGCGGGAGCATTGAACTACATGAGCTTCAAAGGTCCCTTCCAACCCAAACTAATCTATGGTTCTATAATTTATACTTGAAGCTTGCAACACCTGTTGCCTAACTTTGTCTCAGAATTAGTTTTCTTAGTCTAATCTGTTCACCTCAGTCTCCCTTTAGAGTTAGTGGAGAATAAAAGATGTCTCCCAGAGGTAATTCATACCAGGCACATTACCCAGTGAAACCGATCATCTTCTCATAAATCTGTTTCCCTTCTAGGTCTGTACTGAGAGCCTAGGAAACTTTACTTGGTTTTAGGTGAATTTTGTAATCCCACAAAAATTCAACAGTCTGTTGTATAGCCTGGAAGAGATGATCAGATATGTATCTGTGCTCTGTAGGACAACAAAATTATTTGTTTCTATAATTTACATGTGAAATAGCTTTTATGTCAGCACTCAGGTATTGCACCATTTCATCTTGCTGCAGCGTTTCTTTTCCTTGTTGCCAACACAGCACATTAAAACACAACATTTTTCAACTTTATTCATATCAGTGTGACTTGCCATTAACAACAATCTGCCTGAGGGGTTCTCTGTTTTGAACTGCAAAATGTTTGGAAGATAAATGCAGCAATAGAAATACAATTTGTTATTGATCTGTTCCTGTGTAATCCTGCATGATGTTTACTTAAGTGTTGGAAACTGTTTCACCTCATATCCTCCCCAAACAGATGAACAACACCCTAATACAGTGTTGATGCCAGGACTATTTGGTAGGCTCTAACAGCTATTTCTTTCCAAATATGCTGACAGTACAATAAAAGTAAAGAATGGTACACACTGGTATGCTACAGTGATATAATAAATTAATTTGTCATAATTGTCAGTGTTTGTCATTTTCTCTACTTTGACATAGCATGAATCTGTTTAGCTCTTCCTGAAACTCCATTTCTGGTTTTCTGTGATTCATTGCAAGAAACAGTTTTAATCACCACCAATTCAAACAAGATAGCTTTCCCTTTTATTTTGGTCCTTTCCACATCTCAATATTTACTTTTTGAGAGTATTTTCATCTTCAAAATTAAAAAAAAAAAAGTCAGTGCACTAGGCTAAGAGTTCCTGCATTTGACACTGTCACTGGCAACACCTTTTGAAAGAATAGATCCAAGAATAGATTTTTATTACAAAAAATTCTTTAGATAAGAATCTCTATTAATTAAAGGGTCAAAGCATTGAAACATCCTCCAAAATCTTAGCTTTGTTGTTTCTAATAATTATTGAATAATTCATTTTGACAAATTAACTGTAATGATGACTTGAGAACATCACTCAGTGATAAGGGAAAACTTCTTTGTCTTTGCAGTTTTTTTCTAAGCCCTTCTCAAGGTTCTTACGTGTCAGCAATTTTTGCTAAGCAAAATTTCTCTAAAGAATTTGCTTCATTCTGGTGTATTGAATCACCAGTTTCATGCATGCAACCAAGTGAAACCTTAGAGAAAGCAAAGGGAAAGTAAGAGGAGGGCCCTCAAATTTTAGCACTTTTCCATTGGATCTCTCTTCTACCACAGAGGAAGATACTTGTATCACCCACTGCTGCCACGTTGTGCTGTGGCTTCTCTGGTGCTTGTACAAGCAGGTGGAGGAAGATGTGAAAGTGAAGGGAGGGTGCCAGGCAAGGGAAGTGGCATCCTTCAAGGTGGGGCTGGGGACTCCTGCTCTCATCAGGGAAGGGAAGGAGGATCTTTCATTGCCCAGCTAGTCCAGCTCAGCAGCTATAGCAGGGGAGTGCAACCTACACTGGTGCCTTTTGACCTCAGCAAGCTCTGTGAATTGCCACTCCTGATGCTGTAAAATCACACAAATATGGTTGAACTTTATCTGTGCAGCCAACAGAGTGAAAAGTTAATATTCAAAACCATGGAACTGCAATCAGCACAACAATCAAACTACCCAGGAGGACAACCATTCAGCTCCATTGGGAACACCCGTGTGTGTGTGTGTGTATCTACACAAAAATACCACAAGAAAATAAATTGATTACCCAAAGGATGCTATTGCCCCTATGCCTGACTATTCCCACCTTCTTTTTTTAGGTTCTCATTCTGCCTTATTAACAATTTCATAGCTTTTATTATACCACTCTGAACCCTCTGAGTTTCCATAATTCTGAAAATCTTTTCCCAGCTTGGTACGGAAAAGATCCACAAACCTTGCCTTGCCAATAACTTTACTAGTAGGGCCAGGTTTGTGAAAGCATCAGCTTGTCTGACAAGTTAATTCAGCATAGGCGCTTACAGATTCCTTTATAAGGAACAATTGCTGGCATCCAGTAGATGGTGATGTTTAATAAGGTATTTCCTGCTCTGTCTCCAGCTGTCTGACCTGTCTCTCTGTCTCTTTATGTTTGAGTATTTTACTCACTGCCTGTTCCTATGATCTTTAAATGAAAACCCATTCTGTTTTGCATAGAGGTGGGCCTTTCTATTTTTCTTCCCAAGGAACAAACTTCAAAATAAATAAACCATATATTACACTAACCCCTTCACAGTTCACATATCTCTATCCTCTACAAACTCAGGGAGACTCTGTGCTCTTTAGGTAGTTGAGGTAGACTGTATAGTTCTGACCTTATGTAGCTACATGTAAGCAAAAAATCTCAATGCTTATCTCTCTCTTCATCTCTCTTCAGTTAATGTTAAACAGTTGTCTCAGGTTACTTATCTTGATTTTGAAATGCCATTTTTCAGTATGTATTCTTTTTTCCTGTGCCAAATTGGGAGAAAATGTTTGTATTCATATAAGTACATGCTCCTACAAGCTTACAGACTGAACAGCCACTTCACCATTCATGTATTTGCACTGTGCTTTGGTAGGCACATTCAGGAAAAAAATATTAGGAGACCAGTAGATTTTTTTCACTCAGCAGCTATTCAACATCTTGTGTTGGTCTGTGAATGATCCAAGAATAGAGCTGAGCTTAGAGGATATGTTCACCCTTAAAGAAGTGATTTTGAGAGTTTCTGCAGATACTCCAAACAGGTCTATTAGCAGCACTTATTGTATAACTAGCCTATCTGCAAACAACTTCTAAATAGGTGTTAACAGAAGCAAACCACTAAAGTCAAGGGACTATTCTCTCTATGCAAAGCCGAGTCCCGAAGATTCTACCACCAGCTGGGTGCAGCTCCCTAAAATGCTGGATTCAAAGACAGCTCACCACTTCTCAAAGCAAGTTTTTTTCCCCTCTGTGTCTCTCTGTCCACCCTGTTCCTACCCAAACATTCCCTCTGCTAGAATTCAGCACTTGTAGACACTTCTGTGTCAATTTAATTTACTGAAGTAACAGAAAACAAGGCCAAGAGAAAACAATGAAGGGCTTTCTGATATTTCAAATTGTTAAATGAGCCCAGAAGTGTGATCAGAGCCATAATGTGGGTGGGATGGTACCACTGAGACTGAGGGAAAGAGAAGTAGGATGGTCAGGATAGGAGAAGGAGAGGATATATAAAAATGGAGGGGAGAAAGATTTCCTCACTTTTGCAGCAATAAAATCTGCTGAATTGCTTGTGAAACCATAGACCTATTAATGGGTGATGTGCAAAACGTGCTTTTTAGATTAATGCAGCTACCTTTGAACAAATAATCTCCCACAGTTACTGCTCAACTTTGCAATTCCATCATGTAGAACAAACCTCTTCATCTTTCCTTTCCTTGACTTTCCTTTCCTTGACTTTCTATTTTTTAAGGAATATTACCAAAGTTCTTCCAGCTAGACATGAACAGAAGCATGCTGCAGTAGGAATCTACTAAGTGCTCTGTATCTGTGTCTAGTGGTCTGTTACTCTGAATAATTCTGGTTTTCACTCCAGAATATTTTTTTCCCTTGAGATCAATTATCCACACTACACAAAGCCACAGGGAAAAACAGTGCCTTCACCTGGAAGTTGCTCAGGCCCTCAATTAATCTGGAAACAAGATCACTGCTTGTCCCTTTGCATAATCCCGTTTCTAGCATATGCTCTGTTTGGAGATGCAGGAGTGAGGCTTTGAATGATGAGGAGGTGAGGCTGTTTCCTGGATGGAGAGCCATTCATGCACTGCTAGCCTCTGACTTACTTCAGGCAAGTGTTTTCTAAGGTCAGGAACCAAGTGTTTGCTGTTACCATCCCCTGATTTTCACCAACGAAATGTTGTTTCCCAGTAATGAAGAAGTTATAGCCAATTATTTTAAAATTTTAGGACAGAAGAAAAAAAAAATTTTTCCCTTTATTATATATTTGGACAATATTTTAAAAAGCATTTAATATTTCATGACAATGTGAGGGCAATTCAATGCCTGATCCAGAGGCAATACTATCCTTCCCACTGACTTCAATGGGCTCTTGATTAGGTCCTTATTTGCTAAGCAAACACTCGATAAAAGTTCACTTCATCACATGTACACAGTCACAGAAGTATTGTGCTCTAAGAAAAATCATGGCTTCTTGCTGGTAACAGATTCTGGAAGCTGGTCTGGAGGAAAATTAACTCAAATATCTGCATAAGAGGAGTTATGTTGCTTACTGTCAAAGATCTAACTTCAATCACAAAGTGGTCATACTGTTTTCAGCACTTCTGAGCATAAATCCTGGCCAAGGACAAGATCCTTGGGGTAGCTGGGATAGTGGATAGAAAGCCAAGCATGCCCTGGGGAGGGCACAGTATGAAACCTTGCATGATGCAGAGGATCTGAGTTGATAAGGGTTCCTTGATAAAGGGATACTGGATATGCTCAGTAACACCAGGTTCCCAGTGGTCAGGGTGCTTCCCAAATCACTGATGTTAAATGAGCTGCTTTGCCTCTTTCCTGTCCTGTTTAACACACCAAGCCAAAGGAGGCTGAGTATCTCCTCAGTTCCAGCCACCTGAGCTAGTTCTTTCCTTCACCCAGGACACCTTCAACGCCACCTGTTCCACCTGCTACATGTTTTGAAAACACCATAAAGGTCTTTGCTGTGTCTCTTATCAACAGATGGATTCTGTGATTAAGGGCAAAGAGCATTTGTGCAGGGTTTAGTAGTACATCCCACTGCAATCTGAACTAACTCGAGTTAAGGGCATCCTGAAGTGATGCCTGGGTTACTATGATGGTAGTAAAGGGTGCTCCAAGAGACAGGTTTATTTTTATTCCATGGTTTTAGCATGTTGGATTTACCCTTCTCCAGTTCTGCTGTCCTTGTTTGTAGTATTTTCATATAATTATAGCATCATTAAGGGTGAAAAAGACCTACAAGATTATCAAGTCCAACCTTTGACTGAATACCACCCTAGCCACTAAACCACATCACATTATTTCAACAGCCAGGAGAATTCCACAGAGAAACTTTGTAGATATCATAATACATTATATTTTGAGGAAAAAAATGATAACACATGGCAACAGAGATCAGCCCTTGGTCATTATCTAGCTACATTTTGAATTTTTCATGTATTTGCATAGAAACTTGCACATGGATACACATGGATATATCTGCACATTTATCAAAATTCCAATCAAATACTACTGCTACACTTCATTAAAAACAAGGCACTTGGAAATGCTCAGTTTACGAATTGGAAATAACATAAATAAACCATACTGAATAAGGGCTAAACCTTTGGAGAAAAAGAAACATCTCAAGGGAATTCCTTATGAGAAACTCTGGTGACTATGAATATTTTTTTCAAAATATTTGTGTTGGATCTATGGGATTAAACAATTCTGACCCTAAAATTCACTTTCTGTTTCTTTTCTTTCATGTTTCCATTAAAATTTATTTCCTAATAATGCAATGCATATGCTACATTGCCACATATTAAAACGTCTGTCTTCAAAGACTTTGGTACTTAATAGATCACACTGTGTTTTGAACTGGAAGGCATATTGGGGCATTTCTAAACATGATAGTCTCACACCTTCTCTAGAGATCTGTCATGTTTCAGTCCTGGAGGGTACAGATGAGTGTAGCCTAAACATCTCTGCAGAATTAGGCTGTAAATTACTCTGGTGTAACGCAGAAAATAATTTAGTTTTCTGTTTCCTAATTTCTCATTAATGAGATAGGACTAGATGTGGGACCTGTACAGAGACCTTTTTTACTGCCTCACTTCTTGTAATCATGATATTATGAATCACCTTCCATTAACCTCCAGATATATTCACAGACTCTAATGGGAACTACCATCATCATCATCATAATCATCAAATTATGATCATCATCAGGTTTTGATTGTGCCTTGTTGATGATTCGTGAATGCATTCATGTAGAAATAATGACATTACCATTTTTAACCAATATATTGTTTCAGAAACAACAAGAAAATATTTGCAGTCTTTCAGTACATAAAAGCAGCTTACAAGAAAGATGAAGAAACTTTTAAGCAAGTTCTGTAGTGACAGGACAAGAGGCAATGACTTAAAAGTGAGAGAAGGTGGATTTACATTGTATATAAGGAGGAGATTTTTACTATGAGTGTGGTGATGCACTGGAACGGGTTGCCCAGGCAAGTTGTGGATGCCCCATATCTGAAAGAGTTCAAGGCCAGGTTGGATGGGACTTTCAGCTGCCTGGTCTAGTGCAAAGTGTCCCTACCCATGGGAGGAGGTTTGGAACTAGAAGATCTTTTGGTCCTTTTCAGCTCAAACCATTCTATATGGCTTAAGAATCTGCTGCCCTTATTCAACTGCTTAGACAAATGAATGTCAAAGAATTCACATAAGTACATTTATTCTACAGATTTAGAATAAGCAGTATCTGCATTTCAATGTATTAGAGGTAGAGGAAAGATTTTAACAATTTAAGGATTAGTTGCCACACAAATATTATTTTGTGTCACTAGGAGTGACATTAAAACAGACCTCCCCCAGAAGGTGGTGGAAACTTACATAAAGGAATTGATGTGTGAAAAGAAGGAAACCATTCTAATTTAAAATCAAACCAAACCAACCAACCAAAAAAAAAACTGAACCAAAACAACAGATGGAAAAACACTATGTGAACTGGCCTCAAACTCCTTATTTTTTCTTGCTGCCCCTCTGGATTACTTATAAACAATAGAAGCCCCTTTTTCTGTTGAAAGAAGAGGAATCCTTAGAACAACCTGTAGTACAAGGTTTTATCCTTTCAGACTTTGGAGTAGCCCCATCTAACAGAAAAGACAGGTAAATATTTCTATCTTTTAAACATAGAAATATTTAGGTGTCCCTCCAGGAAAATACTAACCTTTTCCCCCCCCCCCCTTTTTTTTTCAGATAAAACTTCCTTGCTTTTCTATGAAATAATGAAATTTCAGTCTGGCAGTGTGGCAATAATCATTTCATCTATGTAGGTCATGATGGAAGTGCCTGAAAATTGCAGAAAATTGAATGCCTGAAAATCTACTGGAAAAAAAATCTACAAATCTCTGGCAATAAGTAAAAGAAAAATTCACATAGCTAATGTATTTTTTTCTCTGTTCTTGGTTGATCCCAGTAAATTTTTGCTGTCTTTTGGATAGCTGCTGACGTAACTTCTTCTTCTAATTAATGTTGGCCATGATTGTTCTATCACCCTCAGCTTTAAAGGCTGGGTGATTGCAAAGAGATTTAATACCAAACTTAAGATCAAATTAATTTATGTGCTGACAGCCATTTCATATTGTATTTGTAAAAAAAATGTGTATAAGCAGAATGCTTGTGAGAACAACTCCAGGTTAATGGGTTTATCCATCCTTGAGGTATTTCTTCAAAGACAATTTCTTGTTAGAGAATAGAAATTACTTATAGCAAAATTTTCTTTCTTATTTTCATGTTAGTCAAAGTAAGCAATGCAATATTTTTGAATATGTAAGCTGTCCTTAAACAATAGTGCACAATATTGTTTAGGAAGTGTGTAGAATGCTATGTTTACTGTATGCTATTGTAACACTGAATTTTTAGTACTAAACATTCCCAATGGTTTTAATGTATACAATGTTTTTCTTTTTTCTTCAATCTTTCAATCTGAAGGTTGAATTCAGCCTCCAGAGTGACTCATGGACTGGCTATTTTGGGTTCTTTTCCTTATCTGAAAGGAATTTTTATGAGTGTCACCTGTTCTGCCTGTAATCTCTTTACAGGTGTATGTTTACTTTTATAACATAATCAATTAAATCTTGTAAGGTGAACTGAAATCTTTTAAGATCTCAAAAGATCTTAACCAAAGTAAATTAAAAAGTCCAGAATAAGGGTGACAACGACAACCTTGAATCAATAAGCATCAAACCTACATTAACTTCCTTGACTGAGCTAACTAAGGCATAAAACCTCTCTACCTTCAGGAATCTTGTTCCTTGCCTGCAGAGCTCCTCACAGCTGGGTGAGGAGCTCCTAACAGCTTATCTCCTGTGTAAACATAAGGAGATTTAGGTTCTCAGAAGCAGGCTTCCTCAAGACCTACTGCCTACAGTAGTTTGTCCTGAGAGGAGCCTCAAGTCCCACTTGTGTCTTCTACAGTTCAGCATCTATGGACACCTATTCCCAGACACTATTGAGTGTGGCATTACCACAGAACTACACAATAGATGATGTTGGAAGGGACATCTGGAAATTCTCCAGTCCAATCCCAAAGTATCTTTCTCTGTGTCAGATAACTAAGTATTCTGGGAAAAGATACGTGGTTTCAAGACAGTGAGAAGATGAAGGTTTATGAAATCGGACAGTGCAGACCTGCCTCTATTCCTGGTGTGTCATTCCAGGTCCTGTCAGCCAGCACATCTGGGAGGCATGGACTTGATTTTCTTCTCTATCTGAAGAGTTTAAAACCCATGTTTTCCAACGAAAATAAGCACAAGGTCACCAAGATGGCTATCTTGATTTATGTCCCTTTATCAGCCTGTGTTCAAAACTAACACTCTCAGATCCTCCACAATCAATACCCTTGGAGGTGCCTAAAAAGTGTAACCACTTACATTTTTAAATTCCTATAAACCTAATCTTATTTTGAACTGTGTTCCTTAATAATACTGAGAGTTGTTTAGCACAAACTTCATACTTGCTTGCCATTGGCATTTTTGTGTGAGGTGATCTCCAGCCCAAATTTCTTGCTGATAGGCATTTCCAAAACATGCTAGGTATACTAGGAATATAACCCCAGGAATTTATGAACATGCTGAGTCTCTTAAGAGAGCTCTTACTGCTCAGGCAAGAAGGGCTTTCTCAAACAAATTGTCAATGACATTCCAGTAAGTAGGGGACACTGGAAGAAGAAAGATTTGAGTCCCCTCATTTTATGTAGCAAAGATCTCACTCTAGGACTGAGAGCAGTCACTGGCAGAAGGACCCCTGGCCTCCAGCCTCTCAGGAGAAAGCCCAAATACCTAAGTTAGAGGTTTTCTTTCCCTCTGGGTGACCCTTTCACTACAGGCTGGGACCAAATATTTGCATTGTCAACAGATGAATGACATTTTTACTCTTGTTTTTGAATTAAAATAGGAGGAGATGGAACAAAGGAGAGAAATAAAACCTGAAAAAATCTGAAAATGTCATCTCTATAAGTTATGTCATGCCTACCATGCTGGCTTTTATGAAAAATTGTCCTGCATCCAACCTGTGTAGTTGACTACCTTGGCTGGGTGGGATACAATTAGGCTTGCTGGATTATATTAAAAAAAATTTAAAAATTAAACAAAACCAAACAAAAAACCAACCAGGTACTTTACAAGTAAATTGAATTTTGGAATGGCCAAAAATATTTCCTGTCAACATTGGAAAATTAAAATCCCCTTGATTTTCTCATGTTAAAATTGTGTTTGATTTGAAACCTAATCTAAATATATTAAAATATCAGAGAAAAGCTAAGTGAAACAAACATATCTGATCTGAATTTTTAAAAATTTAGGCATTAGTTCAAATGTAGGCACTTTCACAGCTCTGTTTTAATTTCTTATATCGTTTTTCCATAAACAGCAGAGGTGCACTGAGTGTGTACAACACAGACTACTGACTAAAACACTTTCTGTAGAAGGAATTGCTGTGAGGCTGCCCAGGATGTCCCTGGCAGTCCAGGGAGGAGGTTGAAGGCACTGCCATGCCCCAGCATCTCAGTTTTCCACCAGAAGTACTTCAACAAGGCCCTTTGCATCAGGGGAAATTCTACTTTCAAGGAACATCTGGAGGGACCTTGCAACATTGTGACTCGATAAAGAAAAACAGGATTTGTCCTTCCCATCATGCTGCTCAGCTGACACCCTCTAGAGGACAAACTCAATGAACTTGAAAATTGAGTTAGTTTGTGTCTCAGGAATTAATGTGAGCTGTTGGCTTCCATCCAAATTCCACTTCACTGTTGATGTATTTTTATTTTTTTATCTTTGTTTGTATTTTTATAACAGACCACAAATCAAAATAATTGGTATTTGTCTTCCCATTCTTTAATTTTCATATTTAGTATTAGTCTATATCGGTACCAATAAATAGAAGAATTTTTTAAAGGTACTTGAAATTAAATCATTAAATACCTCCTTTTTTTTTTTTTTTTTGTGTGTGGTTTTTTTGTTTGCTTTGTTTTTTCCCATTGTTTAAACTTCCTTAAAAGAAAATCAGTAAATCAAAATCACTGTGTCAAACACTATAGTTCTATTGATCAAGAAAGCTGGCAATCCTAACCAATATCAAATCTTCTTAATTCAAATGATGGGATTTTTATTTGAATGTTGCTGGCTTCTTCAAACAGGACAATTGCCATTGTGTCAGTGTAAGTCCTGTCTGAGTGAGGGAGGCCTACCCTACTCCTTTGAATAGCAGTGAGAATATCTAATTTTTTTCTTTCTTGCCTTAGCTATTTTGCATGTCTGGCAGAGGATTTTGCTATCTGTTGTGTGTTTGGAAAGAGCACAATTAAAACCAGTATAAAATAGAAAGTAATGAAAAACGTCTTTCTTCTTTAACAGTACCTGACTGGACAGGCTTCAGAGAAAAGATATTCCTGTTGGAATCTAAGCCATTATCATCTCCATGAGAAACAACAGCTAGGACAAAGAAGTTCAGCCAAAATGTTGGTCTTTTTACATGTACAGTGTAGTCTCTCTTTGCTGGGCAAAGCCACTGAGAGTTGCAAGACTTCCTTGTGCCCAAAAGCAGAAAGACCTGTCTGTCCAGGTCTAGAGGCTGCACAGACAGGAGGAGCAGGAGGTCCATCTCCAGGTGTCCACTGCTGTGAGGGTGCACTCTGTTCGTCTCACACTCACGTCATACCCAGCTTCTCTCACACATTTTTAACTGCGGGTCCTTTCAACACTTTGCCATAAATTTACTAGGCACAAATTCACAGGAAGGATTCACCTGAAGGATTACTGCTGGGGCCTCGACAGGGCCGTCCTCCAAACCCCACTAATTCTGGTCCTTCTCAAAGTCCAAGTGGAAGAAGTAACCACTTTGTCATGGCAACAGGTAACTTTGGGGCTCACAGAGATACTGACAGGACCTATTTGTCTCCCACAAGATCCTCTAAAGCCTCTTAGAATACACCTATGGCTCTCACAGTAGCTTTGGGATTGTTAGGTCCTGCTTACCATCTTTGCACAGTCCATTAAAAGCAGCCTTTGAGAGATGATGGTACCAATTTCACCAAATTCCCCTGACTCTTACTCTTGAATCTACCTGCCAGAAAATACTCCTGTGCTCACAACTGTGGAAGTCTAGTGTTGTGTCCATGATATGTCACTACATCTGAAACAAGGAACTTTTGTACTATACAATTTCTATTGCATCTAAGTGTCAAAGAAAAAGGATATTTGCAAATGGTTCATTCAAGTCAATTCTGCAATACCAGATTAGGCTGAGGTATCTTAGTAAGACTATTACATACCTCTCATCACTAGTAGCAATAGGTCTTGGAAACAAACAAAAACAATAAACCCTTTTTCTTTTGAAAATAACACTGTGACATAAAATCCATGTAGTTGACATGAAAGCACTTCTCTTTTTATGGTGTTTTTATAAATAACATGAAATTATGCACCAATTATATGTGATGTTTATTTTGTCAACTTTCGTTTTCCAAAGTGATCAAGTAAAGATTTTCTATTTGTAGGTAAAATCCTCTTCTATAGAAATTAATACGTTTGTAGAGACTGGCCAGAGTAAATCTCCTTTTCTGCTTCTAATCATAAACCAAAACAAAATTGAAGTTTAAAATTATCAGTACAGTGTTTCCACTGAGTCCTCAATACAATACTTATGGTTAAGCCCTTAAAAGCCACATTTTATTATAATATTTCTTGTGACTTGCTTAAAGAAGTGGCTAACACCAGTCTTATGCATTAGTTATATTTAAGTATACAAAAGTTTTATATGCAGAATTATATGCAAGGTAAAGGAAACACTAGAGTATGTGGAAGCAGGCTTTAGGTTGCATTACATGGCTGGCAAGGAATGAGTACATGAATATTTGCAAGTAAATGTCTCATAACTCAGGGCCAGCATCTACAGTGAATGCTGATATAAGTCAAGAGAAAAACCTTTGGAATAGCTGGAATTCTTGCGAGTCAGTGCAGAAGCAGAATAAACTGGTATCAACATCTGCCCATAAATATACTATTTAGTGGTCAGATACATTAAAGAAAAGGCAGGAAGCTCTTTACTGTCTGCACTGACCCAGCAGTGAGAATGCCACATGGAAAGAGAGAAGGCAGATGAAAGAAACACAAACTGTTATATTAAAATAAAGAGCCCAAATGTTATTTTAACCAGAGATTAATATTTGCACTTGCAAGTATTTTGTCTATTGCATTTACATTTACAAGAAATATCTTGGTTGTAGATATCTTACTACAAAGAGACTATTGAGAAAACAAGCAAAATATAGAAATTTGAATAGTTGATACAGTAGGCATTATGCTTATCAGAAAGAATGCATAACAGGCAACCCATTTCTATTTTTTTTTTGCCAGTAGATAAATCTTGGTTGAAATTTTCTATGTAAACCCAGATTTTATACAATCACAGACAATAAATGCTATGACTGAACTCATTCTTTTGGGTGTGTTTTGGCATACTGCCAAAAGAAGCAAAATCTGAAGAAGTCATTAAAAGAAAACAGGAAATAAGCCAATGTCAGAAACAGAAAGGGATTGTTGTCAGATCTGTGTCCCCCACACAAACCGGTACTGTTTATTAACATAAGTCAGATTTCTGTCCTAAGGAGGTTCACTTTGTTGTTTAAGGTTGGGGTTAATGAAAGCTGAGAGTGCAGCTTCTGTTTCTCTTTTCCCTGAGCTCCCTTCTGGCACAGCATCTGATTCCTGTGAATCTGAGGGGAGCAGTGGCAGTGAGAACAGCCACGTCCCATTCCTCCCACAGCACAGGAGCTGCTGTTCGTGTCCTGGTGTCCTCAGTCAGACGGGGAAGAAAGCAAAAATTAGGACTAATGTTATTGTTTCCCACTGTTCTGTGTTTATCACATTAACCAGCAGCAGACTTGTCCTGGTTTGTAATTACAGAATCTGATCCAAAGCCCACTGAAGTTCCTAGGACATGTGCCTCAGACCCATGAATATTAACTTATTCAAATGTTTTATACAAAGATTTTAAAACATATAATGATTTGAGAGAAAAGCAGTCTTTTGGTAGTTTGGGGTTGGGATTTTTGAACCAGAGTCTGATATAAGGCACACTATGACAGGGAGTGCCTTTTATATTTCAGCATTCTTTGGACCTGACCCTTAAAACATTGTCACAGCAGTATCACTATTATCATATTATATGATTACTTCTGTGCACACTGCACTCAGTTGGAAGGAATTCAAAACAAGCCCAGATTTATACCAAAATATTTGCCACGTGTTTCAGATAAGGTACCAGAAACTTTGAACACAACATAAGAGATTTAATTTCCAGCATTTCCTTTTGAACTCATTTATCTTTCTCCCTCCCTCTCCACTCTCACACCCCTGCACCCTCACATTTTATGTGACAACACTGCTTTAGTACCTTCAATAAAATAGCCTTGTCCAGTGAGGCAAGTACAAGCACCTTATGAGGTGTGACCAGCTTTTGAATGCAGCCTTTGTCCTTTGCTGCTCTTTACAGATGGCACAGGAGCCCTTGCTGTCGCTGAGGCTTGATTGACTCAAAGCTGGGAGTGAGCAAGCAAAGCAGACACATGGCATTTGTCATCTTTTTGATCCCCTGCTTTGTGCTCGGCACCGACATCGCTCTCTCCTGCCAGAATGCTGACGACTTCGTGGGTGCCAGCTCTCCGGGGGACATCGTCATCGGGGGCTTGTTTGCAATTCACAGCGAAATGCTGCATCCAGAAGAAGATCCTATCAAGCCAGTAATTCAGAGTTGTGCTGGGTGAGTAAGACTGGGAATTAAACATACAGCAAAGAAGAGAGCACTGACACCAGACATGTAACTCTTATATTAAGGTCAACAAATTCTGTTTCTCTTTATTTGCTTAGTCTTAAAAAACCCCTTGAACATCACATAAATGTCATGTAAATTAATACAGTATGACAAAATATGGCCAAGTGACAATAAAAAATACTGCAGTTTACTGAGGAAGGGAATGAGCATTTGATCCTATTTCAATCTTCTCAGATAATCTAACAGCCTTGGATGTTTGTGTTATCATCTGATTTCCATGGAAATGCTAATTTGCTATAGGTCTGAAGGATTCAGCTGGACATCTATTCATTTTTTGTTATGAAGCTGAACCTACATGATGTGAACACAGGCATAAGAGATTATTCCATTCCATAGACTATTCCATTTTACTGAAGCCCATAGTAAAGTCTGCCTCCCATCTCTTGAGCAGCTCAGTTACAGTTGATGATAGTACCTTGATGGTGACACTGTAGTTAGTTTTTAAATGACCATAATTATTACACTTGGAACTATAATTGTGGCTCTATGCTATAGGATAGCCTACATATAAACACCTTGTCATGCATGCATTCTGTGCATCAGAATATTTATCCTGTTGGCTCCAAATCCTACTGTGCTTGAAACATCCATTTTTCTGGAATGCATAAAAAGGAAACCTGGTGAATAATTTTCTTTTAAGTACATAATAAACCTTTCCTAAGACCAGGAATTCCAAATGTGCATTTTTAAAAATTGAACTACAGGTGCACATCCACAACTTTTATTTGAATTTTACAACTTAATCTCACATCTGAATCTAATAATCAGCTAGGCATGCAGGTATCCATCTGAATTTATGTCAAAATGTTGATTAAGTTGATGATTTTGTCTGTCTTCCATTATTTTTCTATGGAGACAGAAATTATCTCAAGTCCATCTGAAATTAAATTTAGATCACAAGATTTGTAATCTTTAGAGAAGCTTGCCGGAGAGGAGGGTTGGTTGTATTGTAGGCATTTTGTGCTAGCTCAGTTCTGATTAATCACCTGCTATAACATCCACTGGAGATGAGGGGAAATACCTGGGCTAACTTCATCAGGTCTGAAGAGTATTTTAGAAACAACAATGCAACCACTAGAAACCTTGACCTCTGAAATATTTTCTTCTATTCTGAAATATTTAGTACTTCCTTTTCTTTGCTTCATGCTTTTGGTGAAAATAAATACATTTTAAAAAAGCTTCGTGGGCAGGTGTAGTAAACTGGAATGAATATATTCACTGACTGACAGAGGCTTCCTGATGATATCACTTGCAAATTTTCATGTATCATGAAAATGAAACTTTTAACACCTTTTTCTTTTCCAGAAAAACACTTTTATTCAGGTATATTTTAAGCTTTGTGTTTATTTTACTTAGTCTCCCATTAAATGAGAAAATGAGAAATGAGAAAAAATGAGAAAAAAATGTATGGTTTTTAATCTTTTGTACACTAAACCCAAGCAAATCACACAAAACTTACTACCCATCAGTCCTTCTCAGCAGTTGTAAAATTCTAAGGATATGCTCAAAACAGATTTCGTTTCGCCCTTGCTTCCAGCAAAGTTTTTTTAAAATATACTACCTATGTTTTTCTGACAGCTTTGAAATTCAAGTTTTTCTTCAGACACTTGCAATGATACACGCTATTGAAACCATCAACAACTCAACGCTGTTGTCTGGAGTCACTCTGGGCTATGAAATCTACGACACATGTGCAGAAGTTACAAAAGCCATGGCCTCTGCTCTGAGATTTCTGTCTAAATTAAATTCTTCTGAGGATGCTGTGGAGTTCAAGTGTAACTACTCAGACTACATCCCAAGAGTCAAGGCAGTCATTGGAGCCACCTACTCAGAGGTGTCAATGGCAGTGTCAAGGCTGTTGGCTTTGCAATTAATCCCACAGGTAGGTCTGGGGCAATTATTTTATTTTCTACAGAGGTTCAGATTTACCATGCAAAGGATAAACGCTCTGATCACAGGAATTACAAACACCATGTGTTTACTACAGGGCAGGATTTGGTTTATCCTAAGGACATCAGGATGGATGAGCTTCAGCTCCAAGTAGAGGCCTTGGTTCACTTGCCCAAACAAAGGCAGTAAGGGATATTTTATATACCCAAGGCACATTTACCCAAGTGTTTTTTCAGGGTCATGCTGGGCTATTGTCAGCCTGGCAGTGCCTTTAGTCAGTCCTGGTTACTCCAATGTACCTTGGATGCCAGTCAAGGACTTTGTTCAGCAAAGTTAGACCTGTCATGTCCAGTTTGCCTGGCGGTGAATATGACAATACTCAATCTCAAGCTAAAAAAAAAAAGACACCAGATCAAATCTGGCCAGAAATTCAGGAATTCTCTCCAGCCCAAGAGAAATTAAATATTGGAGTCAGTTAAAACTGTGGATAAGGAAGTGACGAAGACTTCTCTAAAGCAAAGATTTACTCCTGGTACTCTTCAAACAATTGCAGAAGTGAAAGACTATAACAGTTTAGATCCACGGTAGTCCTTCCCAAAACAGCCTTTTCTATTTCTGACCTCTTTAGGACTAGTACAGTCTCACATTTGTGCTTAGGCTCATGCTTACCTTCCTACTGTCACATTTGTAAAAGAATTGGGGTCAAGGCCAGGACTAATAAGGAAGAAGCAGATCCACTTCCACACCATCCTGTCTTGCACTTTGGTTTTGGCAATAGATATAATTTAACCAAATAAGTGGAAAAGACATAAAATCTGAACTAAAGATAACTTCTAACTGAATCTTCTCCTCTGCAATGGTAGGAAGTAATTCTGACCTCCAACGCCACCACAGGAACTGTAGGAAGTATGAGAACTAAAATGCCACACTTGAACATAATCAAAAGGCAAGTGACTAAAAAAATCTTCAGTAGGGCATAGATGGAAAATGGGACCCAACAGATTTTTCTTATCAATAGCATCTGCAGTGTTCTGACAGAGTAAGATTTTGGTATCCCCTCCAGACAGGTAACTCTTGTTTTGGAAAGCTTAAATTTATTTTTTAAGAACTGTCAAGAAATATAGGGGTAAAAAAAGTCCCAACAAAAAAATAAGAAAGGATTAAAATGAGAGATTTAAATAGCAATGTTTGTTTTATGCTTTTCTAGCTACATTCATAATAAAAAGATAATAAATCTTTTGTATTAAAAAATTACAGCTTTTCATATTGTTGGTTGCTGTTCATTTGTCTGTGAGGTTCTTCCAACAGATATAATGATCTTTTCGAAATATGGTAATAAAATGTTGGTGAGAATATATATATACACACATATGGGTGAACCATACTAATACACTCAGTGATAGGAAAATACTACAAAACACAAGAGTACTAGCAATTTAAATAGAGATTCAAAAAATAGGCAATATTTTAAATATTGTTTTGAAGAGCATGTTGACGGTATCTGAACAGACTAAAAGAAAATCTTCATTCCATCATTACAGTCATATCCATTTGGAAAATTTTTATTCTTGGCCTCCACTGAATTATGTGGAAGAGAGTGGAAAAAAAAAGTGTAACTGGTGCTAGGCACAAGTCTGTATCCTTAGAGCAGGGAGAGAGAACCTGCCCCCTGTGGCTGCAGCTTGTTGATGCACAGTCACAGGAGGAGGGAGCCTGGGTCAGGTGGGAAGAAAGAGCAACCATGGCAGCTTTGGATCTCTTGGCATCCTTTGGAGGAGACCACATCCATAACTGAATTGTTCGCTCTTCCTAGGTCAGTCCTGCATCATCAGCTGAAATCCTCAGTGACAAAATCAGGTTTCCTTCTTTCTTCAGGACTATCCCCAGTGATTTTCACCAGACAAGAGCAATGACTCGCTTGATCTGTGAATCTGGGTGGAACTGGATCGGAGTAATAGCCACTGACGATGACAATGGGCGGTTCGCTCTGGAGAGCTTTGGGGTCCAGGCCATGGCGAACAACGTTTGCATAGCTTTTAAAGAGATGCTGCCAGCCTATCTCTCTGACAGCACCTTTCACACCAAAGTTGATCAAGCAATTGAGAAGATTGTCAAGGAAACAAGAGTAAATGTTATTGTTGTCTTTATGAGACAGTTTCATGTGCTCAAACTATTCAGGAAGGCCATTGAGAGGAATGTTAATAAAATCTGGATTGCAAGTGATAACTGGTCAGCTGCAGTCAAGATCAGTACAATTCCCAACATCAGACAGCTGGGAACAGTTGTGGGATTCGGATTTAAAAATGGAGACATTTCCTCGTTTCAAGAGTTTTTGAGAAACCTTCACGAAAAGCCCACTGAAAACAACAAGTTTTTACGTGAATATATTATGCTTCTGTCAGTCTGTGCACACCTGGAATATCATGATTTTCAAACATGCATTGCAAACCAGTCCCAGGATAATCTATTGGAAAATGATGGGAGTAAACCTCAGATCTGGAGAGATGATTTTTTGAATGCTAACGTTGAACCAGGATTTATCCATAGTACTATACTTGCAGTCTATGCTATAGCTCATGCCATTAAAGGGCAATGCAAAGACAGGAACTGCAAGGACCCATCTGCCTTCACTCCCTGGGAGGTATGATGCTAATTCTTTCACGTCTCATTCTCTCTGCCTAACTTTCGTCACATTTTTGCTCCCACGTTCCTGGAGATAAAAGCTTGGTCCTTTGACTAAATTACTTTTTATCAGCTACTCAACTACTAGTGCTGCAAACCACTGTGATACACATTGTGAGTGCTCTTGGGAGATGGGATACTGCATTCACCGAAGAGGTTCAGCTTTCCTCTCTCTCTCACCACAGTATCTGTTTTGTCTTAATTCAAGTATTTTTCTCTATAGATTCTCTATTTGAAACTGAAAATGCAATACATTATGCCTCTGTCTGATCTTGACTTATATATAAGGACATAATCTTTAAGATGGGTGAGGTACTTGTTATCACACTACTGGGTGGGAAAAAATGAGGAAAAATCAGACAAGTAAACCTGACCTGACCTTTTACCCAAGACCCTGCTCGGGACTATTCCCTTTTACACACTTTTACTCAGAAGATTAAACAAATGTTCGCTTAAAAGTCAAATAACCTCTGAAGCACTCTGATTTGCATTGACCTCTTATCCTAGATCAGGGCAGGTCAAACCAAGATATGGGATTTGAAACAAAAACCAACCAATAACCCAGTAACAATCAGACTAATCACATGAATTAGTAAACACTAATGGGACAAATTCAGGACTGTTTGGTAGGAATGCAGCTCTATGGAGCTACGTTTACATCATAACTGAGCTAAATCCCAAACCATCCAAATTAACTCCTTTAAATTGTTAAGCACTCATGAAGAGAACTGAGAGATAATTATTTCTCCCATGATGTTTTCATAACATGTTTCTTCTACATGAAAATTCAACCCTTTAGGAAGGGAGATATATATGTACAGAAAACTCTTAGGATCCAAATAATCCATAGATCTCCATATACAGGGAAATAATAGAGTAATTGTTGTCACAGACTTTGAAAAAAACCCCAAAAAACAGTTGCACCAAGATGTTGCTAAATATTAGCCCCTTCTGTCTGAAGCTCAAGATGTATTTAAAAAGCTTTGGTGTTCTTATATTGTTAGACAAATTGAAAAGGGAGAACAGAAAATTTATTGACTAGTCTGAGTATATACAATCAAAAAATCCTATTGAGTTCCACACAACTTGCAGCATGCAAATGAAATGCATCAATCAAAGTAGTTAGAAACACAGTGGTTCTTCGTAAATTATATAAAACGCTAAAAAAATTACGTTATACGTGCCAAGATGGCTTATTATGTACACCAGATGTGTTACAGAAATTTGACAAAGCCTATTGAGGTAGTATACCTGTCAGCACGTTTGTTAAATGCTGTGAATATCCCAAATGGATCCATGTAACAGCATGATTTTCAAATGCAGTTGAACTCGGCCTTTCACCAAACACTGAATTTTTTTCTTGTCGGTTAATTACTGTTGCAGAAAATCACTAGGCCTGCAAAATAACAAAACTTTTGCTTCAATTAAGAACCATGGCAGCTAATGGGACTACTTCCATGATCTCCCCATAACTGGGAGTGTGGTATATAATGTGCCTTAGCCTGTCCTTTTCTAGATTCACACAGATCTGTTTGATCTGTCTGTCTGTGATTAGGGAGAAAGAAATTTTCCCCTGTTGAACAGAATGGATTGCAGAATGAAGCTGGACATTTGCCTTGACAAAGCATATATATTGTTCATTGATTATTAACAGTTCTGAGTCTCACTTTGCCCAGACTGACTCTGCTGACAGTAAAGTAACAGGAGCACTGCTCACCACTGGTCTTTACAAGAAGGGGAGTGCCAAAAGACTCTTAGTTTGGCAAGCAAAAATATTTTCTCTGAATATCACACCAAAATATCATAATTTTATGAAATTATGATTCTTTTTAATGATAGATTTTTAAGGCTAACAGTATTGTCTGTATAATGTAATTATGTAAACAAAATGAATTTGAATTTTAATATTTCTCTTTGTCCAAAAAGCATTTCTTTTTAACTTGATTCTATCATACATGTGTTAAACTATTCAATTTGTCACATTGACATGATACTGGTGTATGTTATCATTCCTTACACTTATGTGCAGCTCCTTGAAGAACTTAAAAAAGTTGTAGTCATTGATGCTGATAAAGAAGTCAAATTTGACTCCAACGGAGATATAAGCACCAGTTATGATGTCCTTCTTTGGAAAGAGATTGATGGCCACGTGGAAATCACCACTTTAGCAGAATACGATGCAGAGAAAGGTGGCTTTGTCTTTGAGGATGAAGAGAAAAAAAAAGATTTTCTGGCTTTAAAGGTAACTTTTAATTTGTTGACATAATGTGTGAAATTTATTTTAAGATTTTTTTTTCTCCTTGCAGCATTTGCTACTGGAGCATATGCCAGCTAGAAATCTCTTGTGTGGTTTAATGTTCTCCATCTTGGAGCGAAGAATCCTTTCTGAGTTTATTTAACCCCTTTCATGAATCCTGAGATGCATGCTACCCTATAAGCAGGCTCAGTGATACAAAATTGATTTATTTCTCCAGAATGCCCCTAGAAGGCTATATCTGTGTTATGTCTATGCTGCATGCTATTCCAGAATCTCACAAAGGGATTTTAAAAGAAAAAATGATAGTGTATAAAAAAGCCCTCACCTATGTACCACCTTTTTTTTTTTAAAATGAAGATTAAAATGTTTTGATTTTATTTCTTAAAAAAAAAAAAAAAAAAAAGAAAGAAAAAAGTTTTGTTGTTTATTTGCCTCTGTTAGAGCTGAGATCAGCAGCATGAGTAGGTGGTGCCACCTGGAGCCCCAGCACTGGTGTAGACAGGACTAGCGGGTGGCCCTGGCCAGTTCCAGCTGGACAATCTGTCCTCTGTGCATGGGTGGATGTCTGAGTTCCTGGCACAGCTCTGTGCTGCAAGGCATTCCCCTCCAATGGGACAGGGAGAGGCTGCTTACTGCGTGGGCTGAATTCCCACATGTGAACTTAGCTGAGGACAGAAGGAAACCTCAAACCTCGTCCCTCTTTGTGGTGCAAGGAAATGTCTCCACCTCCTTGTAAGCAGCATCTTGGAAGGAGAAGAGATTGCAGTGTGCCTCAGGACAGATTATTTGACAAAAAATTGTCTTTGGAAGGAGGACCTGAAGTGAGACCTCAACAGAAGGCCCTGATCACACACCCAGGAGTGGAGCTTCATGACTCAGGGATAAGCTGGCAGGGGTCAGGAGTGCCAGAGCTGCAGTACAGAGCACCCTCCAAAGCGTGTCCTTCAGGCCAAGGTGTCCCTTCTGGGCTCTGAGCAGCTGAGCAGAGAATCAGGATCTCATTTTTGAAGCAGTTCACTCAAATTCCCCATCAGATGCTTCTGTGCATTCTTGGAAGATGATCCTCTCTAGTTTAGATACTGAAAAAGCTGAATGAAAGACTTTGATCTAGATTTTAAAGGTTCAAAGCTGAATGAAAGACTTTGATCTAGATTTTAAAGGTACACACCAATCCAGGGATTAGCATTCAGGGCCCCAAAATAAAATTATCAGGTAAATAATGCCCCATTCTATTATTCATTGACTGTGTGGAGAAAATACAAGAAATATGGGCCCTACAATGTCTCTTTTTCAACATCATTTTCAGATTTCCTAAAAATATGTATGATTAAAAAAAATACAAATTGCAAAAATCCTGGGGGTTTATATTAATGTTCCCTCGTAATTAGCTGTACTTGAGATGATGATCTCTCTTTTTTTCTCTCTGCACACTGCAGAAGGTTCAGTCAACATGCTCCCAGCACTGCAGGCCAGGCCAGGTGAAAAAGGTTACAGAAAGTCCACACACATGCTGCTATGAGTGTGTTTATTGCCCAGAAAACCACTACAGCAACCAAACAGGTAAAAAATTTGTATCCAAATAAAGGTTTATTTATACATCAATGCGATTGTTTTGCATGGATATAATGTGCCTTGAGAACCTTAGGTTAAATTTTGGAATGGGATTTAAATATTTGTTTATGATCAGTTTCCTGTCAAACTTGGTATAAATGCTTCTTAAAAGGCCAATTTTAAAGTAATTGGATTGTCCAGCTGACCAGCATTACCCTTTGCTAGGATGGAAATTCTGGCTGATTTATCAGTGAGATTTACTCTCATTAAATAGAGCCTTTCCTCCCTGACTTTCCATAATGAGCAATTTCTTGACTTTGAGGATGGTGAGACACTGGAATAGGTTGTCCAGAGAAGTTGTTGTGGTTGCCCCATTGTTGGAAGTGTTCAAGGCCAGGCTGGATGGAGCTCTGAGCAACCTGGTGTAGTGAAAGGTGTCCCTGCCCCTGGCACAGGAATTGGAACTAGATGGTTTTTGAAAGTCCCTTCCAACTCAAACCATGCTACAAGCCTATGAAGTATCTATGAAGTTCAAGGGTTATCTATTTTGCTTAGAAGCACATTTTGTGTCTTACCACAGAGTACTGTGTAATTTGATATAACTGTACAGCAATATTTTTAGTATCAAATCCAATGTATACTTTACCATTGGTTTAAGCAAAATCTTTTAAAGAAGAAAATGTAATATGGAAAAGAGAGATGGAATTAAGAAAATTAAGGTAGCGTGTACTTTTAATATCCTGAGAGCAGAAGAAAAGTAAATTTTATCTTCTTATTCAATTAATTTTGAAATTTCTCCATATCAGAGAACAGGAATTGCAAAGCAAAAGTACCTTTCAAATCATAATCTAAAGCAATGCTTGTTCTTGCTATTGTATTTTTAGAGCTATCTGTAAAGAGAATATCAGGGTGTTTTCTTGTTGAAATAGACAAAGAAAAATAGTTCAAATTTTTGCAAGAGAATTGATTACTCTAGAGTCATTGCTCAGGTTTCAATTAAAGTTTGCCTGTCCAGAGCTCTGGCGAGGCCACATTTCACTGGTCACTGATGAGCAAGACAGTTTTAGAAGCCTGGTCGTTTTCCCTCCTTGCCCCTGGCTGCAGGCAATGCTGACTCCCGGCTGGCAGGGAGCTCCAGGCACTTGTCCTTGGCTCGCTGTGCCACTGCCACCGCAGCCACCGCAGCCACCGCAGCCCTGCAGCTCCTCCCCCTGGACAGCGACAGCCGGAGTCAGGAGCAGTCAGACCCATCTTTTCCCTTCAGCATCCTTTCCCACATTGCTCTTGTATCTCAAGTTCCTACAACCCGCTTTGCAGTTCATTAACTTCGGGGTTCTAAGATATTTTCCCTTTTTTCTGCTTCCAGATATGGATTACTGCTACCAGTGTAACAACAAAACCTACTGGGCTCCCATCAACAGCACCATGTGCTACAGAAAGACAATCTATTTCCTTGCCTGGACTAACTGGTTTGCTATCTTCCTCCTCCTCCTCTCTGCTTTTGGGGTTGTGTTGGTTTTGTCCATTTGTGTAATATTTACCAAAAACTTGGACACACCGGTCGTAAAGGCGTCTGGTGGTCTGACTGTCTGCTATATTATTCTCTTCAGCCACTTCTTAATTTTTTTAAGCACTGTCTTCTTCATAGATGTACCCACAGAATTCAAGTGTAAAACTAGGCAAGCACTCTTTGGCATAAGTTTTACACTCTGCGTTTCATGTATTTTAATAAAGTCACTAAAAATTTTACTAGCTTTCAGCTTTGATCCCAAGCTTCAAAATTTCCTGAAATGCATGTATAAACCTATTCCCACTGTGGTCACTTGCACTGGAATTCAAGTCATCATTTGCACCTTCTGGCTAATATTTAGGACACCTTTTGTAAATCAAAATTTCTCAATCCCAAGAGCAATAATTCTGGAATGCAACGAGGGGTCTATTGTAGCTTTTGGGATTATGTTGGGCTACATCGCTGCCCTAGCATTTATATGCTTCATATTTGCTTTTAAAGGTAGGAAGTTGCCAGAGAATTACAATGAAGCTAAATTTATCACTTTTGGCATGCTAATTTACTTTATAGCATGGATCGTATTTATCCCTGTCTACGCAACTACATTTGGCAAATACTTGCCAGCAGTGGAAATCATCGTTGTTTTAATATCTAATTATGGAATCCTCTGCTGCACTTTTCTTCCAAAATGCTATATCATCATTTACAAGCAAGAAACAAACACAAAATCTGCCTTTCTCAAAATGGTTTACACTTACTCCTCTAAGAGTGCAGGCAGCGTTGCTGTTAGTCGGGTTTCTTTAGATTCAAAATCTTCCAGCCTCCAAGCTACCATCACAGACTGGTGTAAAACTGAGAATGACTCTGTGAATGGAAACTGCCATTTCCAAGTGCCTGGGCAGCCACCAATAAAAGGAAAAGTTCATCCTAAAAACGCTGCAAAGACTATGGTCAGGAAAAGAGTCTCCAGCATATGACTGGCCAGTGTTAAAGTACTGGAAGTTAAAAAGCCATTTTAGGGAGCCATTTCTCTTTCAGATCTCTTTCCTTTTGGTATCTCCAAGGAAGGCAGGCCAGAAACACCTTTTCCTGTACTTAGGCAGTTACCAGATCTGAAAGGCTTTCCTGACTCACTGAGTCTATTCCTTGCTGCTGCACACTTGCTGATGTGCAGTTCCCTTCAGCAGCTCCCTTCCTTCCCCATCCAGCCCACATAGACCTGTGGGAACCTATTCTGCAACCTCCCTTCCTCAAGTGAGGCAGAAGCATCACAAAACTATCATTTCTCACAGTCATGTAAGTGGGACCACATGAGTTTCCCCACTTCTTTTGCCTCTTTGATGCTCAGTTGTTTAAGGAGCTTTTCTTCTCATCTTGGCTCCATTTTACAGATCAAAGAGAACCTTGTCCCAGCCTTTGTTTGGCAAGACAAACAAGTCCAGTCCTTTAGTCTCCACTTTTAAGATAGGCTTTCCATTCTTCTGAACTTCCAAAAGTAACTCCTTTCATCTGGTATAAGTGAATATTTTTTTTTTCCTCCCCAAAATTGCACACTTTATTCCAGATGAGTGCTGTAGTACACTTAAGGTTCCTTGTGTTTACCAGCATGGTAATGAACGAGAGACAGATCTATAAAGAAATTAGAGAATTCTTCTGGAGCTCTGTAGTTATACATATGCTCATCTGCCTTTTTTCCTCATACTCAGAAGAAACACACTGATCCACTTCATGCACCTCCTCTGATGCACAAGGAGGATGAGCCCCAGCTGTCCTTTTATTTGAGAGTGTAAAGTCAATGTGTAATGTCAAAAGTTGAAACCACTAATTAATTCCTCTCTTAGGATAAATAATGTAATGGCCAGTATCAGCATGAGTGCATCCTGGAAAATTTAAGGATTTTCTATATTTTTAAAAATGTGATTTTCAATAAGAACATGACAATGCAATCATTATGATACACAGAAATAGCACAAGGATGACCTGGCCTGATCTGCACTGAACAAGTCTCTGCTCTGTAGTTCCTTGAGCACAGCTGTGCTGTGCCTTCTGTATGAGAGGCAAAGGGCACATTTAGAGAAGGAGGAATTTTTCTGTCAGGATAATGGTACCACAGAGCTTTTTTAGACAGAGCTTAAACAGTACAACTACATCATCAATACAGGAACAGGAAAATACTTTTCCATATTCATAAAGCCCAGATCATAGAAACTTTGCTATTTAAGTTCTGTGCCATGTTACTTTAAAATAATACTAAAATCCTTGATATTGTGTATCTATGAAGGTATTTTAATTTGAAAGGCAAGAGTGCAATTCACATATGTTTTTGTATAAATATATATGTTCTGTTGCTGATTGTAGGAATGAAGGGTTATATGTGTATATTTATATGTTGAATGCTATTTATACTTCAGTTGTTGCAAATGCTTTTCTGCATATGAGGTTATGCATGATGAGGTTAAAATGCCTACAATGTGACAGCCAATGCAGCAAGAAGTCTTCCCCTAAAAGAGAGAAGTAAAGCTTACATTGCACAACTTTCAGCAATCAGCTGCTTAGAAAAGTTAATTTGGCCGGAATGTTGTACCTGTATTTATTGTTTTCAAAAGCATTGAGTGCAGCATGCCTTGAAGCTATATGAAAGGGAATGATTAAAGCCATATTGATGTTTAAAATTGAGTTTGCTTACTTAATTTCCCTACCTCTCCCCATGAGCTTCTGTTTGGCCTTAAACAAGAGCAATACACGCATCTGTAAGGTTGTTTCCATGATAGACCTCAGCCTGCTTAGAAACATCCTTCATATTGAAAGCCATGTATGGTAGGGGATTCATGCTGCAGGACAGTGAGGACAATGTCTTGATGAACAGGACCTGGTAACAGCAGTGTGAAGGCCTCTACTGAGGTATCTCTGAGGAAAGACATCACATATGGCAGAATTTCAAAGCAGCCCTACACGCTCCAGCTAATTCTCCAGCTACTCAGGTCTTCTGTGCAAAGCACAGTCCATGGTGGAGCAGAAAGGGTGTAACAGGTTTGGGAGCTTGACTTGACAGCAAAAAAGAGACATTATACTAAGATGTGTGCATGGTTTTAAATGCCTTGTCTGCAAGAAGCAAGTGATAATATGTAGGTAGAACATAAAGGGATTGTGCTACCCTACACAGAGGATATGAAAAAGTTTAAAATAGGGGTTTATTATGCTAAAATAGCATTTGTGCACATTCTCCTGCCCAGAGCAGTAAATATTCCAGCAATCTGACTATTCCTCTTGCCTGTCATGGGGACATTAAATGAGCCTGGAACGGATTTTCATCCCCAGAGCACAGAACAGGAATCACCTTCCAGAGTCATAGCAAAGTCTTATCCTGGTGCTCCCAGAGCCATGTCCCGTAGGTCAGGCAATGTGAGGCCAAAGGGACCAGATCTTTTTTCTGGCCCAGAGCACACTCTGCTTGCTTACTTTGGAAAGATCCTGAATCCGCTTCCCAAAACACTAACATCCCACAGGCACGTTTTCCATCTCTGAGAGCAATAGAGAGAGCAAATGTCTCCAAATACAATGCTGTTCACAGAGAAACCAAATGGGAAAATGCAGTTTGTTAAGGTCAGCAGGAGGCTGCTCTGGATCTAAACATTATTTAACCTTTTTAGGGTTTATGTCATCCATTGTTAATAACACTAAATGATGTATTCTGAAGCCACTATCATGCAAAGTAGAATATCTTCATGGAGAATGAAGACCATGGAGGCCACCAAGTGTTTGACGTCCTCTTCTCCAGAATACAATTCCCTCAAGATTTCAGTAGCTCTGGCTGTGTAGATGCCTTTCAGCTGCCCACAATCTTTAGAGCAGTTCTTTGGTGAGTGCTGGAAACTACGTGAGCTCCAGGCTTCCTCCCCGCAGCTCTGCTCTGCTGGTGGCCACTGGAACTACAGTGACTCTAAATGTGTGGGTGACCATCAGGAGAGACAACTAATAGCCATGTCTGGGATGCTGCTTATAACGAATGACACTGAGCCCAGCCCAGATGTGCTGACTCTTCCTACCCTTCCCAGCTGTGTCTTCAGGAACAAGGAGCACTGCTGGACATTGTGCCACTCTCTTCGAGCAAAGGTAAAGTATCACCCTCCAGGTCATTTCTGTTGATGTGTCCTCATCTCCTTGACAACATTCTGAAAGAGGGCACAGCTGCTCAAGGAGTGTGTGTGCATGTAAAGAGCTACATCTCTTCCTTTTTGTCCTGAAGAAAAGATAGCTGGAGGTTTTGGCTACAAATAGTTCAAACTTATCTTTTGTGCTGTCACACTGAGCACAGGACTTTAGTTGTTGCCAGACTGTGATCCATCCCTGGGGAGTGGGACTTCCTCTGTTCATCTGCAGCCATTCTGGCTTTGGCTGATGCGTGTAAAATCTTCCACTGCTTGGTGTATCAGACACAGTCTTACACTGTCATGAATATCATGATAACACAGGCTGTTACTTAGTAAATGTCTATTCTATGCTGATTTCTCTGAATTTTTTTTCTTTTTTTTTCATTTTTTTTAAATTAAAACTCTTCCCAGGATGTGAAAGGAAAAACAACAAAAATTTTTTTTTTCAGTTGAAGTAGATGGAAAAACCTATGATGAGAATCAGTATATTTGAGCATTCTGAAAGCAGTAAAATGACAGAAACACGGATGTGGGCAGGTTTGTGTCACAGAACTTATACTCTACATAGTATAAAGGTTTGGCTTGGGTTGGAAGGAACCTTAAAGATAAAATTATTTGGGTTGGAAGAGACCTTAAAGATCATCTAGTTGCCATGGGCAGAAACATCTTCCACTAGACCAGGTTGCTCAAAGCCCCGTCCAACTCTCCAGGGACGGGGCATCCACAACTTCTCTGAGCAGCCTGTGCCAGCATCTCACCAACCTCACAGGAAAGAATTTCTTCCTAATCTAAACCCATCCTGATTCAGTTTAAAGCCATTAGTCCTTGTAATGGGGGTATAGGAATCATTACATGCCCTTGTAAAAAGCCCCTCTCCATNCTCTGAATTTTTTTTCTTTTTTTTTCATTTTTTTTAAATTAAAACTCTTCCCAGGATGTGAAAGGAAAAACAACAAAAATTTTTTTTTTCAGTTGAAGTAGATGGAAAAACCTATGATGAGAATCAGTATATTTGAGCATTCTGAAAGCAGTAAAATGACAGAAACACGGATGTGGGCAGGTTTGTGTCACAGAACTTATACTCTACATAGTATAAAGGTTTGGCTTGGGTTGGAAGGAACCTTAAAGATAAAATTATTTGGGTTGGAAGGGACCTTAAAGATCATCTAGTTGCCATGGGCAGAAACATCTTCCACTAGACCAGGTTGCTCAAAGCCCCATCCAACACTCCAGGGATGGGGCATCCACAACTTCTCTGAGCAACCTGTGCCAGTGTCTCACCAACCTCACAGGAAAGAATTTCTTCCTAATCTAAACCCATCCTGATTCAGTTTAAAGCCATTAGTCCTTGTAATGGGGGTATAGGAATCATTACATGCCCTTGTAAAAAGCCCCTCTCCATCTTTCTTGTGGGCCCCCTTTAGGCATTGGAAGGTGCTGTAAGGTCTCCCTGGAACCTTTTCTCCTCCAGGCTGAGCAACCCCAGCTCTCCCAGCCTGTTTTGTCGGGAAAGGTGCCCCCGGTCTCTGGTTATTTTTGTGGCCACCTCGCTCCAGCAGGTGCACGTCCTAACATGAAGCTGAACTACTGCGTACGTTTCTTTAGCCGAGTTTTGTCTCGGACGCTGACCTTTCTTCTCAAAACAGTAACATCCCACTGGCATGTTTTCCATCTCTGAGAGCAATAGAGAGAGCAAATGTCTCCAAATACAATGCTGTTCACAGAGAAATCAAAGTGAAGAAATCCGAGAGTGCGGGAGGTGAACAGGATGCCTTCTCGGGAGGACCGATCCCCGCCGGGTGTCGGCGGTCGTTCCGCCTCTCCTCCGGGCGCGGCTGGAAGGGTTCGCTGGGCGGGGCCGGGCGGGGCC
>VWZP01007102.1:2469047-2589289 GCA_013396995.1 Dicaeum eximium
CGAACAGAAACACTCGCTGTGTGTGGGGATATGTTGCCCCACGTCTCAGGAGTCACCAATGGTTGCCATTGCAGTCCCGTCGGGGTGAAACAAGACTCTTGACTCAAATATCAGAAGGTTTATATTATTTATTAAAATGACTCGATTGTTCAGAAGGATTTGGGCTATTTCTGCCCGGGTACAGAGCTAGCATCTTGCTTCTTCACGCTCCATACCCAAAAGCAAGAATGCCAGAAAATGTTTACAAAGTCAGAGAGATAGCAATTCTTTATATCATAGGTTGAGAAAAGAAAACCACATCTCCCATATCGGGAGACAGGGCAAAGGAATGCATTTTGTCCTTGAAACACACACATAAGTATTTGAAATCTGCAGAGAAAAAGAGCTTTCCCATGGAAGAAAAAACTCAGCAAGTTTGCATCCAAGAAACTTATAAAATGTTCAGTGACAGGGATATTCCAGAGGCAGCTCTGCGTAGCCGAGACCTGGAGGTCTAATCCCTAAATTACTAGTCCAAAATGGGTAGGGTTATTCCCTTCCACACGTTACTATCTGTCATAATTCTCTCTTAGTGCACGGTTTACAAAGTGGGGTGTTTTTATTTTTTTCCCCTGCTCTTTAAGCTGAGCAGGCCCACAGGGTGGCTGCAAGTTACAAACCTTCGAAGTTTGACAAAAGAATCCTCCTCTGGACTGGACGTTTCAAGACAGAAGAAGAGATTCCTCTGAGGATCCCGTAAGTGCACTGGTTTTGTCCAAGGGTAACGTGGAGCTGAAGGAAAGCAGTGGTGTGATCCTGATTCTGTGGAAAATTTAAAGCTTTTCCACAGAGCTTAAAATGGTCTGTTTTACAACACTGAGACTTGGAAACAAATTAAAGGGCAAGAGAATTTCCTGTCCTGGTTAGAGGTTAAGATGAGAAAATGTTCCTTGCTGGAGTCCCTAGAGCCTGGGATTAAGAACTGGATCCATCTGAGTAGACAGCCTTGGTTACGTTTATGTACTGGCTTGTTTGTTTTGCTTATTCCTAACGTGCAATCAGAGAAAGATGTTATTGGTAAACAGTATTTTCTGTTTATAGCTCACATAAACTGTTCTAAGAGAGCTGTCACTGAATGATTACATACAACAAATTATTTTTTATTATAGAATTTGAGGAAAAATAGGGAAGGAGTTAATGAGAGAAGAAACCCTCATCAAGGAAAACTCAGCTCTTAACATAGCCTTAGTCTCCTATCCTTGCTGACCCACTGGACTAGATGATCTTTGAAGGTCCCATCCCACCCAAACCACACAGACTCTACAGTTCTCTGACTTGCTGAAAATTAGCAACCCCTAAGGGAGTGAGGCACTAAACTCCTGAAATCCTATTAATATTTAAGGCTCCCTTTTCTTAGGATGTTGGATAGCATGTTAGACATCTCTCCAGGACACTACTTTTTATCATCACAGTATGTCCCTGCCTTGGGTGACACGTTGAGAACAAACAGTATGCAGAGCTGTGTAAAGCAACAGGCACATGCTCTGCCTGTTCCTGCTGGCTCCTGACACTTTCACTGGAGTTTGCTGAGCTGGACAGTGGCTTTCTGGACAGTTTAGCCTCTCTTGCGCTGTTAGTTTCACCATCTTCCTCTAGAGGAAGGTTCAGACATGTCTCAGGAGCTGCAAATGCTATTTGAGTCATCAGGAGATGTTTATAAACACATGGCATTTTGCCAGTCATACAGACACATGAACAAAAATCACTCCTCTCTGGCCTGGCAGGTGAGTGTCACCACTGTGCTTTCTGAGTAAGCAAAATATTCTCTAAGACTATACTACACTATATTATAAATAGTAATATACTAGAAGTAGTTGATTGTTAGACACTGAGGCTGAACTTGGCACTGTTTTAACTCATCAAAAGAAGAATTGCAAGGTGTTGCTACCTATGAACACAGCCTAATGCTGAAGATGGTTTGTACTATGAAACAAATCTGGGGGTTTTATTCAAGGTTATTGTGGGTTTGTTTTGGGTTTTTTTTTTTTTTTTTAAAAAAAAAAAAAAAGCCCAAGCTGTTACTGAATTCAGCAGAGGTTTACCTGGAGACCTGGAGTCTTGATTAAGGATTGAATAGCAAAGGCCCTAACATGCAATTAGGGAAGAATATTGTGAGGTCTGTTTTCCTTAAAGCAGATGCAGAAAGCAGGGAGAAAGTGAAAATCTGCCTCAGAGGAGTTTCAATTAGTGCACTGTGAAATATAATTAGGCTAATACATCAGACTAATAACATTTATGGTTTTGCTTTTGTTGCCACAAATGGATTATTGGATTAATGATCCTACGTGCCAGTCTGATGTTCAATTTGTTTTGAAGATGATTTTTATCAAACCAGAAGCAGCTCTTTAGAACTGCAGGCATTGTTAGTCACCTGCAAAAAACAGAGTGTGCACAACTGCTCCTCTTGTGTGCGCTGGCAAGGAAGGGATGGTACAGCACTGCTAGTCCTGAGACCTGTCCTCTTCCACCACACTGAACCTTAGAGGGAAGCACTGCACCCTCAGCCTTGGTGCCGGCTCTCATGGGCACTGACAAATCCCCAGCTCTGCCTCATCCCACCATGTTTCTGTTTAAAGTAAATCTAAAGGTTTTTTGAAGGAAAGAGAGCATTACACCTTTACTTCAAACACAAAAGAAATTCTTTATGCAACTATTCTTTTTACACATATAGTTGTGGGTTTACATATATGTATAAAACATGTACTTATGTCTTAGAAATATATATATATGTTTATTTATATATATCTAAAGCATTCCCATGATGAATTATGAAAGGAAAATGGTGCACAGCCAGTATTATTATGAACCTCTTAACAACTGTAGTCCCAAGTATAACGTTTGACTTGGAAAAACTTAGCTGAATGTTTTGGGACAATTTTCATGATTTCCTGTACTGCTGGTTCCCAGGCCCACGCTGATGGCTCAGAAAAGAGGAGGGTGCACATGGGAGCTGTACCGAAGCAGACTGCAGGGCTGTAAAAGCCCTCCTTTGCACCGACTACTGCCAAACAGAGCACAGGAGTTTTCACTACTTCTGCTTTTGATGATCAGCAAAAAAAAATCCTGTGGATTATTCTTGTTTAGGTGTGAATTCCTGAAATAGTGGGGTGGCTGACATCAGCTGCCCTCTGTCTGTCAGGCTGCTGCTTTAATAAAGAACTAAAACCTTTAACTCGTAGTAGTACAAATGCTGCTTTAATCAACAATCCAAGGATGTAAAGTCCTTAGCCTACAGAACATTACCTGAACAGGTCAGATACAGCAGTAATTGATTTCTAAAGTTAACTTTGAGTGAAGGGAACTTGCTTTTGCTCCATCCATCTGACACCACATATACGTCTCCATCTGTTTTAAAGAGGTAACTCCACTTAATTTCCACTATGTTTAGAGTTTAAGGTATGATTCCTGGTATTTACCGCAAGCATTGAAATGCAAACATTTATAGCCTGAGCAATTTTTTTCCCAGCTTAAAAAACCCCAAAACAGTCTAAATCCACTAAATATTGCTTTGCCATGGGAAATGAATTAGGATCAGAAAATGGCTGATACATAACTAACCACAGCAAGCTGAAGATGCTTGTTTCAGAAGCTAATTCTCAATTTATTTTTAAATTGTGATGTTATGTCTGCAATGCTTTGAAGAGATACTTTGCCTTTTTTAATGACTCAATTCAACTACTTTAATTGCAGGCCAGAGATGATAGACAAGGCAAGAAACAAAGCTCGAGTGAAAGCCTGTTACATCATGATTGGGCTCTCAATTATTGCCTGTTTTGCAGTGATTGCTTCAGCTAAGAAGGTGAGATATTACTGTGCAGCATACTTCAAAATAATTAAATTCTGTGAAAGCACACAATTCTAAACCAAGAGCAGCAGCTTACAACTGCAAGTTTTAGCTAATCTAGTCTCTGTCACTCCCACCACCCTAAGTGGCTGTTGCCCATTCCCAAGGTTGGGTAGCTTTCCCTGGGCGCATCCTTACTCCTACGCTGTTACTTCCTCAGGCTGCTGCACGTCACGAGTCCTTGACCAGCTTAAACTTGGCAAAGAAGGCCAAGTGGAGGAAGGAGGCTGCGCTGGCCGCAGAGGCGAAGACCAAGTAGCTTTGTCTGAAATGCTGAATGTCCTTGGAAGAGCAAAATTAACTGCTGCTGAGAACAATTAGTGAGTTTCACCCCTAAATGGATAACCGTAGTATGCACATCCTGGAGCCAGGAAGGGCAGCTACAGCACCACAAAAAGAAAGGGAAGGTCTCTTTCATTAGGAAGATATTCAGGATACTTGTTGCATATAATTAAAACTATTTAGAATGTTCGGCATATGATTAAAAGCAGTAATTAGTTTTAAAGGAGATGAGGTAGTTTCCCAAGAATGTCAGGTACCTTTGGTTAGATAACCACAAAATATTTAAACCCAAGAAGTTTTCGGTCTCGTGACAGTGCATAGTTTTTCAGTGCACAAATTGCCCCTTGGAACTTATTGGCATCCATGCTGTATTCAAAATGGTATTTGCATTTTTTAGCTTTAAGAAGCAACTCTTATTGAATCACTAAATAAATACAGTAAACATCTGTAAAACAGGTTTTATTGGTTTCTGTATGGTATTTGGAGATTTAACATTCCATAATATTGCATACTACTTATATGTGTTCTGTTACAGTAATGGGCCTTTGGCCTGGATTTAAAGATGCACTATTACTATCTGAAGTTAATACAGGTAATTTCGTTTCCACACATTATGTGAAGACATTGTGCCATAAGTAACTAGAATTTCTCATTCCAGATTTCAGTGAAATCTTGAGGTCACAGTTTAAGTCCACGTATCAATTTGCAGACCTATTACAAAAATCCTCTGTTGTACAATTTAATAAATTTAAACCTATTGAGAATTAACCATGGAGAAAAGATAATAGTGCATCTTTACTGTTTTTTTAAAGACAGGCCCAACAATAAATAGTTTCCAGTTGCAAACTTGTTCTACAGCAAACAATTCTGTGCCAACATTATTACTATTTTCTGACTGCTGCTAGCAACAGTGTTTAAAGCAAATACTAGAAAATGAAAAAGCTGTATGAACCAGTCCTCAGACAAAAGTGCAATGATGGAAAAATTAGACATGATTCAGTGTAACAAGAGTAGGGAACTAATAAAAAAAATCTTATGCTCTGCATAGTTGCATAGATAGCTAGTTAGTATTCACATTTAAGCAGAACAAGTGGTACCCTTTTAATTAAAGCCAAATCCCTGTATTTTTAAACAGACTTTGTAACTGACGGGGCACTTCAGAGTGCATATAAAATGCCAAACTTAAAGAGATTTTCATATCACAGTTTTATTTTGTTTCTCTCTCCATACCGGTTTCATCTGTTTAGGTAACACCATCATAATCCTGCCCCTACCTGCAAATGAGTACACCGGAGCTGACCTTAGGTCATAATCCCTGGTTTTATTTTGCTCATTTATGTGCTTTTAACAAAGCATGATATAAACCCAGTGATAAATAGGAGAGAACGTCCTTTAAACAATTTTCATTATTATTTTTTAACAATATCAGGGTAAACCAACTGTTGAGTTTAAATAAAGATTTTCGTTATCCTAAGTCCATCAATTTTAGTTCCCTTTCAAACTATTCCATTCAAATGTATCAGAGGCATGAAATATATTTTGTCCAAATGCGTAAAGTGCAGTCACTTAACCGTCCACAAGATAGAATAATATATCCACACAATTGAAGACATCCTTTCAAAACAAATATAATATTTTAAATCTCCCCTCTTTTCTTCATTTTCAAGTCTTTCAATTAAGATTTTTATAGTTCAGATTTGGTTTAAATAAGAGAGGCTTATAAACGTAGTTTTACAGGGTTCTCCAAATAAAAAGCAGGCACAGCTGGTTGTTATCAAAACAAGGTTGTTAGAAACAAATGAATACCCTGTTACCTGAATAATTTTCTTACACTAGAACACTGAAATTCAGCATTTGCTAGTAATCTTGGTGGATTTCCATGATTGTTACCCTGTTCTTTGATAGATGGGGAGTGGGGAGACCATGGGAAAGAATGAAGGTTGGTGTATGAAAACCTAAAACTATGAGAGTAAAAAGGGCATAAGTACAATCACCTAACATTATATGAAAATTTGGCAGCTGTACTCAATATTATCACACTATTCAAAACTGTTGTATGCTGTACAAATCTAGGTTTAAAGTGTCATTTGCTAAAATATCTCATTATTCAGAGTTCATAAAGTAACAGCACTCCTATATACACTTCTTACACTTCTATCTTCCACTATAAAGACTTCAAAGGGAGGTTGTTTCCCTCCCAGTTATATCTTAGTCAAAACTGACCATTAATTTTAGAAAATCCACTTCAAGTCCCACATTCAATTACAATATAGAATATATTGCTGTAACATCAAAGTGAAACATCTTAGAATTTTAACTTGCATGTAAAAAAATTCTAAATATAAAATGGTACTGTAAATGATACCACCTTTAACCTGTATTTTTCAGTGCATTAAAATATTATTTAGTGACAAGCACAGTGCCATGGGTAAGTGAGTTGAAGTTTGAATTGCAGCTTTTTATGAAGCATGAAATGCTCTCATGTCACAGATTTCACTTAACCCAGGAGTTTGATGTTAATACATTAATTACAGGTAATAAAAAATAGGAATACTTCAGAGTTAACCCAAAGTATTAATTTCTCCAAATGAGATATACTATTAATACACCAGAAACACTTATATGCAAGTCAAAGCAGAGCATACATTTTTCTGTACTCAAAAACTGTTACCATAAATATTAGAATTCTATTTCTTTTAGTGTTTAACAGCAAACACTGTATATTGTAGAGCCTAAATATTTAGATGACAATAACTTCTAGTTAGTTTTGGTGTCCATATACTTAATGTTATGGTGTCCATATACTATTTACAGTACAACAAACTTTTCCTTCAACCAGAGTGATTCACTATTCATTTTTCACTGCAGTATTTCTATTGTCTTACCAAAAGCAAACCAAATTCATTAACCTAAGGAACAATTCAAGTGGCAGTAGCATACTTGGTCAAAAAACAACACCTACTGTCTAAACTTTTAAGAAGCTATTGTACTAAAAGGCAAACATTGCAATGTTTCTCAAACTAAAGTGATGTTACCACATCTTGACAGAAGACAGCTGTAAAACATCAGCTTGGTGACTGGTGCCCATCACCCTTCTGTCATTCCTAATTGCAGCTTTCTTGTGGTAACTGCAGCAGCTGCTTCCACTGCAAAGTACTGCAGTTGTGGCTGACTTGAAATGCCACTTAGCAGCTTTCATTACAGAGCCAACATCAAATGACCAGTAAGGTCTCTGCTGATTCCAATTTGAAAACCTCTGAAATAGTCCTCTTCCCACATAATTCAGAAAAAACTTTTTCATATATTCAATATTATATTAGGTAATTAGCATTATATATGTATCTCTATTATGTCTTTAAATACATTTTATAAATAAATTCCAACAGTGTGTTGTAAAGTAAGTAATGCATAAAAGTTTCACAATTTAAATAAATATTTTTCACATTCCAATTCAGCTTCGTACAAGCTCATCTTTATTTCATGCCTTAGTTCTGAAGCAATGTTTCTGCTTCAATACAAGAGGTAGATTTGATAGAGACTGGGCAAGTCAAGCCTACTGCCAAAAATTCAACTGTCAGTAACTGTATTGCTGATATGAAGTTTGAGACTACATGAAAAATTCAGAACTACTACCTAAAATCCTACCAAGTCTTAGCTAAACAGTTCTTGTTAAATCACATTTAATGCTTTTAGACATTATTACTCACAGCTGTTTCCTGTACATAAGAGATAATGAAGAACACAAATACAAAACAGAGAACAGTTGTCTCTAACACAATATATAAAAGTGCATGAGCTGTTTCTTCATCTATTTCTACAAAACATATTCAGTTTTTCCTTTAAATTTGGCCATAAAGAAAAGACCTCTGAGAAAATAAAAACCCAAACGGTACAAGTGTTTAGATTTTATCCTTATATTCACTTCAGTAGTTTAGAGCTGGAACCCCTCCATTGGAGCCTCCTGCTGTTGAAACACAAATTGTTGCTGACTTTCATCCACCTGAGGTGCAATACTAGAGTCCTCTTCTTCGACACCAAAATAATGCTCTATGAGTTCAAAAGCCTTTTGATAGATCTCTTGGTTTTCATGCCTCTGAAGAAATTCGATTTTATCAAGTCCTAAATTCAAAAGAGAATATTTTCAAAAATATAGTTGCTTAAATGAATGATGAATTCAAATGGAAACAGCTTATAGTATGGGTTGTAGTACTTTTTAAGACAAAAAGATGCAATTCCAAGTCCCCTCAATTAATCTGGTACCACTGGTTCTTAATTTTCCTAACCCACGTATTTCTAGTCTTTATTTTCTGATGTTCAAACTCATTTTAGAACTATGTTAGAAGTATTTCAATTAAACTAATACCCCAATTTCTGTTCTTCTACTCTTAAGTCTTCCCCAACTCTAAATTCTATCTCTACTCATGGAGTCATCACTGGGCACAGTCTGGTACCTTTTTTTGAATTTAATTGTAAGATTTAAAGATACTACCTTTTGGAAAGCTTACCATTTTGCAAGTAGAGAGCATAACCTCTGCTTCTTTGGCTCAATTAAGTGCTAGGCAGTCAGTTAGGTTGATATAAATTTCCTGTTTAGCTTTTTAAGGTAATGTAGTTTCCACTTAGGTTGGATTAGAAAGAACTCAAATGAACCCTTCTGGTGACTGCAGAGGCCAAAGCAATGAGGGTGATATAATCAGCTGTTTTCCTTATTTGAACTTAGGCTCTACAGTTTCAGCAGCCTATGCTTAAGTGCTAAAGGAAAGAAGAGAACCTGGAGAGTCAATACTTAAAATTATGAATGGACAGAAAATCTGCAATACAATAAAGTCCATTAGACTCTTCAGTACTTACTCCTCTTACTAATTTAATTGCTAAGTTCTTCAAGCATGCACTTGATTTAAAAATTAAACTCTGTAACAGGGAATTCAAATGTAAAGACTGCTTTACAGAAAAGTTAGTATCATCAAATCACATATAATGTGGTCAATTAAAACCACAGCTCTATTAGTTACTATCAGTTTTTGAAACACAAATGTCTGCTAATTTTGCTTTATCAGAACTACAAAAAAGGGAACTCTCCATAAAGAATGCCAGTTTCATTATAAGACAATTGTAAAAGAATCCAGCCATGAAATTCCACAAATTAGTTTTTCTAGAATGCCTTTATACAGTGATTTAATTCAAGAACTTTTGTAAGAGACTAAACTAAACACTTGCAAAAGAGTAAAAACTTATTTAATTTTATCATCTGAAGTTGATTTTGCTGTTACTGATATTTACTATATTAAAAAGTGATCCAACTTTGGGATCAGTTAAAAAAACCCTGATCTTACATCCCTGTTAGTAATGAAACTGTAGCAGACAGGACTATGTAATAAAAGATTAAAAACTGTATTTAGGAATGGCTGATAAATTTATGCAAAGCATGGTTCCAATAGATTGGGACACCTGTGCTAAACTCCTCTGAGAATGCTTCTCTGAAGGGACATTTAAACTGACTGCAGACCAACACCTGGACATTTTCTGCATTTAACCACTTTCTCCTAAATGTTACATTACTTAATTAGTGATACTTTATGTCTACTTATGCTTGGAGTAATTCTTATATTAAAACTTGCCCGAAAATTTCAAAATGACTCACAGTAGTTTTGTTTTTACAGCCTAGAATAAGGAAGTTCAGGTATATAGTTTTACAAGAAGTTTGGTCTTACCATAGGCTTCCTCTATGAGGGCACAGTAAGGATTAACGCCAATTCCATTTTGCTTTGACTCCTGCTCTCCAAGACGCAGAATATTTTCAAGTCCATTTAAAGCCACCTGTACTATTTTTGAATCCATCACAGTCAGGAGGTCACAAAGAGGCTTGGTACAACCTAGTGCTACCAAATACCTTTATAACAGAAAAAAAACCAGAGGAAGAGAAAATGAACTAATAATCAGTCTACTGCTATTAATACTTACTTTTGCTAAAAAAAAAGTGGCTGAAACAACAAAATTTCTAAAACATGCAGCAATACAAAGAGAAACTTAGCCCAAAATAAAATAAATATTACAACTTATCCTAATAAAAAACATTAATCTGTGTATTCCTAATTGGAGTGTGAAATCTGTAGTCTTCTTTTCACCTACTTCTTAGGTAAAAAGGTGGATCTTCAGGTGGGTTTAACTGACTATAAGAGAAAAAATTTTATCAGGAAGTTCTTTTCTCAGGCAGTTGAAATTTTCTAAAATAAAAAAAATATGGTAAAAATATCAAGTAAACACATTAGATATATGTAAGAACACTGGGCACTGTTTTGTGCTAACACAGTCCACACTAGCAGTTCATTAAGGTATTAGCACTGCCTACTATAGAGAGAAGGATGTAACTGTAAATCCAAAGACAAAGTACCCGGATTCTGAGTATCATCTCCTTTTCCCAATTTTGAAAAAAAATTGTGTATGAATTTTTGCAAGTCATAACCTGTGTCCTTGATTCTAGCATGTAAGTAAAATGATGACAGCAAAGTTTGCCTAAATGTAGTTTATTTCAGTGGTTTAAAACTATCCTGCAGTTAGGCACTAGTACCCTGAGGACAATAGGAGAACTAAAACTTCATGACACCAATAATATAAATGTATTTTTGATGAGAAGCCATTGTTATGGTATTATATACACATCTACTCTCTGAAGATCCTGAATTAAAATTTATTTTTAAAATGCTAGATTTTGAAATGTTACATTATATAAGCAATTAAAGAAAATAAAAAAAACACCAAGACACTTTTCCTTGTTATCCCTGTTATCCCTCTGATAACACTTAGTGGTTACAAGAAAACCAGGATTCGCTACATTACAAATAAATAAGAACATACTTCTTGCAACAGATCTCCCAAATATGCTGGAAAAGTTATCACATCACTTTCAGCTCTGGCTTCCAAATAATACAGTAACTTTTAAATCAAATTATCAGCTGCTGATTCAAAGTGATCATTATTCTACAGTATTCAGAGAAACCAGAGAGTATTTTATTCTAGCATTCTATCTTTGCAGCATATAAATAGCTACTGACAGTAAACGTTTAATCAAACTCAGTTCTGAGCCAGGAGTTTAGGTATCTGCTTTAAAATAATACTGATAGTGAGTTTAAAATACATTAAGAAACCACTAATATCCCTGAAGTCTGTCCCCAAATATACAATCCCACTGCACAAGTTTTCTAAAGAATCTCCCCCAGTTTTCCATTGCTAAACACTGAAACTATTCATCAACTGTTACAACTGTAATATCAGCTGTGGAAGATAAGCCTGTGAAAGCTTTAGGTGCAACACCCCTGAAACAAAGTACTAGTTATTTATTTTGTTGCATGTACTTCTTTGATTTTTCTGAATTTCTATATTCAGCCTCCGTACAGAGTTTCAAGGAAATGACGCTATGTTTAGTATTTGTTGCTGTCAAGACTCAAATGCAGAAATCCAAATGCCCTATAGAAGATCCTTAGGCAGAGAAAATAGTAATATACATAAACTTACCTAATCTGTTCAGGGGCTCCTCCTGATGTTGCATTAGTTATGGCCCATGCTGCCTCTTTTCTGGTACGAAATTCAGCTTTTTGAAGAATTTCAATCAATATTGGAAAAATATTTGCATCTATAACAGCCTAAGAGATGAAATGGTAACATTTTACAACCGTTAATGAAGATTTCAGAACACTTACAGCCTTAACTACAAGAATTAGTGATGCCTGCTGATATCAAAACAAAGAATATTTTGTTTAGATGATGCCATACAGACTAGAAATGCTAAACTGAAATTCAGAACTATTCCAAGACTGCTCTGCAGTGGCCATCAGAATACCTTGCGTTTTTTATCTCTGTTTCTGGCGGGCAGAGCACAGCTTACTGGATTGGTCTATTTAAAAATCATACAACATATGCTGAGTTTTTGAACTGAAGATTGAGCCCTGGAACAAAATTTTCCATTTTATTGAAGGTCTATGGTCTCCATCGAGAGACTATGTTTGTAATTGGAGACTTTATTACAAGTTTTAAATTACATCAGGAAGTAACATTTTCACCTCTGATTGAAGTAGAAAGGGAAAAAAATAATTTCGGAATATGTATTCTGATTCAGAATTCTCATTTTTACTATCAGAACCTCTTTTCAGATAGCTCCAGACACCTGGAACAATAGTCAGGATGCAGTAGTTTCCACAAGAATACAACTAGTGTTGATGGTATCATGTTGGTGTTTTATCCAAGCAAAATATTCACCATTTACAAACCAGTTCACTTTTCACTTGACAAATTTGTAGTACAAATTGTGACAGCTATTTCTATTTAAAATAATATCTCAAAGTTTAGGAGGAAACATTTAGGTTAGGTAAAATTATAGACAGTTAGGACTAAAACAAATAATAGGGTCAGCGCAGTATCCATTTACATCCTGTGAAGGAAAATCAAGTGAAGTAGTAAAACGAAAACAAAACCAACCAAGTAACAAATTCCCAGGCTTTACCTGAATCTGAGCTCTGTTTCCTGCAGTTATATTAGAAACAGTCCAGCATGCTTCTTTTCTGATAGATTCCTTGGGACTACTAAGCAAGTGCAAGAGACACGGTAATGCAGAGCAGTTTAGAATCACCTAAAATAGTTCAAAAAGTGAAAACTAGGTTGTACTATATATATATAGCCTTGTGCAATATACATATATAAATATAAAAGCATTTTACAGAGGACTTTGAAAGATTTGGCAACACATTTATATTATACGAAGGGTCATATCCTGCAAAATTAAAGTTAATGCTACTGATGCTGTACTGTGTGATCAGATGATCCAGCAATTTGAAAGAATCAGCCTTCAATTAAGTTCAGATCAAAAGACTGATAATAGCAAAACTAAGTAAGACTGCTTAAGGCTAAAATATGAATAAGTCACAATGATAGACAAGTGCACATCTAATTTGTATAGTTATTTGTTAATTTTTTAAGAAATAAGGCTTTCCATTTAATTCCTTAGCAAAATCCTTTCCTCTAGACCTTGCAATTAACATTTTTCCTTATGTTCTTTTTACACTAGTACTGTCAGCACTTTAGATAGAATTATTTTTAAAGTAGGATCTGTCTTCCTATTTCCTCACTGCTTCAAAATCAATGCTATTGCCTAAAATTAACAAAATAAATCTTTAGAAAAAATTACATCAGTAAGACGATCACATACAAATTCATGGACAAATCAAGTATAAGCATAGCTTAGAAGTGAAGACCTTGACTGCCTTTAAGATTGAAAAAAGGGAACCATAATAAATAACTGAACCCCCTGTGAGGAAGGGAAAAAACCCAAAAAACAAAAAAAGCAACAAAGTACCATACAGAAACGAAGCAATCCACTACACACAATGCTGTAAAAAATATTCATTCTTTAATTAACTTAATGTTTAAAATAGGAGCTTAATCTATCAAATCAACAACATAGATTTCTAGAAAGCTTCAGTGATGTATACAGACACCTGTACTGGACATGTATTTTGTCAAAGCTTTTACAAAATTCTGTCCTGCCAAATAATTTTTCTTTAATCAACTAGTCTTACCTGTGTTTGGATATCATCCCCAGTAACAATATTTCCAACTGCTCTTAATGCAGGGGATACCACCTTGTAATCATTATGCCTGGAGACAAATATTATATTGCTTGATATTACCAAGTGTTAAAAGAATAATTTTGCATTTTCAGCAAACAATGGTTTACTTCAGGTGCTAAGTATTTAGTTATCAAAAACACTGTATTACTTATAGCACTTTCCCTATTTAGCCAAATTTGACTACTACAACCCCACAACTGAATCACTGATTCACAGACCGAGCACCTCTATGGAACACCACAACTTAGAGCGATCTGCTCAGCAGATCCATTTTGCCCAGCTCAAGGACTATTAAATACAATACTGGAACATGTGCCATTCAATATCCACAGAAACAGAGGGGATGTTATGAGGTGTATACTAAAGCTTAGTATGTTTTGTAAGCAAAATTACCCCTTTTGTGAGTCAATAATCCTAGAAGCCAGCACATGAAGTCCATATTCAGCTGCCTGATGTGTGGGGGAAGGAAATTACACAGTTTTCCTAAAACTTCTATGGAAAAGAAAGCAATCTTCCCTCTCCTGACAGCTATAAAAACGAGCTTTTCACAGGGAAGTGTGCTGAGCTGCCTGTGCTGTGAACTACTATCCCAGACCTATTCTGCAGTCCCATGTGAACACAGGGATTCAGTCTCCCTTTCCAGGAAAATATGAACCATAACTCAAACATACTGGAACAGTTTAAAAGTGGCTCTAGCCAGCCTCTGGACTTCGCTGAGTCCAAGAACTGTCTGTAAAGCAATTATATGTCCTAGAAAGGAAAGTACAACAGTGAAATTAAAAAAAAAAAAAAGATAAAATAATTTACAATTCAACATCAGTCTTCAGTCTTTGCCCTTCTATTCCTTCATGTATATGAAATCCTACATTAAATTCTAAGGAATAAAAAGGAATTTTTTGGAAAAAGCTTTTTTCACTGTCAATGTCAGAAATAATTGCAGGAGCCGAGCAACCTAGCAAGGAGCTTAAAAGATTTCAGACTGAATTCACGTTCATCACTTTTCACAAATATAAATTAAGACATCAGATGAGAAAACAGCTCATTTTAATATTAACCGTATTTCACTACCAGAAAGACATGTTTGGTGGGAGAAAGACTTACATAAGCAGCTCTACCAATCTTCGACACACTCCAGAATCAATAACAGCTTGAATTTTATCATTGGGACCGTCCGAAAGGTAAGAGAGGGCCCAGCAAGCATCTGCTAATACATCCGGGTCACTGCTAAACAGCAGCCTTGATAAAACATTTAAGCAAGGAGCAACCTAGGTTAAAAAAAATATTGCATAAAATTAGATGTTCCATACTTTTGAAGTTTCAGAGAATGTGCAGAACTATTTACTGCTCAAGTACACGAGGTCATTAATAAAGGAGGACCCAGGTGGAATACTTTCTGATTAAACCAGATATCCAATTCAAACCAGAAAATTGGATAAATTCTGATTCACAGCGTATTTATTGAGAGATACTGTATTAAGTATATAAGTGTTCAGCTTAAACAAAAACCATCTGCTTTTACAGGAATTACTGATGGTTTTTTTAATCATTCAGGGAACAGAATCTCAAAGTAATAAAGGTTTGTTTTGTTTTGGTTTTTTATTGCTGGCTTTGTAGGAGTACTGGCAGTCATTTGTAATAACCAACTTAGAGTAACTCACACAACACCCAACATTCACTGAACTGGTGAAACAAACAATGTCTCATTTCAGTTCCCACTGCTGCTGTACCCTCTGGCCTTAATCTCTGTAACTTCCACACAGAACCAAATGAACTAGACCACCTTAACACCATTTGGAACCTGACAGGTGTCTGCTGTACAGCCTGGGAATTCCATATTCTTTGTAGAACTTAATTCTTTACCTTACATAGGTTATGCTAATTCAGTCTCTATTATGTGTCCAACTGCTGTTGTTGCAAAGGGCAAAAAGCAGAGGACTTATTAGCAGGAGCCTGTAGGGAGGGTATCCTTTTCCTGTGAGGTTTTGTATTCAAGCAGAAAAAAATCTTGTTTTTTCACTACCAGAACAAAACACTAGAAAAGGATATAGGTTAGGCAGAGTTGTTGTGAGGAGATCAATTAACTGATATCAGAAATCCCCCCTTTTGGTTAATATTTCTTCAAGAATTAATAAGTAGCAATAACTACTAATTAGTAATTACTAACTCATGAGGTGAAACTCTCTCCAGATTAACTTTAATGATTGTTTAACCTCAATCTCTTCTACCAGAATATCCAGTATTCATCTTTATTAAAGTCATTAACCTTACAGGAAATTAATTTCATACTGAAAATAAGCTAAAATTCCTACTAGTCTCTACAGTCTTTACAGCCACGTATTAGAGAGAAGAAAAAAAAGGGAGGGCATATAGGCTCTCTCTGTCATCATAGTCTGATTTAACTACATCTGACAGAGCATGAAACTCAAAATTTTATTCGTGCAGCAAGTACTCACAATCATAGAACAAAAAAAAAATTGAGAAAGCTTCAATGATAACTCACATTCTCTACAACAGTTCTGGAGAAAATACAGCCCCACATTGTTTAGTGCTGAATATATATAATTTGTCCATCACTTCACACCAGTGTATGACTATTTGCACCAGACTATAGTCTCAAGTTAAGTGATATGATTTCACTACTGATCAGTGCCAAAGTAGATGATTTTTCACAGATACAACAGATGGGCAAGACTGTGTAATGACATTAAAAACATAAAATGTATGTCTACATCCAGATTCAAAGATTCTGTTTGTTATAAGATATTACAATCATAAATATTCTTTAGATTTCTGATTTCTCAAAATTACTACTTTATTATACCTTACTGAAGTCTGGAGGTGGGTTCTTTCCTCTACAAAGATTTGAGAGTGCCCAAACTGCATTTCTAGTTGTTGTAAGACGATTTGAATTTGTTAACAATCTGTGAGAGAGAAAAATAGGAAAATAAAGTAATTTCTTATTAAAATTTACGTAATTTTCTGGCTATTGTTACTAAAAGAACATCAAATAAGGAGAAATTCTGTTATTGGTTACTAGCTTTAATTTATTTATCTTCTTATCTTACATGATACAACTATTTTCTTAAAATCAACTGAATCTGAGATTATTTTGCATAATTTTGGGATGTCTCATTCCCAAATCACGTTCATGCGTATGAAGTAAACAATTGTTTATATGAAAAATCATTCAACTAAACCTTTCTGAGGGTCCTTAGAAGGAGAATGCAATTAATAATAATAAAAATAGTTCCATAAAAAGCTGTAACTTGGAAGTTCTTGTAAAAAAATTAGCACATTACTTCTGTTTTTGCCAAATAGAACATAAAAGATTCAACACCTGAAAAATCAGGTTCACGTTCAGATACATAACAAAATGTCTAAAATGTTAATTCTTTAAGCACTTGGTGAAGGTAATCATGTTCTCCTCTGCTATTCTAAGATATTTTACAGATGTTTTAAGTTGTTTTATTATTTTAAGAGGTAATAAACCGAGTAACATTTGTGTTGTGGAAAATCTTCCCTGTGATGAAAATACTATGGCAAACGCATAGTAAATGCTGGAATGATATTCCTAGTGAAGAGAAATCTTCTAGTGGAACACAGCTCATGTAATTATTACTCTGTCAGCTCATCTCAGCAAGCAAATGGATAAATAGGAAGACTAGAGCTTGGAGCTACTGAACAAAGGTGGAAAAAACAGACTATTGCCTAGGCAGATGGAACTATACAAATACAAGTGGGAATTAAATTATGTCTCCCACACCATACATTCAGAAATCTGACAACACAGAGTTGGCACAACACAGAAATTTTATACCTGTGAAGTAACACTTCTCTCCTTTTGCAAAAGCTTTCAGTCATTAACTAACTAATTAAAGATATGTACGAAGCTCATGTAATCCAAAACATTAAATTGCTTCTTATTATATCATTATGGTTCTCAATTTAGACAAAAACTTATATTCTTTTCAAATAAATTCTAAGTTGAAGTTTTCATTTATCTATACACGTACAATATATTATAGTATTAGTTTACAACACTTACTCTAAGAGAGGGGGCAATATTCCACAGCTCAAAACAAAGTCTCTGCATTCTGCATTATCACCAGCAATGTTCCCAAGAGCCCACACTGCCTTAAAAAGCAAAGCATCAAGTGAGTGTATACATGCTTGCAAATCAACTTTTACAGATAATCTATACTTTTTACGGCAAATATTACAGAATAGAAAAGAAATCCGCGAGGGGAGAAATAGTGACAGTAAATTTTTATCTTCCTGGAGGCAGATCAACTAGCTAATAGGCAAATGGGGCTCAAAGCCTCTCTAACCCCACACACCCCAAAAGAGATATTCATAACCGAATTTTAAGTAGTTATAAAGCCCCTCAAGAAGACAGTTACCTGCTCCTGCACATCTTCATGTTCTGAGCTAAGCAACTTAATAAAAATGGGAACAGCTCCAGTTTCAATTACAACTTTGGTGTGTAAGAAAGTTCCAGATGCTATATTTGTCAAAGCCCAAGCTGCTTCAAACTGTTGAGGAACACAAACATAACCATGTTAAATCACTCAGCAGTAAAACTTAAAATCATGACATGAAGTCTGACATAAGAGTTTCAGAGGTTAATTTTCCAACTTTTTTTCCTTTCCACTGACATGCAATTACTATTACAGTACTCTCTACACAATAAAAAACCCGGTGTTGACAAAACTGCTAGTTAGTAAGAACTTTCAGTAACTACATTATTTTTAGGTTTTGGCTTACAGAACTGAGAAAGATTTTAAGTCACTATTAACTAGTACAAATACCTTTTGTTTACTCAGTATTAAGTTAATTCTTCTAGAACAAATGCCCATGATGCCTAAGTGCTATTCCCATGGGGGAGTAGACAGAACTAGTTACTCCTACCATTAATTAGGCATTTACCAAAGATTTTCTAAAAGGGTTTCAAACAAGCCTTTTAGTTTCTGTAATTTTCTTCCCTAAGATTTCAGCTGAAAAGTACTACAATATATTCAACACTTAACAAGACAGATTCTGCTCACACATCATGGCTGATGATCTTAATATACCACTCTGTAAATCCTCTTTAACACCTTCTGCTTTCAACACCCAAGATTTTGTCCAGCTGAATACATGAACCTAAAGACTACTATGAAATTCACAAAGTCAAGTCACATTTTTAGCAGCAATAATGAAAACATATGGCTTCAGTGGTGAAAAATAATTATATTTGCTTACTAAAAACCCCCACCAAACGTAACAACATGTGCCTTCCAAAGCTCTTTTGGAAATTTTCTAATCCCATTAGAAACTCCCAATCAGTACGAGCTGCACTCACTTGCAGAGTGTAATTTTCACTTCTCTCTAGAAATTTCACGAATCTCTGTACTACTCCTGGTTTTTGAATGACTTCATCTATAGGTGGATTAGGCTCTAGGGAATAAAAACAAACATATCTGTGTAAAAAGACCAAATAAATTATTTTTTCAGTATGACAAAACCCATGAATATGATTTGTAGATCTTATAATTTCATTCAATGATTTTCTTTTCAAAAGGAGTTACAAACTTTCCACTTGAGAAGACTGCAGGATCTTCTCTATGAAGCGCTACAATGTAGTAAACACCCTGTTACATATAATAACAGTAACACACACTAATATCCATTTGCACGTTAGTAACTCACCACAAACATTGTTCCTCCCACCAACAGTTCAGGTTGGTGGAAGAGCAATTATGGTTACTGGATACTATTTTAAAAGACCAAGCATACCTTTACCCATCATGCTATACACATACCAGCATCACCTTAAGACTGCATGTTTTACAGCCCTGACAAAAACAAGTTACAACTCTTCTTTGCCACCCATGTAATTTTTTTCCCCTTGAGGAGAGAATGGGAATGAGAACCTGAACCACTGCAACAATTACTCTAAGTATATTAGTACTCAGTTAGTTACTGCCCTGGACACCTCAATCAAAAACATCCTAGTTTTTTACTTTGTCTGAAATGTTAATGTTGAAATAATGAAGATTTCTGTATTTAGCCATTAGGTCAGAAGAGATTTGGCAGTTTCTTTATAAACAGAACTAAAAGTTTCTGCAAAATCTATTTCAAAATAAAACATAACTAAATGTTAACTTACTCTAATTCATAATAACACAGATGGAAGAAACTAAAAAAACAGGCAATGTTAACCTACCTTTAGAGAGCAATTTTCTGAATTTTTGAGTTGCTGTGAGTTGTTGATCAGGATCATCTGAAAAAATCATCTGTACCATATCTACAGTAATAACTTCTTCCTAAAAATGCAAGGAAGATTTCTTATAGTGTAGTACTATGCACACTAATACGTACCATTCAAAACACACTTTGAAGTATTTACCTCTGGAATAGGAACAGTAGAGCTGACATCAGGATCCTGAATTGGGCTTTCTACCATGGATTCTTCATTTCCCGGAAGAGACACGTTTCGGCGTTTAAACAGCTGAACAAAGGGGAAATTTTTGGGAGACATTAGGAGTTACCAAAGTGTGGGTACTGATGACATACACTTGAAGAAATGCTTTCACCAATACCAGGCAACGAATTTTACCTACTCACCTTCCTATTCACCCATGCAGAGGGAATTCTATACACAAGTTTAGATAACATAAAGGAGAAAAACTATCATATCTGTATCTTGAGAAACTGCACAGCAACACTTCAGATTGACATTTAGAACTAAATTCTTACTAGGTATAAAGATCCGTAATTTTTTCCACAAGAAAAAGAAGATACAGATCTTCTTGCTTTTAGTCTTTTATCCCTTAAAATTAGCATGCATTTTAAGCAAGAAATAGTATTCTACAAGCTACTTTCCCCTTTCTTAGTTTATAAGCTAAAAACACATAGGCAATGTTTGTGTTTTAGCACACTGCATTCCTTTCCTCTACAGAAGAGTACTAAGCAGCACCTGTATTTTATACCCAGCTGAGGAAAGATTAAACCAAAAAACATGATTTTCATATAGAAGAGGAAAAAAAATAATGTAGCTTCAAGGTGAACTTCTGAACCATGCAACATTAAACATTCTCTATGTCCAAAAATCACTTCACGATTGGCTGCACACACTGCCTATGCTTAGAATACATACCAGAACTGTAGTATTTAATAAACTATATTCAAAGAGTGCCCCTTTACTTTCTGACATACAAGCAAAACACAATTCACATTGTCCTGTTTTCTTCTAGAAACCAAACCTTAATTTTTATCTCATGGTTACAACAGTCAGCATGGGACACGAAACACCCATCATTTTCATAATTTATCTAGGGAGCATTTACTACAAAATATGTAAACAAAACTTCCAGTAGGAACTGCAATGCAGTTACCCACTCACAGATAAATGCTCCAGTACCACACCACTCTTACCCCTCTGGCCCAAATAATTGAAATTCTTTTTCCATGCACCACTTTCCCAGTAGAAGGGCAAGCATTACCACCTCAGAGCAGACTGTAGATGAGAGCCTGGGACACTCTCCAGGCTGTGGGAGACAAACTCATCCACTTTAGACCAAACAGAAAAACAAACTACATTCCTTACCTTCCTGGCAAGAAGCTACTAAACATTTTGAGATGAGGAACTATGACAAACTATTAAATAATACAATGTTCCATGTTCTTCACTAAAAATTCAGTGAGAACAACTGCAAACGTTTCTATAATAGTTCAGAGACACCAACAAGTTATTGTCTCACTCCAGAGAGACTAACTGGTAGCCACTTTATTAAGTCAGTGTAGAAGAGCTCTTAGGAAATTTGAGGCATGGTATCAAAGATGAAAATAATCCTCTGCCTTCACAAAGCCAAACTTTGACCCCAGCTCTAGCAGAGAATGCAAGGTTTCAAATTCTTACTGGAAATATGAGTGTTCTTTCGGTCTAGTCTCACATGTATAAACCTAGACTATAGATTGATGTTAAAAGTCACAGCTCTCTCCTCTGTGTGCCCTAGTAACTTAAAAGGGCTTCTGTTCATGTTTTTATGATCCTATTGAGAGGTGTCTGATGCTTCCCACAATTGCAAAGAAAACAGACATTCAACCTGGCACTCCTGGATTCCACTCCAGAGGATGAGTCTGCTCAAGTCCTTTCAGGGCCCTGAATATAGCTCCACAGGCACTGAACAGTGAACAGCTCACCAAGATGCTTACCTGCTCTTCTCTTTTTTGTTTCCGAAGCTGGATTCCTTCCTCCTCTCTTCTCCTGCGCATTTCTTGGGGATTAAGTGCATTATTCTTGTAGCTTTTCATTCTGAAGTTATCTTTACCCGGGCTTGCCATGTTTTCTATTGAAAAAATACAAAATTACTCCAAAAGGCCACACCTGCCATCTCTTGTACAATGAAAATATCTACAGCATATATGCAACATACGCTATATATTCCTTCATCTGTTTGCAATATCCAGTTCATCAACAAAAATCTTTAACGGAGAAACCACAGAACACCTATGCCTAGATAGGCATTTCTAAACTGCATATTAAACTACAGTTCATCTCAAGAATCAGATAAAGCATTAAAGGGCATAAGCTACTGTAAAAAGAAACGATGCATCTTACAAGCAAACTGAAAAACAAAAAGCAAAGACATTATGCTGTTATATTTTGATTCTGTCAGCAAGCAAGCAAAGAAATTTCCTTCCTCCTCTCATAAAGATGACATTAAATGTATTACAAATAAACACAAGCCCAAGAAGAAAACTTGCAGTAATTACTGCTTTATTTAATACCTTATAGCATTGTTTCCTTACTTTCACTTTCTCACAAACATAACAGAATCTAAGGACTATGCTTTTCCTTCCAAACTGTGTGCAGGAAAATAATTTAGGGTCAGTAGCACCCAGACAGGAATACTCTTTTTCTTTTTAAACTAACAAAATTATTGTCGCACTCCAATTACAAGTTCTTTTATTGGATTTAGAAGATTAGAATCTGACTGTCATTTCAGGTATATCAGCTGTGGAAAGATAAAAGTGACAGTTCGTGATTCTGTCACCAGAACGATCAAACGGAGTGGAAAAGGCTGTTAATAGAATGGTGCCTTTTAAAAAGCTAGACCTGAAGCCTTCATCTGAGAAACAACTGTCAAAAACAAGACTCTACACAAACTATCACTCGCCTGGAATTCTTCTACAAGGAGAAAATATGTAAACTACAGCTCCTGAACTGTACACAATTTTCTGGCAACTTCCATGCTGAGACAATTTGTTTTGGGGATTTTTGTTTGTTTTGTTTGGGTTTTTTTTTAAAATCAGCAGTACCAAGGACCACTAAGCAATAAACACAAGCTATGAGAGGAAAGCAAACTGCAGACTTAGGCTGACATCAAGGCAACACTGCAAGGACTCAGCAGCCTGTTTCACCCAAGTATCTACTTCACAAGAACCTACATAAACTAATGACATCTCTGCACAACAAGGCTAAGTGGGCCACTGTCTAAAGCAAATTTCTAGCAATAGTAATGTAACTTTATTTTCCCAACCATGTCACTGGATTATCTAGTCCTAGAACACCATCCCTTTCTTAATTGTTCATGCCTTGCTAATTTAGTTGTGCCAATGAAGCTGTCAGGCCAAGAAATGGACTGAACAAGAGAAATGCATGTTCAAAGTAACCCAGTCACCACCTCTCTGAAAAGTTACAGGTCAACCTGGAAGGAAGGTCCCATCAAAATTGTTTTCAAAAAGAAAAGCTGAGAAATTTACAGCTTCAGTCCCCCCACAAGGCTTTTAATATAGACATCATAAGGGCAAGAAGACTGGCAGCCGCTGGTTTCACATCTTCTGCATCTAGATCTTAGCAAGCCCGCACTTCTGTGCTACAAAACTACACGCGTTTTAACATCAAATCCCTCCACCCATCACATCCTGCATTGCACCCACTTGTTGTGCATAGTCCGAGACCTACCATACTACTTTTTTTTTTCTCCTTCTTGTCTACATAAGGCGCCTCGCTGTCCCTCGGCCCCCTCCCCGGCGGGACGCTGCCCACAGGCTTCGCACGGGCCCGGCCCGCAAGGACCGACCAGCCCGAGACCGGCAGGACCGCCCGCCCTGCCAGCCCGAGGGGCCGGACACTGCACTCACCCTCCCTCCCTCACACCCAGCCCGGCTACACACAGCGAGGAGCGGCGCTCTCCACTCCCGTCCCCAGCAGAAGGGGTGGAAAGCGCCCTCCACCAGCAGCAAGGCAGGGAAGGGGGAGGGCGGCAGAGCCCTCTTGCCTGAGGAACGGGATACCCCGACTGAGCTGCCATGCGGGCAATGCCCCGCCGGAGCCAGCGGCAGACCGGCCTGCACCGGGCACCCCGCCCCACAAGCGGTGCAGCCTCTGCTGCCCCTACCAGCCGCCTCTCAGCGCTTTTCCCTCCTTACCCATCGCGGCGGACGCGCCCGGCGCCGTCCAAACGCGAGATCGCCGCCCCGGACCGCTCCGCACCGGCAGCAGACACCGACGCAAGATGGCGGACGCCGCCCCGCCGCGCGCCGCACTGGTCGAGGGGGCGGGGCCCGCCGTTCCCAGCAGCCTCTGCGCGGCACGCCCCGGGCCGGGGAACGGCACTTCCCAGCGGGAAGCGCGCGCGGGCGGGAAGGAAGGCGGGAAGGAAGGAAGGAGGGGAGGCTGGCGGTGAGGGGGGCCGGCCATGGTGCTGTGCGACCTGTGCGGCCGGGCGCTGCCCTCCGAGGCGGCGGCCAGGCGGCACCTGCGGCGCCCGTCCCTGTGCCGCCGCCAGCCGCGCTGCCCGCTCTGCGCCGCCGCCGTGGGCTGCGACGAGCTCCGGCGGCACAGGGAGACGGCCCACCCCGAGCCGGGCCCGCCGGGCTCCCCCCGGCCCGGGACACCGCCCGAGTGCCCGTTCTGCGGGGAGGCGGCGGGCACGGAGCTGGAGGAGCACGTCAGGGCGCGGCACGGGCACCTGCTGGGCGCCCCGGGCTCGGGTGAGGGCAGCGGCGGCGGCGAGGGAGGGAGAGAGGGGAAGGAGGGATCTGTCCGCGGGGATCGCGCGTGGCAACGGAGAACCGGGCGGGGGGTAAAGTTGGAGCAAAGGAAGTATTTAAGTGTTTAGATACTGTAGTTTATTCTGGGCGTGGTCAGAATTTTATTTTGGCTAGCTGGTCCCATGCTGGTAGTTGTTTCAGAAACTTGAACGTGGCGTCTCTGCTAGTGGGTAATACCCTTAGAACACTGGCATTTGTGATGTAACAAGCTACATATACTGACATATACATACATATACTAATGATGGTTAGGATGCAAAATATGCCAGTGCAGTCAACGACACTGCATAATCTGTGATTTAAATGTTTTTCTTAACCAAAAAAAACCAAACCAACAAGAACACACCCACCCCACCGCCAGGTCGTAGCATTGAACAACATTTTACTTCCATAAGTGTACAAATAATGCAGAGCTTGAATAATTTACTTGTCTGCATGACAGTTTCTGTTTTAAAAGTAGTTGTATTCAGGTGTTTTGGTTTTTTATGTATTTAACAGGTTTCAGAAAACTGTATTTTGTAGTGTTACATTAAATACTGCTGGTGAATTTAGATGATTATACCACCAAGTTTTCCTCCAACCAATCATAAACATTTAGCAGGAACAAATGCCTTCCAGAAACTGCTAACACAGGATATCAATTCTTGTGTTTTGTGAACCAAGGAAGGTGCGGATAAAATCTAGGGATTCGAGGAGAGCAATAGAGATGGAATCAGGCACTTGCCTGCGGTTCCCAGTGACAGAACAAAAGGCAGTGGGCACAAGTCACAATATAAGGAATGCCATTTAAATGCAAGAACACTTCTTTTTACTGTGAGAGTGGTTAAACACTAGAATACATTCTTCTGGGGAGTTTGTGAAGAGTCTATACTTGGAATTATTCAAGCTGTGTGTAACTTAACTTATTTAATGTGACCATTCTACCAGGGACTAGATGATCTCCAGAAATCCTTTTGAACTTTACCTATACTACATGGTACCCTCAATAATAATCCTAAAATTGCAGAAAAAACATATTTGAGGAGATGCGGGAAAACCAACAAAATAACAATGATGGAACTTTTTATTCTTTCAGCTCAACAACTGCTGTGTAATTACATGAATGTTAAATTTTTCTCTTAGCAGAACGCATCTTATTAATGGTTTGATATTTCAGACTAAGCATTTCTTGATACAAATGTTATCACAGAAAATTGTGATCTGTAAATTAAATGGGGCAAAACTTAATCGAAAGAAGGAAAATACGTCTTAAAATTTCCATGTATTTAGATACAAATTCTTAAGTGGTGAAGAGAATGTTTAGAATTTGCTGCCTTTCACTGGGGAATTTCAGTGGCAACACAAACTTTGTTACTGTCTATTTGATTGTATATCAGTTAGGGGATGATTCTAGCAAAAAAACACAGGAATTGAATTAATCAAGAAACTGAATTTTTTTTTTCAGACACAGGAAGTGGTGAACAGCTATATGAATGTCCTATGTGTAGTCTTACCTGTGCAAACATTCAGTTTCTTGAAGAACATGTGGATTTACACTTAGAGGAACATAACTTTTCAGAAGGTATGTGAAGGGGAACAGGCTTGATAATACTTGAAAGTTGTAGTGTAGAATCTCACATAAAATTTAAATATTTCTGTATTTAAAGGGAACTTGGATACATATAATGAAGTTAACATAGCTAAGGTCCTATCACATGCCCAAGTGCTCTACTTAATTACCGTGCTAATAAAGAAATCTTTGTCTATGCAAAGTAAATTTACTTATGCTAGGTAAATGAACAGCTTGTTAGCCAAAAGAAAAACTTAGATCAAAAAATGTTTAAAAGACAACAGTATTATATATTTGTTTTTCTAGCTTTATAGAAGATTTACATAAATGGAGTTTACAGTGGCACGTTCCACTGTGATGAGTTGAGAATTTATAGCTTATGAAAACTTCTGGTTTTTTCTCAATTCATTTCTGCAAATACTTTGCTGATTCATTAATCATAGCATTAAAGTAAAAAGTCTAAATTCATTTTATTTCATAACATGGCTAACAGAATCTTAGATATTCCCTATTCAGTCCTCCAATTTTTGTAAATTTTGTGAGTTTTTGTGACTTCCTTATGAGACTGCTAGCAATGGTTCTAGATGCTAATAAGTGGTATTAAAGGAACTGCGACTTCTTGCTAACAGTGAAGTGAAACACAGTAAACAAAACCTGTCTTCTCAGTGGTACAGGTGCTTGCATTATTTGCCAGTACTTCCTCCAGTTACTGCATAAACTTTGTCCAAGTCAAGAGTGTGAGTCTTGGCAGACTGAATGCAGTCAGTCCTGTTCAGTGTTTGTTAATAGCTCAAAATAATGTGGGGTGCATCTCCTAAAATTAATGCCCAATTGTGTTTACGTACGTCTGCTTAGAAAGGAATCTCTAAAAATTAAGCAAATGATCCCTCAAAGCATTACTAACCTCCTGACCAAGTCCCCTCACTTTGGAATGTTGTTCTGGGGTAGGTGGGAACATTAGAGATCTAGAACTGGCTCAGCAACTTCAAACTGAAGAAGATGAACGGCAGAGATCAGAAGAAAAGCGAGAGAGGGAAGAATTTGAAAAGCTGCAGGTACAGTCTTGTTTCTAAATGGTAAACTTAAAACCAGTTGTGCCTTCAGAAGCTGAGTATCTTGGAATTGTAATGTCCTGGAACGGCCTTACCAGGTCAGACTGTGCAAGCCACACAGTCTGTGTTGAGGTAATGGTGCAGGGATGGGTTGGAAGCAAATTCAGTCTCTTGGCAATGCTGATCCTGGCAGAGTGCTGGACATGACAGCCTTGAGCTACTTGGCTTTAGAGCTTTGAGTGGTGCTGGCTCAGGATGGGGCTGGCTGCTCCCTGTGCTTGCTGTTCTGCTCTCCCAGTACACCTGCTGCTTGTGCTCCAGCCAGCCCTAGTGCTCTGCCTTGCAGTGCAGCCTGGAGCATACTCCCTGCCAGAGTGCCAAAGGAATACCATCATCTGCTCCAGGTCCTGCTTCCCTCTGTCTCCCATCTCATAGCCCTGGTAACTCACTTCCCACTCTCACTACTTCCTTGCCAGACTGCCTCTGTGCCAATGGCTGTGCCAAGAGGGAGCAGAGGGATGTGTCTGCTCTTCCAGGTGTGGCTTTCCTAGGCACACATTCATGTTCAGGAATGAAGCTTGGTCTTCAGCTCTAAAATAATTGTAATTCTGAAGTTTTTATGTCTCACAATTTTTCGAAGTTACTGATAGTGATTTTGAGAAACTGCATGGACAAAAGATGAAGTTTAAAAATGTGATCTAAATCATGCACATTCCATCCCTAACAGAGACAGTATGGCTTGGATAATTCTGGTGGCTTCAAGCAGCAATTTCTAAAGAATATGGAAAGAGAAGTCAATAGAGGAAGGATGCAGCCCTTTGAATATCATAAGAGAAAAGCTGACATGATGGAAAGTTTGGCTTCTGGTATAGATGATGGGAGAACGAAGACGTCAGGTAACAACGCTGAAATTATACAACTAAAACTGTACTTTCTAGACCTTAGATTGTAGTGACCAAACCAGTCTTTAACAAGACATATAATGCATTGTTTAATGTTGGTTGTGTCCTAGTTCTAAACATTATTTTCTAGATCAATCCAAATTGTTATAATCCTAAAGTAATAAGGAAATTAAAATCGTGGCATATTTTTAATCTGTGTTCTAACTTGCAGGCTATTTTTCTTTTTTTTTTTTTNGGAACTTGGAGCCCAGTTGTCTGGTTAAGGGCACAAATACATGTAATGTATCTATCAGAAGATGCAAATGTCTTATTACAAGCTGGTTGCCCTTGATTCTGTGCTTGTTTATTGCTTAGTACTCACTGGTTCCTAATCCCATGCAGCTGTTCAAATTTACAGCAGCTTTTTGTCACATGTTTCTATTAATTGTTATGTTGTGTAAGCTGGTTGCAGGTAAGCACAGTGTTCACCTGATTGCAAAGCCCAAGAGAAGACTGGGAGGAGTAGACATCTACTCCTATCAGACATCTTGATACATCTTCTTTTAAATGTTTTATAGTTGGTGCAGAAACACAGGGTAGATTGGTCTCTGTCCCTTTCAAAAGGCTCCCTTGTCTTTCCAAGACCACAATTCAAAGGTCTTTGAGCCTATTGCTAGGGGTCCCAGCTTACAAAATATCCACTTGGTTCTTGACAGGTAAAACAAAATATTTTCTGTCAAACAGATTGTGTGGAAATAACACATTTAAAGTTTTCATTCTTGGTAATGGTTTAGATTTCAGAGTGGTTCTTAGAAAATAATTTGTGGTGACTATGGATAAATTCTCTTCACAACAGCATGGTGATAAAAGGGCTTTGAGGATTTAAATATATGAATTGGAGAGAGCATTCCCAAGTATATTCTTTCATGTAATGAAGGAGAACTTGAAATATCCTGCAGAAGGATTATTTCAAAATATTTACAATGATTCTCAAATTCTGTGCCATTTTCGCCATTTCTTTTTTCTTTTCCCTCTTAGTTTCTCCAGGAAAAATAAGTTGGGGGGAATAAATGGTTTATGTAGGATGCATAAATATTGCCATGTTTTTAAGATGATGTTGTTCTGCAGGTGGCAAGGGCATATGAATGCTTTATTGGTGACATACTTTTTCTATATCATTGTAATAGTTCCTTTGACTAGCACAGTTTATAATTTAGTCCAAGCTGTTTAAAATAATGATTGTGTAGCAACAGTGAAAAAAGAAATTTAGTTTTGAAAGCTTCATAGTACGTAAATTCATCAAAGTAAAGACCATGGAAATTAAATACAGGCAATGTCCACTGCGTTTGTGATTTAGGCTCCAAATGTAATAAAGTTTTAAAATAAATTGTATTAATCTGTATCTGTTCCAAGTCAGGGAAGGAATCTTCTGGTAAATTTAATAGTTCATTTTACAGATAAACTTCATATTTTGTCTTCCTTTAGGAGTCATTGAGGCACTGTGCAAGTACTATCAGAATGAGAACAAAGATGTGAGGCGTGTGTGGCTTTCAGCAGGAGTAGATCACTTCTACTCATCTTTGGGCGACAGAGGCTGGGGTTGTGGTTACAGGAATTTCCAAATGCTCCTTTCCTCACTGTTGCAAAACAGCTCCTACAACGACTGCCTGAGAGGTATTCAACAAAAGGCTCTTTGTTCCACGTACCTTGGATGACAGCCTGCTGACTGGTGTTTTGCCTTTTCATTTACACAGCAAGTCTTACAAGGTCAATGATACCTTTTAAATGGTTGTTATACCACTGGAACTTACTGTGAAAGAGTCAGAGGTGAATACTGGCAAGAAACTATGTGGTTGAAGTTTTACCTTTAGTTTTTTTGGTGCATCTTTGTAACATCAACTGCCTGTTATAAAAGAAGCTGAATAATTTTAATTAATAGACTATTTCAGTCACTGTAACTACAATTCAAAAGCTTTTCTGTTCCAGATACTACACTAATTCCTAGTATCCCAAAGATTCAGTCCATGATTGAAGATGCCTGGAAAGAAGGTTTTGATCCTCAGGGGGCATCTCACTTCAACAACAGATTACATGGTTCCAAAGCATGGATAGGAGCATGTGAAATTTATTCACTGTTAACCAGTCTCAGGATAAAGTAAATATTACTTTTTGTTGTGGTTGTTATTATTAGCTGCTGATTTAAGTGCTGTACCTTTAAAAGTTACGATTCCGAACTGTGTGATGACAAAGCCACCTTAGTGACTAAATTTAACCATATATAAACAAATCTGATTTAATGCAGCATGAAGCTGTACAACTACTTACAGGTACATGTAAGTACTTATAGGAGTTACATAAACTGAGTAACTGCTTAGGTCATTGAGACTTGATGCAGAAATAAGCCACATATGCATAAATGAAAACATTGATTAAAAACTTAATTTCTCTGAAAGTTTCATCTCAAGAAGAATCTGAATTTCAGCTATTTTCTATGGCTTTTGTATTCTCTAGTGTACGTTTTGTATGTATCACATATGAAAAAATGTAACATTAATTTTTGCAAGTTTCACAAGTTCTCGTTAGACTGAACAGAGTAGAGCACTTCTTTCTTATATACTAAATTTTCCAATTTGGGACAGTGTATGTTTCATTGCTTTGTAATAATGTGTCCCCTACTCCTGTATTAAAAAATAAGAAAGTAGTAAGGACCACTGGGTATAGAAGGTGGGGACCCAGAGGTGAAAAAAATTATTTTAACAAGCAACCTGCTTGAGATTTTATGGTTGTTTTAATTCTCAATGTTTTGTAGGTGCCAAATCATTGACTTTCACAAACCCACTGGCCCTATGGGTACACACCCTCGCTTGTTTGAGTGGATTTTGCATTACTATTCTACAGATAATGAAGGTGGTGCAAAGGTGGTGTGCACTTCCAAACCACCTATCTACTTGCAACATCAAGGTCAGTGTCACAATATGCTGGTTTCTTACTATTCTCTGTCTCTCTTTATATGTACTGCAGTTCAGAGCAGCATTTTTTAGTCCTTCTTCCTTGAATTGAAGGCGTGGTTTTATTTCCTGTAGTTTTCCTATTTAGTAAAAGCAACATTAAAGTTTGTGTTTTTATTGGATGGAAGAACTGAATGTGATTGAGATCTCAACTTTCTGACATGTACTCTTATAACTGTCTTCTTAAATGTTGAGTAATTGCTTCCTTGATCTGAAAATCAGTCATAAGTTACAAGGTAATAAACGGGATTTATGTGTTTCTAAACTACTGAAACTTTCTTTTGATAATAGGTCATAGTCGTACTGTTGTTGGAATAGAGGAGAAGAAGAACAAAAGCTTATGTTTGCTACTGTTTGACCCAGGATGTTCTTCCCAACAAATGCAGAAACTGCTGAAACAAAACAGTGATGGAACTGGTCTCAAGCTACTTCGGAAATTTGTGGGTAGCCTGAAAGAAAAGCAATACCAGATTGTGGCTGTAGATGGGATGCTCTCTTTGGAAGAGAAGGCTGTAAGTATCTCAGAACATTGTTTCTGTTTGTAAAAATTTAAGACCATCTGCATCTCTTCTTTGAATGCATATGCATATGCGTTTGCATGGTGGATTTTTTGCATCTTTTCACTTTCCTTGAACTTTTTCTCTCCTGCGTTCTGCTTATATAATCTCAGGATATTAAAACCAAAAGCATTTTGCATATAAATGGATGCCACCTTGATGCAACTGACAACTTCTGGTCTTGTATGAAGCTTTCAGCCATTTGCAGATGTAAAGTAGGCTTTTTTAAGCTTTCCATTTTCTTACAATGTTATCTTCTTAATAACTGACTGTGAGCATATGAGTTACTTAAAAACACTCATAGTGCAAAATGACATTCAGAGGTTTGAGCTGTTAAAGTTTTTATAAATCCTATCCATCTGTTTGACTTTGGGTCATTTTACCTTTTTTAAGACCTTAGAAGTTTTCAGCAGATTGTCAAATGTGGTTTTTGTTTCTTAAGCTTTTTCTTTCCTACACTAACAAATTTTTTCTGAGGACCCATGTTCCAGTTCTGTGGTGTCTTATCAGCACTGTTCAGCATGTTCAAGCTTCAGGACACACTTTTATTTAAATTATGAAATAACTGGCTACTGAATTACTTGCTCAGCTATATTTAATGTGTATGTTGAAATGAGGTATTGTCCCAAGTGTTTCCTGGCCCTGAACATGTCAGAAATATCAGTGAAACATGGCTACCCTCTCCTCCTACTGGAAAAAGCCTTAAAATTCAGGACACAGTGTAAAAAAGGTGTTGTTTGGGATTTGTTGTGGGTGGTGGTGTTCATTTGGTTTTGGTTTGCCACTTCTTTTTTCTTCTTTTCAAAAATTTGATTTATCTTTAAAAATATCAGTTGTTTAGAGTGTGGTCTTGGAAGCTCCCATTTAAGTAAGATGGAATGTGACCCCTAAGACTTGTTAAGATTACTAAACTGCTAATTTGGAAGAAGCTCTTTAAAGTGCTGGGTTTGTTGATTAAACTTCTTTTCCTCTCTCCCCACCTATTGTTAGGCTCGCTGCCGTGCTTCTCAGGTCTTAACATCAGAGAAGATTCCTTAAAGGATACTTTTGTAACCTGCTTCTGGAACTTGCTGGGTACAAAACATTAAATTTCTGGACTGTGGACCCTAACTCAACAAATTTTAGACTTAAACTATGTCTCCATGAATGCTTGAGAGCTCTGGGGAAGCACAACACTGGAGTAGACCTGTAGTTTTTGCATTCAGTCGAAACTCTGGCATCCTGATACAAATGTAACTCTGAAGTATTGCTGTCCTTGTCTTACTAGAAAATGTGTTACTTTCTTAGTTGCTTAGAATTAGCAACACCTCTCTGTCTTGTAGCAAATTATAATTATGCACTGTTGTTAATGATCAGTGGATAAAGATACTCTGGAGCTACTTCATTTGAGTTCCTGGTCATGGTTTACTTCTGTAAATGTGTTTATGCTGCCACTGTGACCAGCCTCTATTTCTTCAGATTCAGTCTGTTCCACCAGGAATTAGTTTACTAGTAAACTTATTTTCAATTAGCTGGCTTCTCTAGATGTAGCACGTGCACACATGGGCTTAGGAGGTGGATCAGTGTTGGCACTGGCTAACAGGTCTAAGAAAGTGGTGTCCAAAATAGAGTGTATGTGCTTTAGGTGTTGTGCCAGACAATCCTTTGGGGTAGAGGAAGAAAGTATTCCTTTTGTACCAATTAAAAATTAATATATTTTTAAAGTGTTTATTCCATCATCACTTCATCCTTTTTTTTTTTTAAATTTCTATTTTTTTGTGTTTTATAATGTATACCCCAAAAGGACTTTGCCTTTTGACAAGTGCCTCTGTTGTGCAGGGTTAATGCCATTTTTAAGAGACTGGAGCTGTCTGCTGAAACAAGTATCTTGGGTGTTTGAGGCACTTCAGTGTATCTAGGACGTGCTGCTCTGGTGGAATGTAAGAGCCCTGCCCCTACAGGAGCAGGGCTAAAGGCTGGGAGGGATGGTGGAGTGTGTTGCAGGTAGCTCAGGGTGTTTGTGCTTTACCAGCTGTATCATGCCTGTTTACCTGTTGTAACTGGAGTTTAGATACATCCCCTTCATTTAGACTGCCTTCTATGCTAACACTTAAATACAGCTGTAAGACCCTTCCCAGTAACCTCTTTCTCTCATGTTTCATGTGCTCTGGCAATAAGAACTTGTCATTTTTGGAAGCAGTGAAACATGTGAACATGTACAGATATTACAATCTATAAATCACTTTCTGAAATACACATGAAATTTTTAAAAAACAGTTATGAAAATGCATTCATTTCAGTAGGTATGTAGAAGTAACCTTGAAGCTGTGAAAGGTTTAAATACTTGGGACACTAGAGGGGCTCAGACTGGGGAAGAAACTTCCTGGGAATTGGGAGACTGTCAGCTCCCTTGTTAGCCCTGGTCTGTGATGCAGGTGTCAAAAAAATGGAAGGAAAGAAAAGGAGAGATACCAATAATGCAATCATAATTTGGATGCAAAATCCTAGGGTTTGTAGCATGCCTGAGATTTTACCCACCCCCTCTGAATTTTAACAGAGCTCTGGCACCAACTATTGAATGAAAACACTCGGCCTGTTCAAAACAAAATTCGCTGTGGTCATGGTACAGTGTTGCAACTCACTGTTGCCTCCATGCATGCTTTGGACTGAGGCAGTTAGAAACAATATACAAGGTTGTTAGCCCCAGAATTTTAAATTACTGTAATTCTATCAAAGTTTATAAATGGGATTTTATTCAATTAATACGAATTGGTTTTCAATCTAATCCAAAGTACATAGCCAAACTTAAATATCTCAGCTAAACTTTTTCCAGGAAAAAAACTGTTCACTTCAGCAAACTAACACACAACACACAGCCAAGTTAATTCTCAGTCAAATTCCCTTTTTATTTCACAGATGTTAATTGCTAACAAAACTAAAAAAATCTGCAGTTCAGACCGAGTCACTACAACTTCTTCCAAAGACCTAAAGGAACAGACTTTATGCAATTTCTTTGTCACTTCAACCCTTATTATTTCCTCTCCTTTGAAATATAACAGCAAAAACACATTTTCACATTTTAATTTGTTTTACATAATTTTAACATTTTTCAGCTATACATTCTCTGCATGGAAACCAATAAATATGTTAGTGTGAAAACAGACTAGAAAATGTCATTATTCTAGAAATACCATTAATGAGAAACTTTCTTCCATATGTAGATGAATTACCAATGATCCACTTGGAAAATTTTCTGATTACTGCACTTGCACAGATGACACAGGATTCTTGAATTTGGTCCAAATTTAGAGAGCTCCAATTGACTTTTATGAAAAAACACCAGTTTTAAACATACATAGCTGGAAATGGAAAGCAGCCTTAGGAATAAAATGGGGTTTTATGCAGCTGAGTTGAGACATACCAGAAATAAATAAAGTTCAGTGCTGAAGAGCATTTTAAAGCATCCTGGCAATTACACAGGAAATTGGATGTAGTAGCTATGAAGCTTTCAATCCAAATGTCTCTTTGGAAAAGACAAGATTTAATGTCACATTAGCTCACAATTTTTTTAATGTATCTGGTAACTGTTGGAGGACAGATCCTGCTTATTGCTTTGAAACATAAAACATTATCATTGAGACCTAGATGCTTATCTAGAGTTCTTAGTAGCCAAAATTAAAAAGATCAAAGGGACAACAGTAGGAACAAAGGCACATGGTTAATTTATAAAAGTATTTACAGGGTACTTGAACACTTATTTCTATCTAATAGAAATTTTTTCACCTTGAATGAAAAAAACGGAAAAACAACAGATTAAAGGTCATCCTAAACTGATGTTCTTGAGCGATATGAGCAGAGACTCTTACAACCATTAATTCCATAATTAAACTTCTCATCTTGAATATGGAATTTTCAAATACTAAAATTCATAAATTTATTATTCCTCTAAGCAACGTGATGCTTTAGTGCAACCGTCTCCAACGATTGAAGCTGGCACAGTTAAGGCAGTCTACTAACAGTGTTTAAAATTCAGCACACAGTGTTTAATCATTGAGGTGCCTGTCTCTCTATTTGGAAAGCTGTCTTTTGACACCATCATCCTTCCAGCGCTGCAGTTCCAAACACAGCATGTTTAAACACTGCAGTTCTTGCAGTGCTTGGGCTTTTAGAGGTGGTAAGGGAGCAGTCTAACAGCTGTTAGCTCCAGAAACAACTCCAAAGGATGGGCAACATCCCCAAGTTGATGTGTAGCTTTACTGCATTCTGTGCTAACCTTCACAGGCTGCCAACACAATGCTTCTAAAACTACACCAGTTACATTCAAACCTATAGAGCACTCTGTAAACCCTGCTGCTGTAATGTGCACTCCACTCAGAGTGTTTCAATACAGTCTGCTGCCAAAAGCAAACTAATCTTCCTAAGATTTTCATAGAAGTTCATTGAGGCACACATTCAAAAAAATCCAAACCCTCTCAGAACAAACCAACCAAACTTCAAGAGGCTTCACATTCTGATTTTTTTCCCCTACTGACCTGAACTCACCATTTTGAAAATATTATTCATGACTATGGCAAAAAAAAAAAAAAAGTCTAATTGTATGGAAATGGTTTCCACTTGACTTTAATAAGGCTATACAAAGAAAGGTGACCAGTGCTGTCTATCTACAGCTGATAAATTGGGCCACCAGAACTGACTTGAATTATTTAAAAATTCCATAGGAGGAAGAAACAAAAAATAAATAACTGCCTAGTATATGATCCCTTTTATCCACCAAATCCGCCCATGTTTATCCCAGGTAGAAGACAGCAGAAAAGCTGCTCAGCATTCAGATGCAGGTGTGTTTAGTGCTTACTGTAACATCTTTCCATCTTGCATATTGCCACATCTCTCCAAAGGACAATTAGAGAAGTAGGGAGGAAAAAAATTAGAGAAAATAGAAAAGCATTTCCAGACAGATCAATATTTCTCAAAATTTTCATTTGAAATATTAAAGTAAATTTATTTATAGTGAAAGTCATCAGAAGACCATTCTCCTGGATTTAAAATATGTTGGTTTCTTCTTTGGAAAAAAAAAATGAAGTAAAAAGAAAAACAATACACATTACTAAAACCACAGATGCTGTGGCTTTCCTGCCTGCCCCTCTCTCTTACATATGTCCATACTGATGACAGAATCAGTTCAAGTAAGTCTAATCACTATCTAAATTAACAGGGTTGTAGTCAGGGTCATCCTCTTCATCCTCCAATTCTAAATCATCCATTTCTTGGAATAAAGATTCATCAACTTCCACATTGTTTCCAGCTGCAAGAAATAGAAAGGTATTTTATTTTCATGCAACAAGGAAAACATTAACAACAACAAAACATACAAGACTTTTTCGTATTAGTTCTTCAATATAGGTAGCTGCTAACTTACTTGGCTTTTATACATCAAATAGATATAGAAAAGTAAATGCCACATTTTATCTTTTTACAGCTGAAGTTATTTTTTCTTTGTATCAAAACCCAGTCAAGAGAAATGTCATGCAGAACCTCAGAATTCATTGGGAGCATGAAATTAACATTTATATTTGCCAGAAGCAAAGATTCTCTCTCCCCAAGACAGCCAAAGCAGAAGCTCAGGATCTCACAGCTGGAATAATTACTACTATCCTAGTGAGGTAAATGCACAGGGTTCATAAATATTCCTTACACACCATATGCTGACGTACATATATTTGCTTCCAGTTTTAAATTTTACAAGCAAGATGAAGCTTTAGCTACTTTCACATTTTCTTCTAAAAGAGATGCTGCTGACCTAAGGGTAAAACTTGAGGACTGCTATTTTATTTTTAGGTATCAACAGTGACATCTTCTGGTCACCAAATGAAGTTTTAATTATTTCACTGGACTTGAAGGCACCTATACAAGATAATGCCATTATCCTCTAAAAATTCTCTAGTACATGTTAAGGTAACATTAAAACAGACTTAGTAACCTGTTGCATCTATAAGAGAATGAAAGCAGCAATAAGAATGTGAATTTTTAATCATCAGTAGTGACAGGATTACAAATTAATGCATTAATCCCAAATCATCTGGGCACAAAGCCCAGGCAGAAGTCTGCTCCTCCCTTGAGGCAGCCAAATGTGCCATCAACAAACCATCTTCACTTTAGGTATTCTGTAGGAAGACAAGATTAAATTATTCTCTGTAAAATAAACTAAACTTCCCCATTACTACCATTTCAAGTTTATACTCACTGACTGACATTCATAAACTTTTTTTTAATTGTTACTTGCAGAGAAGAATCTTGACTCTCTTCTGCCTGTGTTTTGTGATACTAGTAGATAATGCAGCTATATTAAAGAACTGTCTTACCTCAAAACTCAGGTATTTTAAACTAGGATACTAAAAAGTGGTACAGCAAATTAAATAGGTATGTTACTGTGAGTATATATATGCTTTTATGTGCTTTATCTCCAACTGGTTTTCCAGGTTTATTATTTTTCTGGCACAGGCTTACAAAAATTTCATTTGGCACCAGGTCAGTATTTTAGGTAAAGTAACAGGCACATCTGCAGAAACTGTGAAAAAAACCTGGGTTGCACAGAAGCAAATAACATTTATTTTGACCTGCAAGATGGTTACTATTGGTGTTGAAGTTCAGAGAAAAGGTGACAAAAGTTCAAGACCTATGCTTGAAATCAGGGGTTAGAAGGCTGGCTATTAGAAAAAAAAAATTAGGATTGAGTTGAGGTTTTTTATTTTGGTTTTGCCTTTTTTTTTTATTTGTTTGTTCGTTTGTTTTGCTCCCAGTCCAATCATTTAAATAGAAGCAATGTAAGTAAGATCACCTCAAGCACAAGAAAAGTTAAAATTACTTCTGTTCACTCTGCAAAGCAGTACTTCTCAGAAAGTTCTTCCAAATGTAAAAGGGATTCTGATACAAGATGTTAAGTCAGAAATATAACAGATTTTGCTTAGGAATTTTGAGCTTTTTAAGCCACTGACTTGCAGTTGTGGAATCAAATAGAAATTTACCTTCCTCCAAGAACTGGATGTCAGAGGTGTCGAGGTTGTGATCCATTTCAAACAGCTGTTTACCTAGAAATAAAATAAAAATCAATATATAAGCAAGTACAATTCTGAAGCAACTATCAACCTAAGGCAACAATAGTCAGCATATGTATTTTAGTCTTTTCAAATCAACAAATTCTAGCAGTCTTTTGTGTTTTTAACTGCTCATTTCTGTAAGCTTCCGTTTCTGTTTTTTTTTTTTAATTCATCCAGGATTCATCCATGCCAACAAGCTTCCTCCTCTTACATGTGAAATGGGTCACTGTAATGTCATTAAGACTTTAGTAATGGGGGGCAGAAAAATTTACACCCCACAGCCTGTGTTCAGTCCTTACTGATTTAGTTTTCATCTTGCATTCCACAAGAAATCCTCTCTGGGAACTGGGAAGGAAAATCAGCTGATTCTTCCACCATTTTTCATATATACTCCAATTCAAAAAGCAACTTGGATCTACACAAATCACCAGCTCCTACATACACACAGCTGTGAAGGCAACATCACAGAAGATTGAAGCCTTTCTGACTGGGAGGGACAGGAAGAAAAGCTCAGGACTCTTTCCACATAAATCATCTGTCTTCCATCTACATTGCTGGTTTCCACAAACAAACTGCTTGGTGTCCATGGTAATACTGGAATTACTCTAATGACATCCTAAAATAAGCCTGGTTTTGGTTTTCTAAAGGGAAGCCTTTATAAACTACATCTGTGTAGAGGAAAACAGACACCACATACTAACAATAGTTTAAAGAACAGAAAAACTAGAAGCCTGATTTCTGTTATCTCATCTTTGCAGATTCCCAAATACATACCCTTCAGATAGGAATCAAGTGTGTCCCCTGTCCTGTACAGCTTTTTATGAAACTTAAACCATTAAAACTTCCATCTCTGTCAAATTTCATCAAAACTAGCCAGAAGTGAGGAGAAAACAGAACAGTGACACAGCATGACCACAATGGTTATGTTTTTTCAGGTAATCAAGTCAAAAGTAGATCCAGCATCATAGGAGAACCAGTTCAAAGCTAAGCCATGCAGACTATAGAGCAGGATGCCAAGACCTATCATCTGTGTAAAAATTACTTTTACACTCGTCATTAGAGCCTGGTACCACTGCAAAAATTTCATGACCAGTATTAAAACATACCGCTTAGCTTATTTTTGCCTGCTTGTTCTTCTTCTTTCATCTTTTTCCTTTTTATTTCTAGAAGCTCTGCATCAAACTTGGCTTTCCAGTTAAGGAAATTCTCAATGGTAACAGGAGTGCCATGAAAACGTTGCTGGAAGAATAGAAAACAAGGCTGCAAACACAACTTGCAAAGCTACAGGTGAAGATAAATATTCTCTTAATTACTTAAATTACAACACTCCAGAAGCACTGCTTCCTGTGAAGTATTCTGAGAAATTAATCCTAATCCTGAGAGTATATAAAGAACACATTTTGTGGTTTTTGTCATGGGACTCTCCCCTCAGAGAACTATACTGAGGTGGAAACTCTCATGGAAGAACCCTGCACACTCCTTTTGGATCTAGAGTGCAGTAGTTCACAACTCCCCACTGATACAGTTTATTTATAAGTGGGCAGCACTTCTTATCAACCCTTAAGTGCAATCTACACTGAAATACTGCCCATTAAAATATAATCCTTTTATATTGCTGAAAAAGAAAAAAAAAGATTTTTTTCTCAGACATTTCTTTGCCAATTTTCAGAAATGCAGAACCTTCCAAGTCCCATTACCCTCCAGCTATTTCTCAGAAAGTAAGTGAAGACTCTTTAGTTGGAGTTATCACAGCACAGTCCACGAATGGTGAAACTATTCTACAGGAGGGCAAACCAGTCTTGAAGATTGGTCCCACTGCTTCTGCCCTATCCACTCAGTCTAGCAAGGAAGACAGCCTTCCTCAAACCATGGAGCTCATGTGCAGCATGACATATTCTAGCCTTTTTTGCTCCCCATTCCCTCTTGCTCTCCCTTCTTCCAGCAACAAACTGTCTACAGCAAATCTGATTTCATTTAGGAAAAATCCCTGCTGTAGGAAGTAATGCTGGAATGGACAGTGAACATGCAGTCAGATTCTAAAAAGACTGCTTAAGAAAAAAGGGGGAAAAAGATCACTTAAGTTCATTAAACAATCTTCTTATGTTTCAATTAAATCATCTTTACAACAGCCGTTCTTTCCCACTGCAACTGAGAACTGCTCCTGCATCAAACCAATGCATTTTAAAGAAGCTGAGTCTTTTTCCTTGAAAACATTATTTTACATACTTTCTCTTCTTCCTCTGCTTCTCTTTCTTTCTGTTTCTTCTCTTCTTCTCTTCGTGTTTTTATTTGATCCACTATTTCATTTAATTTCTCCTGTACTGCTGAGACTAGAGTGAAGATCATTACCATTCCTAAATTTTCTTCTGCCTACAACACAAAGAAGGCAACTTCAAACAGAAGAACCTGAATGCATAAATATGTTTATAGAAAGCAGGATGTGCAAATGCAGAGGGCACAGCTGACACATTTGCACCAGTCTCAAAAGCTCACTGCCAAATTCAAATTCAACCAGCCAGTTAATCCAGTTATCCCCAAATGGGTGTGCAGCAAAACACAAACATGAATGTCTGTGAGATTTGAGAGAGAAATTCCAGCCAATATGTGAAGTGGTATCAAACTGTACCAAGATATTCCGTTTTCCTTACCTGCTGCTCTAGCAGTTTCATTATGTCCGTGACATCATTATCATCAAGATTCTCCTGTGAGACAATTTCATATAGTGGAGTTTCATCAGGGTATTTTTCTCTATAGGTAAATTTGAGGGTTGTTTGGACAGCTACAAGATAAAGAAACACATTCTTATGGTGATAACTCTGTATAACTTTAATAGTATGTTTTCCTACTGCATCAACAGCCTAAAGATTACAGAATATAAAATATTCTTGCCCTTAAGGAACAGTCTTCTTATACAGATGTTAAAACAGTAAGAACAGATTTAAACATAGGCCAAGAGTTCAAAGAAATTAAGATGATAAAGTTTACCCTTGCACAAACTATTAAAACCTACTCATGTCTGAAAGGTCTTTAGGAAGACTGAAAAACCTTCTGTGGTATGACAGGTACTAGAGCAGTAATCTCCCTCATATTCTACTTAAAGCTGAAAAACAGCAAGAGTCATAATAACAGAGCTAGAGAAAATCTCAGCATATTAACACCTCAGATTCTGTGTGCCTGGCTGAAGTATCAACCTGTGTGCTGGGTTCCAGGGCTCCACACTGTGGACAAACACACTGTGTCCAGTAAAAGCTATTAAGCAGAGAACTGCCTAAGAAAAATGCATTCAATCTGAAGCTGCCCAGAGCTAGGGTAACATGGAAACAAGGCAAAAGAGAATCAAGTTCCTTTTACACATCCTCCCAGAATACCAGGGAGAAGCTTTTCCTTAGTTCAGACTCACAGTTCTCGGCAGCACAGCAATCTCTTCAACACAGACACCTGCTCTAAGCAGGACTTACTCCTTTAAAACTAAGTAAGACTGCACCAGTTTATTCCTTCTGTTATAGTATCCAGAATAACAGCTTTCAAACTTGCTTGGAGTAAGGCTTGCTTACAATATGCCCACACAATTGTTGGTACTTAACAAGTACACAGGGACTTGGGACCCACAGCCTTCTGCTCTGGAACTGTTCCTTAAGGGCTACACATTCACAGTACACAGACTCAACTCCCCCATGCAGCTGGCACACACACAGTTGCCAGAAAAAAAAATCCCCTCACAACATATGTGTAAGCCACTGGAAGGATGGTGACAACCCATACTTTCTGAAGCTACGCTACAAAACCTTTGAGATTGAGCAGGAAGCAGTCCTACAGTGAGAGCACAACGTTTCTGCAAACTAAACCAGGACCACCCAAATATTGACCTATATTTGCTAAGGAAAGTTTGCTGTTATCAGGCCCCTATATAAAAGCATGTAAGTGGAGGTATACATAGCTGTTGGTGATAGAATTAGATTTAAAGATATATAGGAAAAGTTTCTGAGTAGGACATGATCAACTTACTTTCATCATTTTCTCCAGCTTCGGATGTCACAGTGATTGTGAAAGTTGTTGGCTCTTCTGACAATACTGTTCAAAGGAAAAAAGCGAGAGTCAGGGAGAGTCCTTAATTATTTCTTCACATCACTAAAACTGAATTTCTCAAGGACTTATAAAGAAAGTAAGCTCTTGATCCAGTGTTAAGGGCCTTTTTAACTTATTAATGTAATACTTTTCAATTAACAGCTATTTTCCATATGATGTGATGCCTGGAGTGCTCTTTGAATGAGACCATACATCATCAAACAATACCAAAAGGTTTCTCTTATGGAAAACTTTCTCTTCTGGAAGTTTCACTGTTCCAGAAAGCACAAATCAAATCAAACAACTCCTGGTAGTGCACTGACTGTGTGCTCTGAGCTACCAAAGCTAATTTACTGCCCTAAATGTGTCTGATGAGCATCCAGTGTCTGTTCCGAAGAGCATCCTCTCTTGACCCTGGACTACTTTTACAGTGTGCCTGCACCTATATTTAAAACAGCTTAATGCAAGAAATGCTACTAACCACGCAACACACCAGAATGAAAATATGTGAATCAGGCAGCTAGAAGACACAACACAACACAGCAAAAGCTGTGACCTGTGTTTCACAGGCTAAAAACCTCATTCCACAACTGTGGGTTGCAGACCACATCCTCATGTAAGGACTGGTGTGCATCACTGTTATAACCTATGCCCAAAATTAGTGTACATGCTCTCAAAGTACCAACTGAATTTTGCCTAATTGTTAACGTACTACTATTATCTTTATTCCCCTCTCTTCTCTTGGGCATAAAAGCATTACATGAGTGAACAATAACTCTGAGTAAGCATCAGAGTAAAGGCTGTATGAAAGAATATGACTTCCATATCAGTATCAGATATCCAGCATCCCCAGCTACCAGAGATCAATTCATATACCTTTAAGTAATCTTTAACATAAAACTAAAGACCTGAAAAGATTTTCAGATTGAAGCAATAGGCAATGTACTGGGCAAATGTTTGTGTGGTGAAGTCACTGCCAAGTAAGATGCTGTGGAACTCTGGGCAGAGTAGATACTGTGCAGGAAGGAAAGAGAAAATGCCCCGGTTTTCCCACTGTTAGTATTCTTTGGCTGTGGAATGCAAAAAATCACGTTGGATTAGCCGGAATGGTATATACTCTTGAATGTTTGAATGTAAACTGGAAGTCCTGAAAGACTGATGACCCAATGTATCCACAAAGTGGAAGTTTCAGCAATGTAACACGCTGCACCAGGGAATTAAACCTTGCCTTTTTCCACCTGCAACGGATTAAGGCAGGTAGTGGCAATACATTTACGGAGGACACAGCACCTTTTAAGCATCCTAAAACATCCCGTGCCTCACGATCGCGACAAGCTTGTCGCGATCCGGGCAGGACCGAAAAGGAAAACCGGTGGGCACACAAACCAATTCCACGATTCCTACCTAGGGCCGCATCTTTTGAAAGGCTTTTCCGAAGAGCATCCTTCCAGCACATGGGAGCGGGCTGCCCACGCCGGGCTGGCTGCCGTGCCACGGCGCTAAACGCGGCGGGGCAGCGCCCACGGACCGAGCCACAGCGGTCACCACGCGCTTTGCTTTTCCCGGCCAGGGAAAGCGAACCCACACCCCGGGCACCCACCCGAGCCGCGCGGCTCGGAACCCCGCGGCACCGCGGCAGCCCCGCCGCGGCCTCCCGCTCCTCCCCCCGCACGCCGGCTGCCAGCGCGGCCCCGCCGCGGCCCCGCACCCGTGAACGAGTCCGGGTAGATGGACTCCAGCGCCTCCAGCTCGTTGCGCTGCTCCTCGCTGTAGTCGGTCATCGTGGCCCGCCGCCCACGGCCATGGGCCGCCCGCACCGCGCCGCCGCCGCCACCTCCGCCCGCGCCTGCGTTGTCCCGGCCCCGTCCCGGCCCTTCCTAGCATGCCTCGCGCTCGCGATAGGCGGGGATGCCGCCGCTGGGATGGGCTGGGCTGGGCTGCTCCGACGGAGGGAGGGACGGACGGAGAGAGGGAGGTGCCGCTGCTGCCGGAGCGGGAGGCCGCGCGTGGGGGGCCGGGCTGGCCGGTCCCCGGTTGGCTTCACGATGGCGGTGGGCTCAGTCAGTTCCAGCAGTCGCTGCCTGGCGCTCAGCTCCGGGCAGGACCGAGCGTGCCTGGCGTGCAGGATCCTGCTGGCATCGCCTCTCCCGGGAGCGGCGGCTTTGGCTGAGCTGAGGTCCGCAGTCCCCGTGTTACACAGGCCACTGATGGTATGGTTCACCTTTGGGCGTTCTTCCCTTGAAAATTTACAGGGATCAGCAAACTGAACTGGATTCAAACCCGATGCTCTGGTATTGCGTAAGGGTACCGTGAAGGCAGTTAAATGCCATTTCTGCCAGAAATTGGAAGTTTATTAGATGCAGCTGGTGATTTGCAGCTTGAAGTTAAACAGCACCTGCAAACTTTCTGGGAAAGGTTCACCTTGATTTCAGGAGTCCCATCACTTCACATGGGCGGCATCACCATGATGTGTGTGCAGAACAGGAGTCGCCAAGGCTAACGATATTAGGGACTGCCATGCTTTGGGGTTACCTGCCAGGATGAATTTAAGACTGTCAAAGGTTAAACCACAGCAGACCCTGATAGATACGTAGCACACAGAGTAGTTCTAATGTCCATCCCAGTTCCTGGCCCCATGGCTGCCAGTTTTCCCACAGATACGTTTTATAAGCCCAGGGTTTCCAGGAAACTTTTACCATGGACATAAAGAGAATAATTTTCAAGTGAGCAAACCGGAATTATAAGTGGATTCTTGGGTAAGATGACTCATTTTAGTAGACAGTTTGACTCTTCAACTGTACCAACTCATAAATTTGTCTGTAATCATGAATTAATTTGAAGGCTGTACCTTTCACTACCAATCCATTACATGTTTCCAAGAGCTGACATGGAAGAGGTGGTTCCTGAAGGGCTGCACCCGGTGCAAGGGACCCACTCTGGAGCAGTTGATGAAGAATTGCAGCTTCTGTGAAGGACCCACACTGGACAAGGCAGTGGAGGACTGTCTCCTGGGAGAAAGTACCCCATGCTGGAGCAAGGAGGAGCCTTCCCTCCAAGGAGGAAGGAGCAGCAGAGATTACATGTGATGAACTGACTGCAGCCCCTATTCACTCACACCCCCTGCACCACTGGAGGGGAAGAGGTAGAAAATTTGTGAGTGGAATTGAGCCCAGGAAGAAAAAAGGTGGTGGGTAAAGGTACTTTAAGATTTAGGTTTAGTTCTCATTATCCCACTCTGATTTCACTGGTAATAAAATAAACTAATTTTCTCTTCTGCTTTGCCCTTGACAGTAATTGCTGAGTGATCTCTCCTTGTCCTTATCTTAACCCATGAGCCTTTCCTTATATTCGCTCCCCTATCCAGATGAGGATGGGAGTGACAGAGCAGTTCTGGTTCCTGTATTTTCTAGTAAAATGTACTAAATCATTAGATTCTTCCACTTCAAGCCCCTGGGGTCATTTATTAGTAGCAGATAGCATCCTATAGTGTGGCACATGGCTTTGGAGCCCACATGTACATGTATACATATGGCAAGGCAATACAGGAAGCATTAAAAAAACCCTCTCAGAGTGAGAAACATCTGCACAGAGGGTTAGAGAGGAGATAAGTAATATCACATCATACCAAACTGACTTAACACAAAAACATCATTAAGCCTTCTTTCACAAAATTCAGTAGTTTTTAATCACAGTAATATTCATGGTCCCAGTATATGTATAAATTACAGAGGCAAATCAAACCCTACTCCACAGACTGAGATTTTTCCCATCCTCATTTGCTGTTTATACAGTAGGCAAGCCCACAACTTGGAGATTTTGAAGTATTTTCAAATAGGAGCCTGACCTTGCTATCACTTTCAGCCAGAATACATTTCAACTCAGTTTGCCATATGTCAAGTATTTGTTCATACAGCTGCTATGGGTTACACACCTCCACCTTGTGCCTCAGTGGGGCTTTTATCTCCTTATCAGAATTGAAAGTGCTTTCATCATTGTATCTAAACTCAGCCTTTGATGATAAAATCTCCCCATATGTTTCCTACATGCTACTGTAGCCCCAGACTTAACTAGTAATTAGTTCAGTGTAGATTACTTACATAATACAAAAAAAAAAAATAGTGGAAGAGGAGAAATAAGTAATTTCTGCTAGGTGTCACTAAGGAAAAGCTGGATAGCTGCCCTTGCTCCATACAGAATGGACCAATGCATAGGATCTAATCAAGGTCTACCTCTTAAAGATGCTTTTAATGGAAAAAAACCCAACAAAAACTAAAAGAGGATTTGTAAATAACTTTCTTAGTACATTGTCATCCTTTCAGCACAACTATTAGAAAGCAGACAGCTGAAGCTTGAAGTAGCCCACTCCAATCTAGGCATAGATCACCACATCCTCCAGGAGTTAAAATGCCATCAGTAAAGGCATCTGTAAGTAGGTGCTAAAGGACTACATTAACAAGATGCACTTGCTCACATAATTTATACATCAATGTAATACTGTATTAGAAAGTTCCAGCACAGCTCATGTCTGATATAGAGCTAGACAGGTTCCTGCTTTTCTACCAAGTATTGTGGGGTCTTGGATCTTCAGAGCTGTGTTATGATCCCAGGGTCTTCATCAATCCTCAGATACTTTCCACTCGCACGTTCCTTGAGTGCCCAGTCATGGAGGAGGCTGTAATCATAGTGCTCCTTATCCACTCGTTTTAGAAAGGCCAGTCCAGAAATGGCCTGCCACTCCCTGAGAGATGGGATACGAATTTCCTTTACATTCTCACTTCCTGGGACAAAGCCAAAGAACTTCCTTACATTCTGCATGGCATAGAGCCTGGAGTGCTGTTCTGTCGCCTCATCGAGGAGCTCCTGCTCATTGTGGACATAGCTGTTCCAGTATCTGAAGTGTAGAAAGCTGAGTGGGGAGAAGCAGCTTGCCAGGCAGTAAGAAAGGAACACAGTGATGACTACCACAGCAATCAGAAGCCAGCCAGCCACCTTAAAGAAAAAAAAAAAAAAAAAAAAAAAAAAAAAAAAAAAAAAAAAAAAAAATTTTAAGAGGGNAAAAGAGAAAATAACTGTTAGAGCTGCAAATACTCACAATGATAACTTTGAGCACCAGAAAATCCATAAGATTATCTTTACTTGCTTTTCCTAAATAATAGCATTAACAAGGTATAAGCCTGGAAAGCATCTATTACCACCAGACCCAGTCCATGCCTACTGGAGGCAGCTGTGTAGTAAAATCCCTTGTTCCTTTCAAGTTCAAGCAAGTTCTGCTGTGCAGTTTTAAGAATATTTCTTTCTCAGCTATTATTGTTATAAGATAGGCCATGCAGGTCCTATACTATATTATCTTATAGCCTGTTTAAAAACAGTTTTCTCTGAAGTGACAACTTAATGCTTCTCTCATTATTTCCCCAGTATGCAAACTTTTAGAATTGAGTCTGATCTAAACCCCAAGATTTTACATGGGTTCACATGCAGCTCTCACAACCTGGGCCTCTTAGTCACATTTCTTCTGCTTTAATGAAGAAACTTCATACCCTCCCTGGCTCCTGAACTTCCATTTATCATACTTGGTATTACTTTTCAGGATACTACACAAGGAAGAATATATCCTCAGGTAGCAGGTAACAAATGGGACAAGTAGATATAGTAATTTATATACCTAAAGTTCGGTTCCAGTTAAAAGAAAACAACAGGCTTCAAAACACACAGATTTAGCACTCAAGACAGAGAACACTGATCTTGTTTTATGGCTGCTGAATTAGCTTCACCTCTCATCACCAAGTTCACAGGCAACAGAAGCAACAGGAGTTACTCACTTGTGACTGGTATCGGAGGAGGAGAATCACTTCATCTCTTGCCCGGGTCAGCTCTGGAGGCACCAGCTGACTGCAGGGAAATGTGGCCAATATCCTACTGCGTTCACTGGCAGTAACATTGGGAGCAGCTCCAAAGTAATACAGAGGGACAAACTCGCTCACAGCACAGATATAATATGAGCCATTTATCAGTGTGACTGCCAGCCACGTGACTGGGGCGACCAGTGCCCTCCCTGTGATGCTGCACAAGACAAAGCAGACCAGTTTGCATTTCAGCAGCCAATTTGATGATGAAGTTGCCCTCTCAAAATGAGACCTTTTGCCCATAACCAGCCTCCAAGTCTGGTTGTTCAGGGCATAGCCAACAATCAGGAGGATCAGTGCAGGCACTCCTAGGAAAGCCAGCCCATAAATAAGGTTCTGTCCAACATGACAGGGACAGCTGAATGTGAAAAATGAGAAAAGTTGCTGCCCGCCAATTGTCAACATTGCAATTATTGCATTGGCAATAACAGCCTCTTTGCCTTTTAGAAAAGTTAACCACTTTGGAAGGAAAGTCATTCTAGATCCTATTCTTTACCAGATTTTTTGATTTAAGTCAGCACTAGCTTTTAGTTATATTTAACTAGTGTTAATGGCAGATAGAATAAACACCAACAGCTTAAAAAATAATACCACCAAACAACACCATAAAAGCCCTGCTAGTCTTTCTCCTCCCACTAATTTTCAGTGGCTTGTTTGCTAGCCTTAAGTATGCTTGCAGAAATCCACTGATGTGTTTTAATTGATTCAATAATTTATCCCAGCTGTTCTGGAAAATTGAGCTTTTAGGCTGTTGTGAGCTCTGCCAGCCCCTTGCTAATTGTCTGAAATTAACAATAAATTCCCCCTACCTTTTGGACGACATGCAGTGCTATCAAACTGATGGCTAACCTGTTGGGGTTAATTGCCAAGCTGTTTGCTAATCAACAGTAATTAGCAGAAACATGGCAGGAAATTAGGAAAAGAAAAAGGAGCCTTCCTGCTATTCTTCATAAACGATCATCCAAACAAATCCTTGGCAAATGGACTGATTTTAAAAAAATGAATGCTTCCACTTTAAAATAAACTCATAAAATATTCCATAAGTTGCACAATGTTTGGAATCCCAGAGCTGTTTGCATTTGCTCTCAGTTCTGGGGCAATTCGTTGTCCAAACACTGGAGTCTGAGAAGTAGTTAGCTGCTGGATCATGAGGATTTTAGTGTTTCACCTGTAGGTGGCAAGAAGCTGACATTCTCTTTTCCTGACAGTGCTGAATGTTTCCTTTGGAAAGTTGGTTGGAGTTTTTTGTTCTGTTGGTTTTGTTTTTTTATGTTTATTTGTTTGTTTTGTTTTGGGGGGGGGGGGTTGTGTTTGTTTGTTTGTTTTGGGGGGCTGGTGTTTGTTTTGTTGGTTTTTTTTTTTTAAATTATATATATATATATAATCTGCTATTCACAAAATGTCAAGCCAGCTGGTATTTATACCGTGTGCTTTTGATTATAAGTTTAGAGATTTTCTGCAAGCATAGTCAGTCCTATTCCATGGACAGAGATAAAAATTTTTCAATTAAGTGTTTCCACAGCTGGCTTCTGGATATTGGGATAGATGACCTGGGCTCTGAGCATTTCTCAAAAAGAAAAATAAATCAAGCATTAAGCAGAGGTCTGAAAAATTGAAAACATTTCACTCTTGATGATGTTCTCTGAATCACACTTTTTCTATGGTCATGCTATCCTTCCTTTCTATGGTCATGCTATAGTTCTATGCATTGCATAACCTAGGCTGATCTGAATGCAAATCTTGTATTTAAGTACTGAAAAGTCTGACAGTCTGTCATATAAACATTTGTACCAAGAAAAGAAAAAAAAATAGCTAGAAAGTTTATGGGGAAATTTGCCTTCCCATTACAGTTGTCCATCTCCAGCATGTGTGGACTTGGTTGTGTGATATAATAGTGTCTGCACAGCCTCTTCTCTCCCCTTCAGAGAGGATTGCTAATAATAAATTTGATCTCAAACAGCAGTTTTAGCACCCATGGTGTCTGCTTGGATGGCAGAGGCACTCTCTCAACTGTTGTACACAGGGATGGCATGTCACACATGCCTGTTCACAAGGCAGGACCCTGTTCCTCCAGTGCACTGTTAGGGTGGACACCTGCTTGTCTCGTCCCCAGTCACCATCTGGGAAGGAGGTCCTTGCTGGTATCTGGCTCTCAAACAGTGTGATGCTGTTGCACAAAATTAAAAGCAGTACAGAAATGTGCTGAAACATCCAGCAGCACTTTGTCACAGCTTTTCTGGAACTTGTTACATTCTTAGTTGTTTGGACAGAGAAATAGCGCAATGAAATCCCAGAGCTGTCTGAATATTGCCATCTTAAACCTTCATTTTCTTTCAGTATCACAGGATTTTCAATAATATTTTTTTTTTTTTGGTACTAGTGACATTCTATTTGAAAAAATAATCCGTGAAATAAACCTATTTAACCTATTGTAATAGCCTATAAAGGCTATTACAAGATTGTTTTGTAAGAGTCTTCCATTATGCCTCAGTTAATCTTAAAATCTCTGATTGATTCCTTCTGAGATTTCTTTTGGAACCTGTGTCTTATTTTGATTACAAAGGAAGAAGGCTTTCCCAAGCATCACTTGTTTACTCAAGAAACACATTAGATGTGAAACTGAAGTGGCATCCAACACTGAAATATTAATAGTCACCCTAAGGCTGTTGAATGAGGCAATTTATACAATCAATACAACAACTTTGTACTACTGCATTTTCATTCTTCGGCATTTGCTTTCATGCTCTGCTGTAAATGATCCTGCTGCGTCATCCTATTATGGAACAAATTACAGGGTTGGATCCAATTAAGAGCTTGGGTGGCACATCAAACCTTTAAGTACTTGCCTTTGCAAAGGAACCCAGGGTCCTGAAGTAGATATTTAGGCTGTTTATCCAATTCCAAGGAAGAGTTAGGAGTGGATGCAATCCAAAATGTCACCTGAGGTGACAGCTGGCTGGCCTGGGAGGCAAAAAGATGCTTATACTGACATCTGAGGCAAATAGGATCCATGAACAAACCTTAGTCATGGTTTTGATTTTCATATTGCAGGGCTCTGTCAGCTTGAACTCACTGCCAGTAACCTCACTTATGAGAAGGAGAGATTTTTATTTTTCTTTTTTAAGTAGTGAGAATCATTTGTCATTTCTTTTAAAACATGGTTATTGGAATACAAATTTCACCTTGCAATACGCAAGAAACAATTTTTATTCTCCTTTTTATGGAAATAAAGCAACCATGGCAGAATAGAGAGATTGGTTTCAGCTCCCTTCTCCAGCTGATCTAGTAAAAACTCACTCATTTATCTCTTTCTCCCAAAAGCTCAGTTATTACTAGTGATGAGACGTAACTATGCTGCAAAGAAGCTGTGTTCTCCAGCTTTCCTGCCATGGTTCTACCAGTTGGATTTAGTTTTGCCACAGAGAGGATTTTGATATTCATTGGATCAAAAAAAGACCAGGATTTTGTTATCTAATGGCCAGGGAAAGGTAGGAAGGAAGAGGGAACTGATGCTCTATTTTCCATCTGAAGTTTGGAGGAGGAGACTGAATCCTGGTCTCTCTGCACACGTGTTTTCATCACTGAGTTAGCAGTCAAAAGGCCAGTGTTCTGTGGCTCCCCTAGCTGCATTCTGAGTTCTGTTTTGCAGGGATGTCAAGCCCACCTGTGCATGTTAGAAAGCATGGAATGAAAGTACCTGCATGACAGATTTCCCGTGGGAGTAGAGGGGAGCACTGCCCGTGTGCAGTGATCTGCCAGGTCACAGTCTGGGTGCAGGCTGCCAAGTGATTTTCATGGTCTCTTTGGCCTTTGGAGAAGCTCCTGTCCCTGTAACCAGGGCAAGCACTGATGAAAAAAAATAATAAGCTTTATGTTAAGGGAAAAACAGAAATCTGCTAATGATTTTTTAAAAGCTTACATATTTCATTTCAGAATTCAACTGTGCTTTATAGGCAGATTTATGAGAGTTTAGGTTCCTGCAGAGAGCAGAAAGGAGGCACTCACATCTCAAAACATCTTATTGAGAAACATAACCTAACCAAGGAAGTTTCAGCAGGTCAAACTGAGAATGCTTCCCAGGCAGGGCACTACAGCAAAGTGACAGCAATAGCATTGCTTTATTTGGAAAAATGGTCAGAGCAGCAGCCACACTGGACTTTTAGTAAAATTCATGTGTGAGAAACCTGTGTTCAAGTTCTTTTTTTCACATAGCTTCAAACCCTCCATACCTACCTTCTTGTGATTTGAAAGAATTCTATTTTCTGTTAGAGAAAATTTAACACAAGGTCTATCCATCTGAAAAATGGAGAGCAAACAAAAGCTTGACCCTGTATTTTACTAATTTGGACACCCGCCTTTTGTGGTAATGCATTCTTGTTTTGACTCAAAGAAATATTTTCACTTTTTTTTTTTTTTTAGGCTTTCTAATTAAGCAATATCTTATTTATAATTTCCTTTTATGTTGCACTTATCATGTACTTACCTCTACAGGTATCAGCTTTCCCATAATAGCCAGTCCATTGCAAGAGACAGAGTGCTGGTGCATGCTTTATTTGTGCTTTTGAGCTTCAGGATACATTTTTAATTTGGTTTTTGTTTTTTACTTTGATGGGAATGAAGATAACTGGTGTAGTCTAAGCACTGTGAAGACTGACCTTGGGGCTGAAAGCTAAATTTCTCCCCCAAAAAACAGGACAGAAAGGGAGGTGGAGGTTGATTCTAACTTTCTCACTATTCCAATTGCCTTGGATTACTTCTAAGTATATATTCAGGATTAAAACAGGTGCCAGATATGTGCCTAACTTTTCACAGGGCTGCAAGACAGTCCATCAAGGACTTGTTTCCCTCACTGGAGTCATTGAATCCCCAGTTTATTTGGGCATACCATTTCAGCTTCGTTTTCTCAATAATGTGCAAACCTTTCAAATTGTAGTATATTCTACTCAATACATAGCAATATGTGTGTGAATCTACTTGTGTACACGTGGGCACATATGTATTTTCAAAGGATGTTGATGTGTCCTTGCCATGCATTGCACTGTCTGTGCACAGGGTTCCCTGATGATTATAGCATTAATTATGCAGGCTGAAGTCATTAATCCCTATATATTCTGAACCAGATAAATAAAATTGGGCTCATTTATGAGTAGTCTTAAGTGCTTTGTGGTGGGTTCACTGAAGTTAAATTATGCTAATGATAATATTTTACAAGTTGGAGTTTTTTAAATGTAATGCAGTACACTTTCTTTTGGAATATGGGATTACTCTTGCAATGTGAGGCCTATTTGGTGCTTGTTGCCAGCTGGAGAGAATCAGAGAAACAAACCCATCTCAGACTCAGTTTAGAGATGCAAGTAACTATCTAGAGAATTGTAATGCCTGGCTTTTAAAATTTTAGATTTTAAAAATTAATAAATATACTAATAAAAAACCGAATAAATTTAGATTTGAGAAGTACCTACAATAGTTTCACTTATAAAAAGGAATAAGGTTTTACAGGGTCAGAAGAGCACCAGAAAAAAAAAGAAGGAAGAGGCATTTTACATTGTAAAATTGTCAATACAAGATCATTCTGTGTGAAATAAAGGCAGTTACGATGACTGAGCTTTACACAGAAAAAGCTGAAAATCCTTATTTTTCCTGGTTGAATTGTGTTATAACTTTAAACTACCATTTTAAAAAATAAGCTAATGTTCCTTATCCCAAATGAATCACATCTGAATGCTTTCTGTGTGTTTGTAGTAATAAATACCTGTAATTTTATTCTAGCACTGGATCAATTAGTTAATAGAAATTTAATAACAGCATGGCATTCAGAGGAGGCCATATATTTTTACTTTCTTTCCTGAGAGGAGTCGGTTGGAATGTATATGTGGCTAAGTCCTATAAGGAATGACAACTACCTGATTAATTTCTAAATTCACTGGTGACCATCGTCAAAGTTCATTGCAAATCAAAGCTACCACGTAGCTCAGGGAAAACAGATTAACTAAGCCTCAATGTTCATTGCAAGGATATTAAGAAATAGGGGCTATAAAAGGTTAGGAATTATAGAATACCCCCTAGGAACATGGTTAGTGAAAGTGCCATTTGCACAAGCTGGCAGCTGTACAGGTACAGAATTTATTCCTCTGGGCAGCTGAGTTCTCTCAGTCTGCCCTGGCAGCTTTACACAAACATGGTGGTAGCACTTCTCCAATTAGGCAGACATTAACTCACCAGATTACAGCAGTCAGAGCTGGCAGACTACTATAGCTTCTTTAGATTGAAAACAATCAATTTTTATTTCTTTGTACAGCAGTGTCTTACAATTGTGTTTTTATTCTTTAGAGCAGAAGTTTTCGTTAGCTCTCCAAACACCAAAGTCTGATAGAAACAACAAAATTAATTTACTGTCCCTAAAAATCTAAGACCTGTCCTCTTTGACTTGCCATGTTGGTTAGCTGTGTATTTGGTTTATTTATTACAAACCATTCCTGTGGACAGAGTAATTATTTATGTTGTGGACAGTGGCAGATCTGTTGCCGGTCAAATTCCTCCCAAAGGGCTCAGTGCACGCAGAGAATAGGAGGAGCATCAGCAGCATTACAGACTGCAGCAAACACATCTCATGTAAAAGACAGAAGATCAGAGAGCAGAAAAGAGAAGAGAAAGAGGATTGAGAGAAACCTGTGCTGCTTGAGGAAGAAAAGATATAAACTGACAATCAAATACATCTGGAGTTACACAGGCAGCATGTCTCGGTCACCAGGAAGAAAGCAGGAGAACCACAAAATAGTAAGACATGTTTGTAATGTGTTATTAAAATTGTGCATGGATTAAGAGTAATCTATTATTTTATTGATGCATTTTATACACTCCTGTTTCTGAACAATCTGAAAGTACTGAAAGGGTAGGGATAAGATTGCTGGTACAAGAGCAGAGCTGCTGGCAACAATTATGGCTACTATTCCTAATGCTGGGATTCTGTAGAGGCTTGGGAAAGAGGGGCACAAAGTTTCTGAGTCTGCAGTCTGTTCAGAAACAGAAGTCTTAGTGATTCAAGTGTTTATGGCATAAGATATAAATGCCAGGTAAGTTTATGTACCTCTGTGGTTAGATAGTAATTCAATGAAACACAGAGAGAAGGAGATCTCTGTTCTAGTTTGAATGGTTCAATGCCACACAAACCTTTCTTCAGGAGTTTAGAGCCTTAGAATTTTCTCTACGGTGAATGGTGATTTTGGACAGGAACTGGACAGTGGAAAAATTCCAGAAGGCTTTAAGACAATGTATCAATTTCTGAAAAGAGGACAGAGGTCTCCACTGAAAAATAAATGGAAGAGTGTAATATAATTACAGTTAATGTACCTAAGTTTATGGTCAAAAAGTATTCTAATGGATTGCAAGTGTAGCTGATAAATTTGATTACATTTATATATTATGCTTAAGTTTCTCTGAGGCAATTTTCTTGTTGCAACAGAGATATTTGTTGAACAGTAATAACAATACAGGACCTGTATGACAGCCATTTACTCCATTGAAAACTTGTTGCTGAGAATTTGGCCAAGGGTACAATATTATTTTAAATAGGAGTTATCACTAAAATGAGTTTGCAAAATGGGTCTGCTTCAGATTTTGAACAGTGACTTGTTAAAACAGCACCACTGATTAAACTCCAAACTTCTGATGCAAAGGAAGCAGGCAGAAATCTTTCCACCAAGTGGTTCTTACTTTGCTAGTGTGATTTGTTCTATTGTTTTTATTGGTATTCACTATTATTTTTACACAGGGCAGGGAGAGAAGGAAACTCTCCTCCAAATTGCTGCACAGCTGAAGACCCCACAGTAGTAGTGCTTGTGACAGGACCAGTGCAGAAATATACATACCTTTGGCACCTTCAGTTGGTCTTCATGCTCCTTGGGCAAGGGGCTGCAATCCTCACCATCCCCTTCATCTTGTTGTTATTCTTTACACTTGTGCTGAATTATAGTTTATTTTCATTATTCAGAGCTAAATTTTAATCTACTTTTTACTTTTTTAGAGAAAGAAGCTAATGATTTGAATCAGATCAACCCTACCTTTGAGAACTGTTGTTTGCCTACTGCAAAAGGATTAATAGCCCATTGCCTCTATTTCTGCCACTGTTTGTTATTATTCTTGGATGGCACTTGACAGCATTTGTCAATCCAGCATGCATACACTCAAGGTGCAAGAATTACTGATGAGAGTAACTCTGAGTATACCAAGAAATCTGTCTTGGTACTTCTGACAATCAAAATCCCTTAAAAGCTCAAGTGAGGATCAATATAGATTCTGTCACGCTTGAAATGTGGATTTCAGTGATTATGCATCCATGGACAAAAGTTTCTTTATTAATTTAAATGTTATTTTTGCTTGCTTTTAATGAATAGCAGCTGAAAAACATGGAAGAGTTGGATTTTAGCTTGCTTCATTTTCAATTTTCATATTTTTGAACAGAGCAGAGAACTTTTTGTACTCACATATGGGGCTTTGGTAGCTCAGCTGTGCAAGGACTATGAAAAAGATGAAGATGTTAACGCCTGTTTAGATAGAATGTAAGTACTGCTTTAAATGTTCAGTTTTATCCATAATGCAATTTGTTTAAATCTATATTACTTTTCAGCTTTTGGTTTTTATCTCACAAGTTCCAGCATTTTGTCTATGGTTACAGAGAAGATGGAAAAGGTTCAATATTCTGTCAACAGAAACAACACTAATTTGTGAATTAAGATCAACAATTAGCTTTTTAATTCTCTGAGGAAAAGTGTCAGGATTATTTTCTTATCTTACACTTGTTCCTTGCTGATCCTTTAGTTGTGTTAATTATTAATATAATCGTCTAAATTTCATATCCTATAACCTTCACTGGGTTAGGGGCAAATGAGCCTCTCACCTTTAAAAGACCATACAGCAATGAGTGAGATAGCACAAAAGGTCAATGAAGTTGGATTTTTTCATGGATAATCTCCTTGGAAAATGAAGATCCAATGTTTACAACCCTTGTCATCCTGACTGAGATTGCTAGGCATTATTACCATAAAAACAACAATATAACGGAAAATCAGCAAGAAACAACTTTTTAGCTGGTCAACAAGAACATATAGTAAGGCCTTGGGCAGGAGAGTAAGGCTTATATTTCTGGGCTAAGTGGACATGCAGAATGGATTTACAACAATCACAGTGGACAGAATACCCTGACCACTTTACTAGTAACCTGAAAGTTTGCAAACTAGCTATAGTACAATAACTATCCATGAGAGTAAATTAAAAAAAAATGTTTGGGAAAAAGAAAAGTAATTTATTCACAAACTTATAAGGGATAACATCCCTCAGATACTTTTTTATATTCATCTCTCATTCAGCTCTGGTGAAAATCATACATTTAAATAATGCACAGGCTTCTTCAATGATGCCATGGTAGAAATTACTAGAGAGCAGTTTTGGAAGATGTGAAGACAGATTTTGTCTCCTTAAGTTTTTATTATTGCAGTTGTTTCTATAAAATCTTTTTTGTTTTGAGGAAGACTTGATAATATAATGACAGGTTTCATTAAAACAATGTATTCTTTATTTCTGTGATTATGAAACAGCTCAGCTTCACAAAGAAATCTCACATCCCAGCAGACCTGTGACAGGTGGGGACAGTGTACTTATCTCTCTCTGTGTACATACATAGTCTGTTGTGAGAAGGGTGTTTTTCACTGTACAGTTGCCAAGTAGCTGCTTACCAGTCTGTTATTAATTTGACTTTGCAAATTTGAGGCATAAAAGTTGAAATGTATCTAAGTTGTCTAGTATGTCACTAATACATACCTTGCTAAATGCTGATGATGCATTTGCCAATGTTATTGATATTGATACTTCAGCAATAGATAAATATTTAATTGTTTCTAGACATGTGACATACTGCAATTTTAATCTTCACACTGCCAAATCCACTTTTTAGTCTCATCATCAGCTCACTGTTTGTCTTCTAGCCAAAGATGATGTACACAAACCAGTGAGAAACTCCACTGAGTTCAGGCTGCTTCACTGAGGGTGTAGGGCCTCTGACAAAAAAGCAGACACTGCCAACATCCACATGACTGGAAATGAAAAATTTCCTAAAAACATTTCTGAACTGAGTACCCATTCTTATATAACATTTGTGTCGGTCTCTTTCAATTTTTTAGAAAATCTTTGGAGTCACAGCTGTTTTGCACACTAAGAAGTTATTGACCTTTGTTAATGTGTCAGAGCTAGGAATTAATATTTGTTTCATAAAAATTCCATCATCTCCAATCCTTTTTATTTGTTTTTTAAAAAAAATTGTAGCATTTTAAATACAAAATGGAGGTGGCAGTGTACCAAAACTCTGCGTTTGTTGTGGTAATGAGCAAGGCAGGGACCCCAGGCAGGTGCTCCTTATTGCCAAAGCCCCAGCCTTTTAGAGCAGTTAACTGGTTATCAGTTTAAAAGGTTTTAAGGCACAACAAGCCCAAGTCAACCACCCACCATACCCCATGATGTGGACACGATGTGGACACGTGGCAGTCACACAGCACGGCTCTCAGGTCTCCCATGTTTCTCCATCCCTATTCCAGCTGAGTCACTCTCCCATAGTTCCCTCCTACTTAGTCAGAGCCATGTTACAAGGCCTTCCCTTTATAAAGCCTTACCTATCAGTAACATGCGTTAACTAACAACTTCTGGATTTCTTTTTTTTTTTGTCAACTAGTGAGATGAAGGGAAATACCTTGTTAGAAAAAAAGACAAAGAGGTAATTGCTGAAAGGAAGAGTGAAAAATTTCGTGAAGAGGTAAGAGGAGAAAGTGAAAGAGGTCAGGTGTGAGTGCATTTCCTATGGCACCTGAATGATGCAATGAGGGTGCCCAGGACTGGTGTCTATATGTATGGACAATGTACAGACAGTGTAGACAATTCATATCCTCCTTGCCAGGAGTATTATGCTTAAAGAAGTATGATTCCTTAAATGACTGCATGAACAGCAGTCCCACTGTGCTGTAAAATGTGGTAGAAAGAAGAATGTAGACCAGCAAAATGTGTTGCCATTAAAGTCGCTCAATTAGGATCATGCAGCTGTTTTGCTGAGGAAGTGCAAGAGACGCATTAGGGAGCTGGCAAGTGGAAAGAAGTTCTCCCTTTTAAATGTTGCCTTTCCTTGTTTCCTCCTTAGGGGATACAGCATCGGCATAAGGCTGATTGATGACTTTTTGGCTCGTTCAGCTGTGAGAAAGTGCCGTAGTTACTCTGAAACTGCAGACATGATTGCACAGGTAAATAAGATTTGCATTTTCTAAAGCATCATCAGATGCAGTGATCTTAGCTTAGAATCATATATTCCCTTCCTTTTTTCTCTTCCTAGGAGCATAAGTCTTAACCATCTCATACAGATACATAAACTTTGATATTTTTACTTCTGCCTTTTGACTCTTCTCAACATTGCCATAATTATCTTAGATATCTTTTTACTTTAAAATGGTAATATTAAGAATAAGCTGCAGGATTTTCTGCAAAATGAAAAATCTCAGTGGTAGCAAAGAAGAACTGTAAGAAAGGAAAATGAGAGGAACATTTTCCTGACTACCCACAAATTTAATAATAAAATCAAAAAGATAAAATCAGAGCATGTACTTTCACTTACTTTGATGGAAATTTTCCTTTTATTAAGTAGCTGTTCACACTTCTGTCAGACAAGAAAGACACAGGTTTCAAAAGAGGCACTTTTGCCCTCATTGGCAAGTTAGAATTGCAGGGAATTTCAAAGAGAAATTTAAATAAGAATACATAACAAGGTTCCTCCCTGTAAGCAGCTGGGCTGGGGTAGACGATCCATTGGAGATGGTGAAGATACTTGAATGAAACTGATGAGACAAGCAGCATTTCAATCACTGTTTTAAAATACACTGCCTCATTTAAAAAAATGATACCAGGCTGCAAAATCACATTTTTGTTCACTTTTACATTCTTCTTCAGGAGGTATTGGTACTTTATTTTCACATATATGTCAGATGCCTGGTTTTCTGGGTCTTATTCCTCATAGTTCCCTTCTTTACAAGTGCATTATTACAGTTGAACCTTCATTCTTAAATATGTGGTATTCCACAACAAAGTACAGTGAGAAATTAACAATGGAAAAAGACACTATTTTTCTGCAGCTCGTACTTCCAAAGAGGCTTATTAAGAGAAGTAAAAAATTACTTGGAAAGATTGGAACAAACAAAAAAGCACACACTGTCCCTTTGAAAGACTATTTTTAGCAAACTAAAAGGAGTTCCGTAGTAGGAGTATAACATTTCTGAGGCAAAATATGATATGGACAGCATTTTCACATTTCTTTGGCAAAACAATTTTTAAATAATCTTCAAGCACATTTGTCTGAGACACATACCAACAAAATATGTCTAAAGTGACCCAGTAAGGAACTGCAAATACTCTATTAAAGTTTTTTGTTCCGAATCATGAAGCTGTTTGCATGATCTCCTTAACTCTTCAGCAGAAGTGTTCCCAGCCAGGAGAAAGTGCTTAAATTCTTAATACTGCATTAAGTCTTCACAGGTATAAATCTGAGGATGAGTAAAACCAGTTCAAAGTTAAAGTAATTAAGACAGTTAACCAATTCAAGTAGTTAAAGCCAAACCTCCTGTTAACATAGCTATTATCCTGCAGTTTTTTGGAAAACAAAGAAGTCTGTAAGATCAGGCTGTGAATGTTCCCTGTGGAAATGAAAGAGATGAAACAAAAGAAAAAAAACCAAACCACAACATAAAATGAGAACAACAAAGCCAGCTTCCCAGATTAAGAAATGAATACTGGAGGAAAGGTGCACCTAAAGCAGTGGCTGGGAGCTTAAAACTTCCACCACTGGTTCAGATTGCAAAGCCTGGGCTTTACTGCTACGTTATACTGGCCTGGAGAAGTGCCAACAAGTTTTGACGAGGAGCCAAAGTGAGCCCTTCTACACTGAGTTCCCATGGTGTTCACTGACTTCTCATGTTGGTCCTGTGACTTGGCAGGGATACAATTGGGATTGAATTAAAAAAGAGATGAAATAGGACATGTAAAAGTAGGCTTTCTTGCAAATTGGGAACCAATTGAAGAATGATATTAAGAACAAAGCCAGCTGAAGAAATAATGTCCAAGATGGGATTCAGAATTTGAATCTGAGTATAACTGAGAATCACTTTTGAAATGAGGTTGATAATTTTTCTCTGTAATCCTGCAAAATCAAATTTTTAATCCAATTGTCCTCAAAGGACGTTGATGTAATTGATCTGATCAAATGAGTTGCAAAAAACAGCTTCTGGCTTTAGATCTAATGTTTATACTACCTTCTCTAGCCCCAGGAAGTTTGTGTGTCCCAGAGGTGGAAGCAGCCTGACCACACCCTCTGGTCCACAGCAAGCTGGTGCTGGCTCACAGGCTCTACTGCTGGATTAAACAGCCTCAGGATAGATCTGTTCCTGAAAAGCAGTGGCTGCAGAGATGGGCTCTATTGGGGACACTGAGTATCCCGTGGATGCAGGAAATGAACATCTCTGGAGCTCTTGGAAGAGAGCTCCCTGGGGGGGATAACAAAGGATGGGGTAATCCAACCATGTCATTCCCCTGTCCAGAGCTGTAGGACAGAAGTCCTTCCCCTTGTCATAGAAGGTGCTGCCACATAAGGTCCCTGTATGTTGACTTATGGCCAGTTTGAAGGTCTGACAGAAGCTGGCAGAATTTATGAAGCTGGTAAATGTTGGTTTTCAGATCTCAGCAGGGAGAGGGAAATGCATAAGCCAGTTGCTGTGCTGAGTAATACAGCCTGCTGTGGCAGACAGTAAACAGGACATTGAAGTGCTACACTGTGGAGAGTAAAAAATAAAGTACAGAAGAGAAGTTTGGAATCAGCAACAGATGGCAAGACCTTTAATATATCTTCATATTTTCAAACACTGACTGGAAAAATACTAAGAATGAAAAGTATGCTAGGAGAAATATTATTTTGGCTGCCTTTCCCCTTTTGAGCAGATTAATTCTGGTCCTTCATTAATCTTTCTATTATACTGTCTGAAATCATGGTTTCAATTTTTGTAACAGTCTGTACTTACTTGGTGTCATGACTTATGCATAAAAAGTTTGGTAGTGAAAAGTCCCCAGCAGCATGTAAAGAGACTTATAAGTTCGTGGCTTCCTAAATATTGCAGTAATTCTAGACTGTGTGCACCATCAAAATATTAATGATTTTTATTCTTGCTGCTTGAGAGAGATGGAATGCTGGTTGAGTTTTTGAAAAAGGGTAGTTTTACATTTTTACTTCAGACTGCATAGGTCTCATTTTCTCATTAAGCAATATATAATGCCATAGAGTTGCAAATAACATTTTCAAAAGTGAGGTTTTGCTTTATATGGGCATCATTTTGGTGGCATGCCTATGTAGGTGTCTAAACAGATATTCCTTTTTCTTCCATTTCATAGATAAAAACAAGACAGATTTAGGGGATGCATTAAGTCACAGGCATTTTGGTAAGATAAAAAAGTCACACAGCCCTGGGAATGAGGATCAGTGAGAGATGGGCTCCTACCAGGCACACATTGCAGCACAAAGTGTTCAGCAGCTGCTCCTGGGGAAGCAGACACTCTCAACATGAGTTACCTGGAAACATGAAGGAGGCAAGGAGGAGGAGAGGGAAATTCACCTTGGATTTGCCCCTCCACAATAAAGCAGAAGATAGAGCTGGGAAGTGCTGCTGTTTTAGATGGCCTGGGCTACTCAGGTGCAGAGCCCTAAGCTTTCTTCTGAGGGAAGAGAGGATACCAAAAGCTCTAAGCGGGATCACTCTGTCCTCCTGCCCTTCCCTCTACCAGCTATGCTTTTGCCTCTGTGTTCCAACTATTGTATCATACTGGAGGTCTTATCTTTACACCAAGCCACTTGCTTCCCATATTTCTTTGACCAACTCATTCACCTGCTTGCTGTCCTCCCCACTGCACCCCTACTTGCTTTGATTTTCTGAGGAAGGAGGTGGAGAGACAGTTTTGGAAAGGTAAGTTTTGCCCAGGCAAGGGGCTGTCCTGTTAGGGGGTGTGTTGTCTCCCCTTGTATGCAGGGAGGAGGTGAAATGGGGCTGGACAGATGATGTTGGGGCAGTTCTCATAGGAAAGGTAAAACCAGACAGATAGGAGGGGTCATAGAGCCTGGAAGTAGGTAGATGCCATACAGGAGAGGATCCTGGGGGGAAAATGGTTGGTGTATGTGCCAGGCACAGTGTCAGGCATCTGCTGTTGTGACTTTCATTTTGGCAGCGTTGCACCTGAAAGCACAGATCCTTTCAGCTGTAGCAGGCTCATATAAGCATATAACATATTGTAAGTGCGCTGCTAAGTTGGTTTACCTGGGATAAAAGAACTTTAAAACATTGCCTCAAAGGCCACAAGTTCTTGGAAACATAAGGAGAAAATTCTAAGCAGAGAGTTGAATTAGCTCTTGTGTTTTATTTCATGAAGAGTAATGGTCTGTATATAGATTTTACCTGCTGAAGAAACCCAATGAGTATGAGAACAGCTGGGCAGAACACCCTGGTTCGTTGAGAAGAGCATGAATCAAGCGCAGCAAAACCATGATTCTTTGCAGACTCAGAGAGACTGGAAATAAAATGCTGCACAAAAGCCTGCCCAGCCACCCCAGGGAAAGTAATTTTGTTCTCCTTTTATGCAGCATTTGCAAATACTCTGAACACCCTGAGAGCCATGTGATGAATTCCAAGTGGGTGAGGTAAAGCACAGGGCTCTGGGGTGAAGTGCATTTATCAGAGACACTGACTGTGCAGTTGCCTCACCTGCTGGTTCTTCTTGTTCCAGACACTAAGTTTTCTAGGATATTCAAAAAAAATGAAAGTCAGTCTTCTGCAAAAATATTTTCTTGTCTTAAAAAGTGGAATTTCCTTCCAGGCCCTCTGTTGTACACTGGCTGCAGGCCCAGAAACAACAATCTTACATAGCACTACAGGCTGCACCCAGTGCCTGAAACTCACTCAAAACTAGAACTTTATATCCATACAAAGAGAAAGTCTAGACTGGGAGCAGATAACAGGGAGATGTTCTACAGAGGTAAAATATCCAAAGGCAGAGAAAAGCCTTGAGGGATCAGGGATGCCTCAAAACAAGGCTGTACCTGCAATTGGCCTGGAAATGAGCTGGACAGAAAACCTTTACTTTCTGCGGGCTGTCAGAAAGCCACACGTATCTTGTTATTATAGTCACACAATTTAAATTACTTGTTGATAGTCTCTTGATTTACATAGGACAAGAACACTATAGCACATTTTACATAGCATAATGTTAAAACCCTTTTGTTGATGCTTGCCAGTGACATGGCAACCCTCTTGATGCTGAGCCAGTGACATGAACCCTGGGTGCCGTGGAGTACTGCAGCCTTTTCACTCATGTAGAGAAATAATTTCTTTCCATCCTTTCAGAGCAAGTATCTAACTGGGAGAAAACATGATGAAGAAGAAAGAGGCCATTGTGAAAAAATATAGAGATTAAACTGGCTAGAAGTACACCATATTAAGAAGATATAAAAAAGCTGAAAATATACTCGGTCTATGGTATTTCCCTTCTGTCTGCAAGGTCCAGCATTGTCTCTCTTTCCTCACCAATTCCTTTCTTGCCTTCTTCAACCAGCCTGTGAATCGTGCTATAATGCTGTTTGCTGCTGCTGAAAGAGTAGAGCTGGGAAGCATCTTCCCATGCCTGGAAAGCTGGCAGGGAAATGGGTTCTGGTTCCTTGTTTTCAAAAAAGCACTTTAGGTTTCGCTCGCTCAGCTTGGTGGCATACAGCTGGAAAATCTGCTCCAGTTGCTCCTTCTCTGTCCCCTCATACACTCTCCAGAACATCAGCTGGAGGTGGCTGACTTTTGACTGGCAGCTGGCACAGCAAGTGGTTAGCAGGGAGAGGAGAGCTGTGGTAACTATCACACACCAGCCTAAAATCTGGGAAGGCAAAAGAAATCAGTTTCAGGTTAAAAAGATCCAAGTGAAAATCCTACTTAAATCACGAATGTCTGACAAAGTGACCACACTTTCTTTGCATTCAGTGCTGGCATTGATGTTAATGGGACATCCACATGGGGACTGAGGGAAGAGCAAGTCCAGCAGCATAGAGGCTTCTCAGTAGTGCTCCTTTTGGTGTCTCCTGGGTAAAGGGTAAAGTGTTTTCTAACTCCTGAAAGCATTACATAAAACTACCCAACAAGAATTACTAATTTTGAATCATGAAGAACTACAAAACGAAAAAGGGAAGTAACTTTTGTCCCAGATCAACCAACCTTTTAAACTCTGACTACTGTTAGATGACTTCTGACTTTTTTTATTAGGAAAAAAACTCCAATACAACAACTACATTAATTAACCAGCATCACAACTTCTTTTTTCTGTAGCAGCTTCAGATTTGGACAAAATTCTGACAAGAACATTTTAAAAGAAAGAGCTACTTCCAGAATTACTTCCTCAGCAAGGGGAGAGTGTGGGAAAATGTGCCTGAAATTGTTATTGTGGGATGTTCTCCTCTAAGGAGAGCAGCAGTGTGAACACAATTTTTTCCTGCCTTGTGTCACTGGCCTAGCCAATAGTTTTACTCCTCTAATTTCCACTGTGATGTATTAAAAAAAAAAAAAAGTTCCAGTATGGGACAAATATTCTAGGGTTCAGAGGCTTGTATGAACTAGAACTGATTTCCCATACTCGAATGGTGATGATATGGAGAGATGCATCCTTTCTCATGTGAGCTCTTGCACTGATGTTAAAAAAAATAACCACCAATAAAAATATGTATTTAGCTGATGGAATATAGAAGGTTTCCTCAGGGAAGTCTGTGAAACGGAGGAGCTTGACAAACAACCATTCTTAGGAACTTGTATGGAAGAATAGTTAGAGCTTTCCTTTATTTTTCCCAATCCCTTTGTACTGACTAACGATTTTTATGGGTATTTGAGAAATCACTCTTTTTAGCAATTTTTCACTTTCTTGCAGCTTGGAAAATGAACTCATATATTCTCATGATAAAACTGAATCCCTGGTCTTTCACCATTTCCTATACACACAACTTGAAGTCTTAAGCACTATCTGTTGTTGCCTTCTAAAACTATCAAATAAATTGCTTAGTCTGCAGTGCAGTCTTTATCCTGTTTGCATGAGGACTTGAAAATAAAACCAGCTCTTGGAAAGGAAATTGTTCCAGATGGATACAATTCCTGACAAAAACTTGCTGGCTCCACAGAGTGTTTTCCCTTTTTTGTAACTTTTTTTTTTTTATTCTCTCTACCATTTTGATTTTTTGCCTCTGAATTTATTTGCATTTCAATGCAGAGAGCAAAACTGTACCGCACAAATATTGTAAAATGTAGAAAGATCTCAGCTTTGCATGATCTGCTTGCTTTATTGTTTCTGACTTCCTCCAAGTAAGACAAAAACATGCTCACATTTGGCATCATGCAAATGAGGAGCACAAATAGAAACACATTTTGCAGGCAGTCAAAAAATAAATCACAAATCTCATTTTCCAGTATTTTTCTGCTGTTAGTGACCTAAAATTTCCCTATAGTTATCACAATGATTTAAAATAGGAGAGTGTGGCATGAATTTTTTAATAGGGCAGACCCCTTTATTGGGGTGACATTTGTTAATTCAGCCTCCTAAACAATCCAGTTGAGTTGTGCGGGGGGTTTTTTTTTTGGTGGTTTGGTTGTTTTTTGTTTTTTTTTTTCCCTCCTCTTTAGAGCAATCTCCATTCAGGAAGACAGCTTTAGGTTTTCTGATCTTATTGACCCTGCCACCAGTGGGGACCCCTAAGAAATATGGAACAGCTCAAACTGAATGAAAAGATGGATTGATTGTATTTTGCAAGGGTGCCAAAACATTGTTTACATGAAGCCAACTGTTTTAACAAAACTTCTGACATCAGGATCTTCCACAGATAAATCACAGCAGGAGTACAACCTGGATGATGCTCTTTGTCTATAATTTTTCTTACCTGGGACTGTGCTTGTAGTGTTCTTTTCAGTTCGTCACTCTCTGAAAAGGGCAGGGAGCTTTTGTCACAGGCTACCTTGTATAGCTCTTCAAAGCACTTCTCCGATTTGCTGTGGCAAACTGCGTGTAAGTAGGCAGGGTTTTTCAAGCCACTCATGGCACATTCGTAAAAAGTCCCGTTGAGCAAAGCCACGGAAAGCCACATCACTGGGGCTACCAGAGCGTTTAAAGTGATTTGTCCAAAGACGTAAAAGAAATGGCAGATATTCCCTCTGGGGAATATTTTCCTGGGATTCACCCAGCAGCCTGTAAAGAGTTTCCAGGTCTTGCTGTTCAAGAAGTATCCAATAACCAGCAAAACAAGAGCCGGCGAGAAGAGAAATACCAACCCGTACCTGAAGTTTTCATTGCTGCAAGGGCATCGGAACGCAACAAGAGAAAACACGCGTTCACCTCCCATTGTCAGCAGCGCCATGAAACTGTAACCTATAGCGGTTTTCCGGTTCATAAAGAACTTCAGGATTGTTTGGAAAGCATCCATGTCTGATACTCACTGAGGAGGCGAAAATGCAGGCGGTTTCTCTGCGTTGTAGCGGCGCGCAGCAGGGCAGAGCTCTCCGAGGAGGAGCAGCCCGGCGCTCCCCGCCTGCCCACGCCCTGCCGAGATAACGCCGTGATGTCACCGGCCGGGAGACCGCTGGCAGGCCAGATGTGTGTGTAACCAAATGAGTTTGCAGTCTCGGAAGTCTTGTTCTTGGTGGGGTTTTTTGTATGTTTTTGTTTTTGGGTTTTTTTTTTTTTTTAAAGCGCCTGCAGATGGAGAGCTCAGAGTTAAAAAAAACCACACACACCCCCGCCAGTTGCGGGAGATCTTGAGCTGTGATTATAAAAGTCGCTGGTGAGGCAGTGAATGACCTAATATAGATGCTAATGGTCCCAAAGGAGTATGGCATGACTAAAAGCAGGCTGAAAGAAGACGAGTGATAAAAAACACTTTGTGAGAGGCTGTAAATACAGGAACTTCAAAGAAGAACAGCTCTCTGCTGTGTTTTCCTGGAGCATCACATAGCTCTAGATTTGCATTGCTGGCTCAAGCTGATCACAGAGGAGACAAATGTACTTTGATTTCTAGCCTGTCTGGCTCTACCTGCTTATCTCCTGGGGCAAAATTGGTCTGCAGGATGCCTCTTTCTAAAGTTTCACCTGTGGTTTGCACGCAACACTTTTAAGCAGCAGAGTTTCATTCTTTTGCAGGTTGCTTTCAAGATGTACCTTGGGGTCACCCCTAGTGTGAGCTGCAATAGTGCCACAGGGAATGAATTCTCCTTAATCCTGGACAAAAACCCACTAGTGGACTTTGTGGAGGAGCTGCCAGCGGAACGAGCGTCACTTTGTTATTGTAACCTCCTCTGTGGGGTGATTCGCGGTGCCTTGGAAATGGTAAGGAAGTGCACATCTGTTTTCTTCATTCTTTGTTAATTCACAGAAGCACAGGAAGACAAAATCCCTTGTTCAGATAAAAGTAGGAAATACAGTATTGTTTAACCTCTCAGGTTGAAAGTCTATATCTAGATGAAAGAGGCTGATCATGGATCCTGAGGTAGAGAAGCACATGGATTATCTCATTTCCACACTGTTCCTGCCTGGCTGTTCAGTCTGTTTAGTGGCTGACTTGGGTGCAAAAGCCAGGTGGGATCAGGAAGCCAGGAAACACTTAAAATGGAGGGACAGAGGGGCATGTTGGGTTCCTCCACTGCTCCTGGAGCCTATCACACTTCCCTGCACAGCTGTAGCCAGTAATAGCCACCCCTGATTCTTTCCAAATACATCAAAAAATACATACATAAGTCATATTCTCAGGTTACCATGGTACCTGCTGAAAGAGAGAACAAAGTGGGGATGAGTATAGTGTTAAAACCAAAGAATCAGAAGTGTATCAGATGGAAATCCAAATTTTCCTCTTAAATATAAGGTTTTTGCAAAGAAATAAATAAAGGGCATGATTTGAAAATTTCTGACCTGTAGAGCTTCTTCAGGGAGATTACTTTTGGGCTGCTTTATGTTTCAGTCAATATCTAATTTGGCATATATCTTATATTTCAAGAGACAAAAAACTCAGACCTCTGGTATTATGTATATGCATCAGTCTCAGAATAGAGAATCTGATATAAGAATATAGAATCTGATACAAAACTAATTAACAAAAGTATTATATCATAAGTCTTAGTACATGACTAGGAAATTCTGTGATCACAAAATCATCAAGTATGCAATTTAGGGTCTCAGAAGAAAGGAGAGCACTGGGAAGTAGGGTAATGTGCTATATAAATTCCAGTGTCTATAAACATCCTTTAAACGTATTAGCTTAGTTGGGACAGCTATTTTAAAACAATCTAGATATCTGTTTCCTATGAAACCTGAGAAAGGGGGTCCTCTTGTGGTAAGAGAGAGAGAAAGAGCTCGTTATACCAGAGGAGTGTGGAAAACTGGGCATTTCTTTGCTTAACTGATCAGATCTGATTCTTTCTAGGTTCACTTAGCAGCAGAAGTTTCCTTCCTCCAGGACAAGCTGAAGGGCGATGCTGTGACAGAAATAGGAATTACATTTTTAAGGAAGCCTGAAGACAGAAAGCACAGAAGGAACAAATGAAAGAAATATTGGGAGAAACTCTTGCTGAGTGATATTTTGTGCCTTTTGTTTTAGAAGAAGACAGGGTAAAAATGGCTTTGCTGAGTCAGCTGCACAAGTCACCTGGTTGAAAGGTGAAGAGAGCTGGGCAGGGCAGGGGAGAGCAATGTTAATTGTTGTGACACAGATGTCAGTAAATAAGATTGAAATTATTTGCCCTTCCTTCTCACATACCCAGGCTCTTGAGCTTAATGGAAGTTTTATCTCAGTATTTTGTGTGTGCTAAATATTCATCTGTATACCAACAGTTTTCAGGTAAAGGTGATGACCTTTTCCCATTTTGTTTGTCAGTAATGTTTCAAAGTACGGCTGCTAGAGGCGCTTTATTTCCCTGGCTGTGTGGGGTTATCCATAAAGGATTCCTCTGCTGTGATTGCTGTCTCTCTCAGGTGCATGTTTTGATGTGTAATGCTTTGCCATTCATTGTCTCCACACTGGACATTCTGCTCTCTTTGAAACCAGAGAGGGATGGGACTTCACTGATGCTGGTTTCCAGCTCTTCAGGCCCCACATGCAGTTTTGCTGGCACTCCTGTTCAGTCCTGTGCACACACCAGGCTGCAGCACTCTGACAGCTGCAGCAATGCTTGTGTGCCTCTAAGCTATGGACCTTTTCCTGTCAGCCTTCTCTCCAAGAGCACTGATCTTGTGACCAAACTGAACAAAGCGTGACGTATTTAATGTGTAGCCATTGTAGATCTGTACCTGCCTAAGGAAACTTGTATTAAAATTCTGAGATTGCCACACAACTGGTTTGGCGGTCGTGTTTTCTGCTCTTACCTGGCCTTCACCACCAGCTGTTCAACATCTTCCTCTTTGCAGTGGACTTGTTACCACAACATGACTGGGACAGAAGCAGCCTCAGAGAAACCCAAGTTATAAAAAAGATTTAAAGTTGTTTGGTGTAATGCAAGATGTCTGGATAAGGGTTGGACAAAACCCCAGGTCCTAGCACAGCATCCTACCCACAAAGCCAGCTTACCCTCTTATCACCAAAATGCTTATTTTAAACTGAAATACCAACAACTAAGGTCAGTGTAGCCCCGAGTTAACTCTGATTTTACCACTGTGTTTTGTGTCTTCTCCTATTTTTCCCTCAGTCTGTTTACATCTTCATCATTCTAAGTGGAGGCATCTCTTACCTTGGGTTCATTCTCACCAGATCTGTGATAATCTCTCTCCCTTTGTTTGTCTTAATAGTGTGGTACAGTGGTGGCATAGCAGAATGTAGCTTTAAATTAACAATTTTGCAGGGAACAGAAACAAGAGTATATGTTTCCCAGGCTTGGTCTCAGCCCAGCTGCTGTTACCTGCTACCAGTAAGAAGAGAGCTGAAAGGTGTTGTGGAATTTCTCTGATTTCACTCCCTGTGCAAGTGGTCTTTGCTGGTTGTGCTGGTTTTTGCTGGTTGTGCCCAGCTGGTTGAGATGGACATGTGGCTGACCACAATAAAGGCTGTTTATTGGCAATGACCATTTTTACTTTTTCCAGCAACACTAACCAAATATTCTCTTTTTTAAAATCATTATCTTGAAAGTGAATAACCTACACTGTCCTTGTTTTCTTACAGAATTACAGAATTCCTAGGGTTGGAAGGGATCCCTGAAGGTCATCTAGTCCAACCCCCCCTGACAAGGCAGGGTCACCTAGAGCAGGTGACACAGGAACACATCCAGGTGGGTCTGGATTGCCTCCAGAGAGGGAGACTCCATGACCTCCCTGGGCAGCCTGTGCCAGTGCTCTGCCACCCTCAATGTAAAGAAGTTCTCATGTTGAGGTGAAACTTCTTGTACTTTAGATTGCTCCTCCTCCTGTTGCTGGCCACCACTGAGAAGAGTCTGTCACCCTCCTCTTGCCGCCCACCTTTGAGATATATTAATGAAATCCTCTCTCAGTCCTCTCTTCTCTGGACTTAACAGACCTAGTTCCTGCAGTTTCTCCTCATAAGAGAGATGCTCCAGACCCAAAGCACCTTTGTGGCCCTTCTGCTTGGCCCTCTCCAGGAGCTCCTTGTCTTCCTTGTACTGAGGAGCCCAGAACTGGACACAGCACTTCAGATGTGACCTCACCAGGGCTGAGTAGAGGGGGAGGAGCAGCTCCCTTGACCTGCTGGCCACACTATTCCCACTATTACCTGGTGCCACAGGATGCCAGGCCCTCCTGTCAACAAGAGCATGGCTGGCTCATAGTCAGCTTGTCATCCACCAAGACACCCTTGGTCCTTCTCTAGGTGGTCCTTCTCCACCCAAGGTCCTTCTCTACAGAGAAGCCCCCAGCCTGCATTGTTGCTCTATAATCATCAAATTTCTCAGAAGAAAAAGACCACTGAGCAAGTCAGTGACTGTGATGAATATTTTTTAAAAATTATTTTCTACATGCAGAATTAAATATTTTTTTGCCTTTATGTGTTATATTTTTACTTTATAGTGAGAAAGAAACTTTCAAGCTCATTATATGCAGCTAGTTAAAATAGGCTCTTCCCTTCTTCCTTCCTTGCAAAATAAATGTAACAAATAACTTCTTGGGAATCCTGTCTGTCTGTCTGAAAAATTTCTGAGTTTATTGCATAGAAAGAGAGAATTTCTGGGAGAAGTAAACAGACAAGCAATCTGACTTCCATATCTAAAATGATCTCTTAAACAACAGCTTTTCAGAAAAATGAATTTTATTCTTCACTCAAAACTTGTATCTTTATTTCTTATAATAAGATGGTGTTTGATAACAATATTACCACTTGCTAATACAGATTGCAGATTTTTAATGTCCTTAAATGTATGAGTGTGCTTTTAATGTTTGTCAATATATAAGCTTCACCTACACCACCATGTTATGCATGAGCCTAACCCCTCAAGACAAGCTAAATTTTTTAATCTACAGCTTGCTCTAAGCTTCACCAAAAGCTGCATTATAAAGAGAGAGCTAATAAACTAAGCTGAATTTCTAATCAAATCTTCCATTCCTTTTTTTGTCTCTTTGATAAGGTTCAGTATTGTCACTCCACCTTCCGAGTGCTTTTAAGGTTTTGGTAATAATTTGACATAATATGTGCTGATATTTTTGTGGATGCTGATTATTTTACATATGATTCTTCTTAATGGACAACAACATAAGAAAACTCCCTTTTAAATGTACTTAAGCAAAAGGATTGAAATGTATTTAAAAGCAAATCTACTGAGCGTTACAACTATCAGCTTTCACCTTCAGTTTGCATAGATTTCAGAAAGAGAAGAGAATGAGACTCTTCTTATTTAAGGCTAAAAGACTGCCAGCATTGCAAAAGATTTGTTTCATTACAACCCTCAAATGCTTGTCTGGGCTGCACCAGCCAATTCTAAACCAGTGTTATCCTGACCTTCTTTCTTGAATCTGGTGCTCTTGTCTCTGTTGGTGCTCACGTACTTGTGTATCATGCTGTAATACTGCTCCCGTGAATTAAAGGTATACAAGATTGAAATCTCCTGCCAGTCTTCATTGCTGGGAGTGTGAAATGGTGCTGGGTCAGTGGCTTCAAAAAAGCAATTTGTATTTCTTTCTGCTAGTTTGGCTGCATGCTCTTTGGCTTTGATCTCAAAGAGTTCATGTTCTTTTTCTGAGTAAATTTTCCAGAACTTGAGCTGAAGATAGCTGACTGAGGTACAACAGTGGCTCTTACATCGTGAAATCAGTGTCGCAGTCATGACGCTGGCTATCAGGAACCATCCTATCAGCTTGAAAAAAGGATATATAGGTTAATGGTGATTTTGCATGGTCTTATGTGGGAGTATAGAACATTGAAGAAATATGAAAACTGTAAGCAAAGACACCCTGGAGTGCATGTAAGTATCTGCTTGCTGCCAAAAGAGGGGATCCCATGAATGCAATTCAGCCAAACATGCAGAGCTTCTGCACCCCTCAGCTGATCTTGTCAGATTAGGGATGAACACCAAAAAAGGAGAAGATGGACAGAAGTTATTTACTCAGTTATATCCAGCTTTCTCAACTTTTAAGACAAGATACTGACCATCAGTTTCTGCAGTTGTGGTCACATTTATGGTACAGAGCCTGCAGAATCACTCTGTCTGCTTCGTGATGCAAATTAGAGCCCCTGCTGGCTGTGTTCTCATGGAATGTTGCTACTCTCCTTGATGTCTGAGCCTGCAAAAACAGCTAGTTTTTGCACAGCACAGAGGAAAGGTTGTGTCTTGTATGTTTTGTAGGCAGGACACAGATTTGGCTGTTGAATATGGGAATTCATTCTTGTTCTATACCTGATTTTAACATTCTTGTCAGACAAGTCTCAGAGGTGCCATCAAAACCAAGTGTCCTAGTAGATGCTAGTCCCTCCTCTATCCAGGGACACTTAGCTGGAAGCTTCAGGAAGAGATCCTGCAACGTGCTCTTTTACCTCAGGATGACTTTTTCTTCAAATGAAAAAGTGCTAAATAAAAAGGAGTTTGTGTTATTTTTTGGTTCTTAAGTTTGTTGAAAGAGATTGGATATTAAAAATAGTGGTCAGTAATAAAAATGCACTTACACTTTTCCTATTTTTGTTTGACTGGATCTTTCTTTTAGATTTCAGTGCAATGTCAGTAACACTCAGTCTTCCTTGGTTTTGCTCCTTTCTTACCCTATCTAAAATCATTGGTATAGAGTTTGCCCCTTTCCAACCTTTTTCTTGGAGAAGTAGCATGCTAAGTATTTAAGAAATAAAAACACTTTTTTGTTTTAATAGGCATTTGTACTAAACAAAAACTTACAAAAATCCAAGTAATTATAAACTCTTACAAACTTAACTCCCTTAACCAACTCTTAATGTTTTATGGAGAAAAAGTTGCAAAACTTGATTTTCCTACTGGAGTTAAGACAAAATCCACACAAATGTAGAAACAAAATTAGAGTGCTGCCAAAGAACCAAACAAAAAACAATCCACAAGTGTTATTGTTTTGTTATGCAGTTTGCCTTCAGAACAAGAAACTTTATCAAGACACATATCTATTTTAACTATTCTTCTAGAATACAAGTGTGAAATTATTAAGAGGTTCAAGCATTGAGATTTATAGTCAAGCTGTTCTTATTTGTTTCTCTTTCCAGATGTTTCCTTGCAAACATTTTGTTGCAAGGAGACATCAGCTCCCCCTCTGTTAGTGATCTCAGCTTCCCATCAACTAGTGCCTATTTGCAGAAGTTTGAGGTAATCAGAGACATAAAAGTGGAGAAGGAGAAGAACTCACACCATGTCTAAGTTAATTGAGAAGAAAACTTGCTGTGAAAAATCCCGTTCTCTGGGCTGGTTCCCTGTCCACAAGGTTTTGTAAATGACAGTGCCAAACCATTACCATGCAAACATGTAAAACCAGAAAGTATTGTAAAAATACACCTATTGCTTTTCTGTTACTGCTTTTTTGCCAATGGATTTTGTCTAGGCGTGTGCTTTTGGTACATGATATTATATAACATAAGAGAGAAGGACTGTTTACAGTCCCCAGCAGGCACCACTATGCATTGAGCAGCCAGAGTTGAAGCCCATAGTGTGAGAAGAGCAGCAAGACTTTACCTGGGACTGTGCCTGAAGGCTGAGCGATTTACTTGATATCTCTGCTGATAACTTCTCATCACAGGGCATTTTGAACAGCTGGCTTTCGCACTCGGTTCCATTATCTCTACAGAAGAAATGCTTTGCCAGGCTGCTCCCGCTGGCCGCACACTCGTAGAAGTGGGCTCCGAGCAGGGCCACCGCTATCCAGGTGAGCGGGGCCACCAAGGCTTTGGCTGTCGTCGGCACCAACAGCTGGCAGAAGTGGGCACAGGTTCCCCAGGGACCGCGTTTGCAACGCTCCTCCGGAGAGCACTGGCCTGTCAGCAGGCGCCATATCCTGGCATTCACCATGTAGCCGAGCAGCAAGAGGACGAAGGCAGGGCCTAAGAGGAAGAAAGAACCATACAGCATGTTCCCGGAATTGCAGGGACACTTGAACACCACAGATGAGAAGATGTACTCGCTGCCAGCCGTCAGCAGGGACACGACGCTGTTACCCAGAACGGTCTGGTGGCGGATGCAGAAATCCATTGCCTTATGTAACCTATCCATTTTTCTGCCTCTCCTGATTTGAAGAAGAGCAAGATCTCCGCCAGAAAAGGACAAAAGAGACGAGTCTCCTGCAGCTCCCACAGCTTGGAGAGGCTTGCAGAGCTTTCAGTTTCTGTTGGTGGTAGTGATGCAGTGAAGAACAAAAACTGCCCTTCATAGAGGAAATAACCGTCAATGCACAGTCAAGCAGTGGTTTCCCACACTGGAAAACCACTGCAGTTATCAACAGCCAAACAATTAAGAGGTTTTTTTTTCTATAAAGTTTCTGTTTGTCCACACATGCATTATAACTAGCAATGGCTTAAACATCATCATCTTTTCAGTGAGGCAACAGATTCAAAGTATGAATAAAATGTGAGAAAACCACCCAGAACCATATTCAGATTTTTATTCTGCCTTATTTTTAGCTATACAATATGGCTTGTTCTTTTATGAAAGAAAATTCAACTATAATCATGTCGATTTTTCAAGATAATCAATCTATTTTTTTTAAGTAGTTATGCTGGAAATTATATAACTCTTACTTTTTTTTTACTTTAAAGTACATTAAGTCATGGATTTGTTTGTCTTTGCCAAGGGGAAGGGCACCTGGACCTTGTTGTTTGTTTAATCTTTAAACTACTGAGGATTTGAGTCTTGCTGGACATGGCCTGATATGCTCCAATTAAAAAAAAAAAAAAATAGAAAAAAGGTGTTTTGGAGGTCAGGAATCTGAAAATTCACAGTTCCCATTTTACCTCTTTGGGCAGCTGAGAGGATGGCACAGAGGCTCCACCAGAGCAGGCAGTGCTGGTTCAGGTGGCTGCTGGGCTCACAGCAGATGTGCTGTGCTCAGTCCCGAGCTGCTGCTGCTGCTGCAGAGCAAAAGGTGCTGCTAAATGAAATGCCTTGGCCTGGAGGAGCCCTTGTTATTATGCAGCAGTATAATACAATGAAATAGCAACCAAAAAGGGATGTAAAACCAGGAAGAATTAATCAGACTGAAGGTTAGTCTGGCCACATCCCAGCCAGTAGCTGAGAGGTGAGCACAGGGACAGGGAAAGGAAGTTTGGCAATGCCCTCACACCCTGTGTGATTTCAGGGGTTTCCTTTGTGTCTAATGCCTTTTGTTTTCACCCATGCAGACTTACTGACCAAAATATTGTATAGCAAATGTGCTTAACCTTCATTCAAACCTGACCCTATCCCAACTGATGTCACCAAGATCTGGAAGGGAAGGAGAAAAAAGAATGGATCCTTAGTGTCTCCATCAACTCATGGTCTTGTACACCTTCACCATAGCCCTCTCTTTCCCAGGCTGGGGAAACCCTGATATAGACATTCCTCATCTGATGTATACCTTTGTGTACTTGCTTTATCCATGTTGGCACCTGAACTGTTCTCTAGGATTCAGGTATAATTTTTCACATGAGAGGAAATAGAAAATATACCATATTTCTAGTGCTTTGAAATGCAACTGAATCAGGTTGCTACAAAGGAATACTGACATTTGTTTTCCATTTCCTTGAAAAAATTTCTAGATTTTTTAAATCATCCATAAATCAATATTTTAACAAGATATGCATTATAATAAAAAGCCCTTCAGTTGTTGAGAGATCACCTCAGGAAGCTCAGAGTCCATCAGTGCATATACGAATGTAGGATTTGGTTTCACTTTGAACACCATTTCTTCTATACTGAATTAGACATCCATTTTGCTTTCTGATCAGGCAGCCTAAGAAAGTATCTCTCCTGTTCTTTAAAGCAGTGTTTAATTTTTAAATATCAAGAATAACTTTGCATTATTGGCAAGTATTGTTGCCTTGATTTGTACTTAGAGGCAGTTTTGTACTTAGAGGCAGATTTGTACTTAGAAAACCGTGAAACCAAAATTCACCATACCTGAAAAAGTTTTAGCAGATGCCCCATCCTTGGAAATGTTCCAGGACAGGATGGATGAGGTTTTAAGCAGCCTTGTCTTATGGAAATTGTCCCTACCCTTGGCAGGGGAGGTTGGAACTGGATGATCTTTAAGGACCCTTCCAGCCCAAGCTTTTTTGATGATTCTGTGATTCTCTGTCAGCACAGCAGAAAAAACAGATGCAGTGTGAAATTGCTGCAAGGACACATCCTGACAAAGACATGGACATGGGCTGCCTCCAAGAACCACTGGTTCAACAAGAGAGGCAAAGGACCAGAGGCAGCTCTCTGGAACAGATTATGACCACACAGGGGAAAATGTAGAGCCAAGAAACCCTGCTACTTCTCTTTCTGAGCCTAATTTTAGCAGTGTTTTTTTAATCTGTAATAAATATGATTTCAGGAACAAGGTTCTTGGGAAAAGGGCTCTGCATGAAAAAGGATTAACCCTCCTGCAAGAAAACATGTTTCCAGTAAATATTCACAGAGCGGTAGGCCGGGGAAGAGAGACCACCCTAGCTGGGAAGTGGGGGAGCAGCTGTGCTGGCAGCCAAGTGGGGTGCAGGAGTGGCCAAGGGTGAGCCCAGCTGGTGGCAGTTTTGGGAGCTGGGGAGCAGCCCAAGGAGGCTCCTGGGTGTGAGGAGCCACGGGGCTGGGGAGTTACAGAGCCCCCGTTCACTCAGAGTTCTCTTCTCCCAGGGCAGCTCTTTCTTGCCCTCTAAATTAACACTTGTCTGGCCACAACAGCTGTAAAGCATCATATGGAAAGTATTCAGAAAAACAGCTTTCTTTTAAAGGACCCAGAATTCCAATTTAATGGTTGTTTTTACATTGATTTGCATTAAATTTCATGTCTTCCAAGGGGGATGGGAACAGTGCGAGAACTTAAAAGGTGGACTTTTTTAGAACAAAATGTTATTTTTTTTACTTGAAACATCTTTCTGCTTTGAAATATTCTTTATTAAAATGAAGAGGCCAGCTGAAAACAAGTGGACTTGTTTACTATTTTATTTTCTCCTTGACATTTTAACTTCTGTCCTTTCATTTGCAGATGAATGATTCTCAAACATTTTCTCGGCGGAAAAAGCTGTAGTCTGAACTAATTTTGTGGTTCAATAAAACGCACAATCCTGGCCATAAATGCAGCGTGTGTAAGTGTGTGTAAGCACACTGAAGGGCTTTACCAGTTCATATTGTGCAGATCTTGTTTTAGTTATGTTAGTAAGTCTTTACAGAGGTTTTGTTTTTGTTTTGTTTTTTTTTTAACTTTTTCTACTTGTTCAGAGTAGCCAAGGACTGGTTTTGTTTTCCTACCAGTCATGCTGCTTCCAGCTGTTACATCCAAGGCCAATCCTGTCCTAAATTCATTCCATTAGTCTTATAAAGTTCAACTCCCTTTTCATATTAATACTGTAGATCTTGTACACTCATGGTTGCAATGGAAAAGAGCACCCCTGCACTGGTTTTCTGTTTATAAGAACTAGACTTGCTTCTTCAGTTGAAAGGGATGTAAGCTGCATTTCTACACTTCAGAAAGACAGATGTATAATAAGCCTTTTTATTCCAGGAAAATTCTTGTAATGCCTTTTGTCTCATTCTGGGTGAAATTAATGCTTAACATGTTGGAGGTCCTGTCCACAAGCAGCTCTGCACCTACCCTCCAGGTGGACTGACCTCCCCCAGAGGCCCATTGCCTCACTTTGTGAAACTGAGGAAGTTATTCTGATTTTATGGTTGAACCAGCCTTCTTACAAGTTTAGGAAGCGCCACACAGCTCAGTGGCACCACATAAATCATTAATAGTACTAATACTTAGTAGAACAGCAGCCTGAGAAGTTGCACTGTGCCTGGGCCTGCACAGCTTACAAGCATTTGTGTACATTATACTGCTATTTTAAGGCATTACATTTATTAGCAGTTTTTGGCTGAAAATGAATTTTAGTAGGCAGGAAGGAAACAAGTCTGGAAAACCAAGCATGGCTCTGAAGGAGGCTCTGACGGGTGAGCTCTGGTACAGAGCCAAATAAGCCATGGCACTAATTGTCCCTTGCCATTATTTACTGCTGCCCTTTTAACACTATGGGTCCACTACAGGTCTCGTTTTCTGTGTGAGGAAGGTTCTGTGACCCAGTCCAAATGTCCCAGAGCAACCAGCTACATGAGGGTTTTACTGTTCAGTCTACACTCTGTATGAGCCATAGACAAATCTGTGTGATTCTTTAATGCTGTCTGCTGATCTATTGGTGATGGAGAGAGATGGGGAGAGTGAACTTCATCAGAATCCAATTTTATTGAGAACTTACAAAGACTTATATATTGTTTCAGAAGACTAGCAATGTTTACTACAAAGATTAGGTTACAATCAAACTTATGCATATTGCAACATTCCTTTGCTTGCAGTTTCCTTCTCCTGGAAAACTGTCTGATCTCCATGTAATCTTGTCTCAACCTTTGAGGTCCGTTTGCTTCTGCCAACAGCAGAAGGCATCCTGTTTATCAATACTTTCATGCTGATAAGATTCAAGGGACTAACCATCTTGTGCATAGCCATATCAATTAAGTGACAAATATTTGCTGAACTTATAACAAAGAAGCATAGGATTAGAAAGGTAGAAGTTGTCATGTTTTATGAGGAAATTAAGTAGCCTTGGTGAAGCAAATTCTAGTTAGGACTAATCAGGCAAATCACCCTGGGTAGTTAACTAGTCAGTTCTAAGAAAGACAAGTTCAGTCTTTTTCGTTTACTATGGAAAATGAAATGCCGTAAAATTTCTTTGCAAATTTAAACACATTAAACCCAAAATACTTCTATGCTCTTATTACAGATGTTCTGTATTCCATGCATCCTTGCTTTCTTCAGGTTATACCATCACACCTTGCTTGCTGCCTTGGAATTGCTGAATAGCTGAGAGTTCACAGAGTCATAGAATCACAGAATGGTCTCAGTTGGAAGAGACTTGAAGGATCACCTGGTTCTAACCCTCCTGCCATGTACTGGAAACCTACCACTAGACCAGGGCCCATTCAGTCTGGTCTTGAACACTTCAGGGGTGGGGCAGAACCTCTCTGGGAGACCTGTTCCAAAGCACCACCACTCCCACAGTATAGAATTTCTTCCTGATATCTAATCTTAATCTGCCTTCTTTAATCTTAAGGGCATTTCCTCTTCTCCTAAGATCCGTGTGGACGTGTGTGTGTCCGAATGGTGGCTGATCATGTGCTACATGCTCTGTACTTTTCCATTCAATTAATCCTTCTTCCTCCTTTCAAACTTAACAAATTAACTAGTTCTTTAGTTCATGGTACTACACCACTGTCTCCAGTTTCCCATCTCAGGTTCCTTTGCTGCCAAAATTTTGTTGCTCATAGAATTTTTTCTGACAGTAATGCAGCCCAAGAATTGAGACCCTATCCTTTTCAAAGCTGTCAAAGAAATAAAAAGTTTCTGGCTTCTGATCCTCAACCTCCATTGCTCATATATTTTTTCTAATCAATCTAATCCTTAGCTACAGAATACCCAAGCTGTTTCAGCTCAGCACAACTGTACAAGCTGTGTCAGGCTGTCTAGTAACCACGTCTGGCTTATATTAAAGGCTGAATTCTATTACACTCAACAGCACTTGTGTGTGCACTTTCCATTTTTTAAAATGGGAAGATATGATTCAAAAGGAAAGAATGATATATGGGACATAAGGAGAAAATATTCCCAGTTGCCTACATTTTATGTTAGTAGTAACTTTCCGAGTCTCTCAGTCTGCCCTCATTTATTCTGTAATGCTCAAATACTCCATCATCATTGTAATTTTATTTGCCTGGCATTTGCAGCTGTATTTTATAGCATTATTGAACATCTTCTATTTCTCTAGCTTTCATAAAGGCAGAGCTCTATAAGTGCCCTCCCAGGAACTCTGGTCCTCTGCCCATTTTCCCATTGCTACCAACCTGCAGTTGGGACCACCAGAGGAAACTCCATGAGAAACTTAGTAAGTGAAAGAATACAATTACTTTACTTGAACAAAGTAAGGGTTATGCCATATAAAAAAGAACAGGCATGAGAGAAGTGAATACAGTTCTAGATTACCATTAATACTAAAGGTCTACTATAACTGCTGTAGCATCTTTATTAGGTCATGGAGAAACTTGGCCTTCTTTAGCATGTCCCAAAGAGTTCAGCTCCTCATCCCAAGGATAGTCCTGTTCTTTAGAGATAAAAAGATATGCATTTGCTGATCACCTCTTGCCCCAGGGCAAATTCATCTAGCTTATCCTCACAGCAACATGGAAGTGTAGTGAAGTTTCCATGCCCCAATCCTCCTCAAGTTTTCTTCACTAGCATTTCCTGTAGGCATAAGCAATGGGCCCAGCTTTCCTGGCATTCCTTGCTTCCTATGTTACAGTTTTAATGAAGACAAAGTGGGAACCCAGGGGTTTTATACTTGTGATTTTAGAAGCAATCCACTTCCTTGAAGAATACCTTCCAACTGGAGATAGGTACGAAGCTAGACTGAGTATGGAATGTTTGGTGAAAAAATGTGTGTCAATATTTTGGGGACAGTCATAAACTCATATATACTTGTTATTGTTCATGGTAACAGAGCCCTGGGGGTTGGAGTGGGACTTTTCCTCTTGATTGTCCCAGGGTCACTTACCAGACCAGTAAAATCATTGATGGTTTTGGACACAAGTCAAAGGGGGAAAAAGGTCACAACATGCTAAATGTCTTATACAATAATGCATTTCAGCTAGCAATTTTTCTCTGCGTCCTAAATTTCTGGAAAATCATCATAAATGTTATGAATGCTTTATAAGCCTGAAGAACCTGGCAGGAGAGGTAGCATCTGGGGAAAATGCTACATATGCATTTCACTGAAGGAATGCACAATGAAGGAATATTGTATAGCTGGGTCCAGACTTCTGCCTGTCTGAAACAAAGAATAGTTTTGTTCCTTACTTGAGAGGGTCCAGGGCTCTTATTTGAAGTGCTTTGAAATTGCTTGTTTCAAGGTTGAACTCATTTGGAAAACAGTCTCTATTCTGAGGACAGTACAGACATATCCAGCACTGGATTGCATAGGCCTTCTGCAGCAGAGAGCTCCTGGAGTCAGGTGCCAAGAAAGGACAGAAAATGATATCTTGGCTTCATTAGCTCAGTCTGACTTACCAGCCTGAAATTACCCCACTGATTTTAACAGACTAGCCAGAGCAAAGGGATTAAAGTTAGACAAAAGTATTTATGATCCCAACTGAGCCTTTTGCAGACCAAATAAATGTGAATGTAATGTCCTGGTGCAGAAATACAGCTGTTTTCCAAATTCTATATGGTTTCAAACACTAAGAAAATGCTTTTCATCGGTGGAAAATACATAGACTAACAGAAGAATGTGATGTATTTCAGACACATAATTCTTCAGAATAAGCTTTCATCTTACAAGTTTTAAGAAATGAAGTAATGTGCTCCTTTCCCTTTGCTTGCTTGAGTCACAATGATGTATATAACATAGATGGACATTTTTTTGGCTGGACTCAAAAAAATAATTGAAAGAATCTAAGAACCAGATTCCACTTCCACCCTCAAACATATACACCACCACCTGTGGGCTGAATTGCCATTCACTTTGTTCAGAATACAGTGAATTGACTTTAGACTAAATTAGACTGCAGTCCTGAAATGAAGCACACATGATCGAACAGCAGCTATTGAAGAGAAATTGAGTGAAGTCAGCAGGGTCTCAGATGAACACAGGAACCCATCTGCATGCACCAAGTTCTTGGATAGCCACTTTTTCCTGTGGCCAGAGATGCAGAAAATGAATATTTTCAGAAATTGAAAAGAAGTAGAATAAGAATGGGAGGAGAGGCATGTGCCAGAAACACCTCAGTTTTTTTACTCTGTTTAAAACAGGGAGAAAAATAGAATTTTGCTGCTGGGTGCCACACAGTGACATTTCAGAAATTGTTCAGTATACCCATTCTAGCTGAACCCAGTGCTAAATGCTTCTGCCATGGACACAGAGCCCACCAAGGCTGCTTCTCTTCTGCAGCTCAGACAAAGGATGCAAAGGTGAGGAGAGCATTCTCTCCTGCATTAGCAAGTGTGGAGGCACACCATCTTTCCCCAGTCACCCCACAAGCCAGTAGGGCTGTTGGGCTGATCCCATTTACCTCTTCTTCCTCCACTGCACTTCCCAGTGAAGCAAGGGCAGCTTGGGTTTTTCAGGGTCCTGCCACTTGAGGCCTCGAACTGTTCCTTTTCTGTGACACTTCTAGCCAACACCTGATTGCCTGTGCCACGTTACTGATGGCATAGAACAAACTGTTCTTCCATTTGTTTCAAAATCAAAAAAGTTACAGTAGTTGGCAAGGAATGAGAGAGACAAGAATGGAATAAAAGAGTGGAAACAGAACCACTGGAGAGGGCCTTTTTAAAGGCTCTGGCCTGGAAAAGAATAACTAAGGATTCTTTTCATATCTAAAAGACAGTCAGCACAATTAAGGCTTAATTTGCTTCTTTAGTTGCCCAATCTGAATCAAAGTCACATCTTTGCAAGTGGAGTTCAGAGCAGCAAGTAATGACAGTCATATACACATAAATCCCTAACAGATGCAAACCAAGCACAGGCTGCAAAACCCCTGGATGCACACTTTATGCTGAAATGGGTCTTGTCTCTCATTGAGGAGGGTCAGGCTGCTGCATTTTATTTCCCTTTACACTATCATTGCACACACACCATTCATTTGAATGCTGGTCTGCTTTAAAAGCTGCTTTAAGACCTGGCTGTGAGCATGGGCAGCTCTTGCAACCACCTCTTTCCCTTGGCACTGCTGGAACAGTGCAGAGAAATGCAGTGTAAATGAGAGCTAATGTACAAAACCATACCTTAATTGCTAATCTCTGCAGTTTCATTTGACAGCTACACAAATCCCACACTAGAACTTAGAGCCACACTACACAGCAGACAAAGAATTGCAGGCACTTCTTAAATCTTTTAGACTACAGGGTGGCTTTCTGGTTGTTAAAAGCAATAGTAAATTGACACAGGGGAAATGTGCATAGACATGAAAATAAACTCTTGATTTTTTTTTGTGTTTTAAGGCAAATAATAGTATCACCTAATATTGAAAACCTAGCAGTGTCTTTAAAACTGAACATAAGCCAAAAGCTATTTTTGCATGTGTTTATGTCATCACAGTGCAAAGGGAGAAATAAAGAGATATCCAGTTATGCACAGGCTGTCCCAGTTTAGTCGCTTTCAGCAGGCACCACTACCAACATGAAACTGTACAGGTGATCCTCTCCAGGCTCAGCTCCCTTCACCTTAAGAAATAAAGTGAGTGAGTTGAAACAGACAATTATCCACCTCACATGTCTTTTGCAGTTAGGGAAAAGGGGAAGGTATGTCTTGAAGGTGTTCCAAGGTCTTAGGTGAGCTGAGTTACTGTCTGAAGGCTCCCATAATCTGGTGACTGTGCATGGATCAGAATTTAACTGGGTACCTAAATCTTTGCTCAGATAAAATGCAGCCAATTTCATTGAATAAATCCAGGCATTGAAGACTGCAGTAGGTCTTATTTATGTGAACTGACTCAGGAGCTGGAACCTAGTGAAAATATTCTGACCTATTCACTGAAGATGTTTAGACAAGGAAACTCATCACATTTCAAAACACAGACTTGCAGAAGGCTTAACAGGAGTAATGTAGATAACATACATCTAAATGGTGTAAAGAAGAGGAAGCAAAGGTTTGTGGCTTGAACCAAGTGTTGATGAACATAATTAGGGTAATTATCAGGAAAAATATTTAAATAAAAGAAGAACAACTTTTCCATAGAGATAATTATAATGCTTTTATTTAGCAAATGTACTGAAGAATTGTTTTTCTGTAAAGACATACAGGTGTGCCCAATTCCACAGAGCTTGCATTCTCTCAAATAGCTATGAATTTTTGAAATCAGTTTAATGAACAGAGGGGAATATATGTGGAGATGTCAAACTTATTTTTGTCATGAACCACATGATTCCATTTACCACTAATCCCCAAATAATTGACCTGGGGCCACCAAGAGCTTGCAGAACTCTTGCTGGTGCTTTATAGAGAACAGGCTGTTCACAAAATTTTAACTGCCCTCTTTCTAGCCACTTGAAAATAAAAAATACATTAAGTACTTCCTTAATACATACTTTTCCATACTGGCAGTTGCTGAGGTTACCACAGAATTGCTTTGGTTCTTTGTATTTTTAAAATTACATATGGAAGGGCAGTGATCTAGGACATTCAAACTATAGAAAACTTTCTTGAAACCCTGTCTTGTAAAATGGAGAACAGACCCTACAGAATTCAGCATTCTGCAGCCTACACTTGGCTAAAATATAAATGGTTTTATTTTCCTGAGAATTGTGCTCTGTTCTACTTTGAGTTAACCCCATATTTGCCTTCTACTACTACCTACTAGTGATGTGCCTCTCCCTTGGCAAGCACTGACATGATTGTCATTTCCCCACTGTGCCAGATTGTAAAGCATGGAAGAGATGAGACAATATAAGGGTCTGCAATAATGACACAGGGGTATCCCATATGGAGCCATTCTTTGGTTTGGCAGACAGAAATTAAATCTACTGCTAAGATCTGCCTCATATACATATGTTTGAATGTCCTCGTCTTAGGAGAATGTCCAGAGACATCCCTAGCAGCCTGAAATGAAAACTCACTACATGCAAATGAAATCCTGTTTAAAAAAAAGACCTTAGAAACAAACCTATCAAGAGGGCTCTTCTCACCAAAAAATTAATTACAACTTTACATCACTGAACTCTGATGAACAAAGCATAATATTCCCTCAGATGTGAAGCCCAACTCAAAACACAAATGAGGAGTACTTATTAAGTACTGATTTTTCTGAGATATTAATTGCTTGCCCTATTTTGTAATCCCTTCTGGTCTGAAAAAAACCTTTCCCCAGATGTTTTTGGAATGTTTCAGAAAAAAAAAGAAAATAAAAAAAGAGAAGATATAAACTTTGGCCCTATTAGGGTTAATGTTTTTGCATAGACATATATGACCATAAACTGGTCAACTAGTAGAGGTCTTCTGCTAACATTGTGACTGAGAACAGGAAGAATACAGCCACAATAATATACAGCTGTCTACTAAAAGTATTGCATACAGACATCTTTGGCCATGCAGTCTCTTGGCCTTCTGGAAATACGTGAGCTGCATTGCTAACATGACAAAAAAAATAGCAATGTTGAGAATTAGAAAGAGGCGAGTATAAGAAGCTGATATTGATGGGGCACTTCGAGCAGTCGCCACCATCTGTGCCAGCCCTGATCGGCCTTTGATTGACACCCCAGTCTTGTGCTTCACATAAGTGATATCTGCAAAATCCAGAAGATCTTTCATTTCCTCGTCTTCGTCTACAGGCAACTCTTTTTGTGCTTGAGTCTGTGCCTTTTGTCGCACTTTTCTTTCATTTACCTCAATTTGTGCAAAAATGTCAGGAACGGCATCAACAAATTTGTAGCCTTTGGCTACCTTTCTGTTTTTCTTTGCTCTGCCACGCTGCTGCTGCTGCTGCCTCTGTGAGATTGCAAATATCCTGTCAATGGCCTCCTCTGTCTGTCTCTTATCTGAAAACCTCAGCAGGCGCTCAGCAGTCTTCCTAAAGCTGGCCGTGTTGCGTACACGGGACAGGATCTGCTTCTCAAGCTGCTGGAAAACGGGCTTAAAATGTTGCAGGTTCCTCTCCACGATCCCTATGTAGTCCTTCACTTCTGGCACCGTGGAGCTCCTGATGGCAGAGGCTCGGTCAAAAACAATCTTCTGGCGGTCTGCAATGACCTGTGCAAAGGCAGAGCGCGAGCCATCCTCGACGGGCCACAGGTACACGGCGTAGGCGTGCTCACCAGTGGTCACAAAAACATCCAGCTGCGGGGAATCTCCGCGCACGGTGAAGCTCTGCACGTCCACAGAGGGCCCAATGAAAAGGTAAATGGCCCTGGTGACGGGGTGCCGCAGCAGGGTGGTTACATTCACGTAGTTTGTTCCATTGTAGGGGTAGCCCCGGGGATACATCCTTGAGGCAATGGTGGCTTTCTCACTGTGCCCAGTGTCGTCCATCCAGTACATCTTATATATCCCATCACGGTGCCTGATAAAGGCCCCATGGACATCATCAACAACTGTTTCTTCAAAAGGCACATCCACATTGTGGAAGAAACTGGTCGCTGCCTCCAGAGGGCTGTCATCTTCTAGGTGGATTTGGTCCACTAGCAAGAGAAGCTGGGGATGGAGAAGTATAAGGTTTCGTTGCAATTTTCTCAGCTTCAGTTTAGGATTGTATGCGCCTACTCCTTCTCCCCTGATAAAAACCACCCCGCTTCTCTCTGTGGCAGCAACCACTCGTCCCTGGCAGTCGCCAGCCAAGTCGTGTTTATATTTAAGCCACTTTGAGGAACAGTCTTCTGTAATCTGCCCTTCCCATGGGGAGAAGCAGCTTTTAGACACAGCAGGGGAAAACATCAACACATTATTAAAGAAAGTATATTTTGGCCCATACAGAGCTTCTGTTATGAAAGGTACGCCATTGGGAGCAAAAGTAAAGGAGTTCTGGTCTGGGTGTTCATGGCCGGCGTTAAAGTTCCTCCACCCCTTGATCCACTCTTTGTACTTGTTCTTATGAACAATATCATATATTGCACGTCCTCCCAGCTTTCCTGACTTGAAGGAAAGGAAAGGCCTGTTGATTTCAGCTGGCAAAGCACTTCCATAAGTTACCACTCCCCAGTCCTCAAAATAATGCAGCTTAGGAACCCCATAGTCTGGTGGAGGTACAGAGCGCAAACTTGCATCATACCTGCAAAAAAAGATGAGAAAAATGGGGTTAAAAATCACTTGACTGATTTCACTACCAGCACTTGTACAAAACTCAAAAAACCATTCCCTATTTACATCAAGGAGCAAGCCAATGATATAAAGCCCACAGTTATGCTTCCTAAGCATATAGCTGTAATTATTATTCATCATACTAATCCCTATACAAATTTGTTGTGCGCTTTTTACAGAACAACAGCTGAAAGCATCTGCTCTGCATTTAAAGCAAGCAGTCTTTCTGCAGTTCAAAAATAAGAGTACCACTAATTTCAAACTAGCCATGTTTTGTCTTATATAGTCATAAAACTACAGACTATAACACAGATCTTTAAAAAAGGCAGATTAGACCAGGCTGCAGACACTGCCTAGACATCAGCATTTGTCCCTATTTACTGACTACTTAACAAAGGGAAGCAGAGTATCTGTTTCCCCAAAATGATGATTACAGAAGTCTATAGTCTTCAAACAGAATAGGGAATACATTGAAAATTAAGGAAAATGCATTCTAAAGGATAAATATTTATTATTTGTATCAGTCAATGTATGTTAGTTTCTTTCTACAAACTAGGCTGAAGAAAAATTTTCATGTTTTTTCTTGTATGAGTTTTAAGATATAAGACATTTTGTTTAAAAAGAAGCCTTAGTTCCAGAAAAGTTAAAATGATTACAGTTTTATCTATGGGAGTTAAAACAACAAAAATCCAAACCAAAATCTTCTGGCATTGTTTTTAAGAAACCAAAATAAACAAAACCATATTAAGCCCACTAACATTTCTGTTAGACGGTTCCAGAATCAGATTTATTCTTACAACTAACCAGGAATTTCTGGCAGGCCCTAGACAGTCCCAGAATTTTCATGAAGACACGGGAGAAAACAGTGATAGGATGAGGTTGTAGAGGAGAGATTCTGTATTTTGCAAGTAACAAGATGAAGGTTGCTTGGAGTATAACAAACACGCACTCTAATGTGCACATCGTAAGGGCAAACCAACAGATATTCAATAATATTTTTTCTTGCAAGAGAGAAAGAGCTACACTGACTCCTTAAAAATATACTTGTTATCTCCACAAATTGCGGGAATTCATATGTGGATCTAAAGCTTCTTGATTCTTTTAATTTCTTACTTTTAGAAGATTGACGTAGAAGTTAGCATAGCTGTAAATTGCATGGAAAAATATCCATCCAACCACCTAGCATGGCATTTTTTCCAAGCACAACTTGCAAATCAGTGTGCAAATTCAGTTAACAGTAGCCTTACTGCTTGGATTTAGCTTTTAAAAGAAAGTTTATACTATTTTACAGAACTTTTGAAAGAAAACTATGCTTTAAATATTCACCTAATTAATTATAAAAGAACACAACAGGATTAAACCCCATTAGAATAGACCAAATTAAACAAAGACTACATACAGGCAAATTCTCAGTTCCTTTAGAATGGCCTATATTCTATGAAAGCAATAGACAGGAGAAAGAAACCATAAAAACAGATGTAGGACAAGGCCAGGGTGTTCCCTGTGGCAACCTGTGCTAAGTGAAGAAGTTCTTCTGTGCCTCATGACCCTGGGTGGCACCCAGACAGCCTGAGCCCGGCCTCTGTGGTGCACATCTAAGGATAATGAATTATCGCTAACAGCAAACAGCTGCCAGGTTCCTTTTGAGCCCACTCATCCCCTTTCATACCAGAGAAATTCAGTGTGGAGAGTGCACCACCTCTGCCCTTTGGATGGCGTGCCCGGGCCCTCCACCACTCGGTTCCTTCTGATCTGCTCTGCCAGCCAGTTCCCGCTGCCGTTGCGCATGACAAATTTGTCCAGAAACACCAGCTGACTCTCCGGCCCGTAGAACCAGTTATAGTTGGAATCCGCGATGGCCACGGTTCTCTGGAACCCTTGGGGAAAAGGGAGAAGGAATGTAAGAAAGAACAAATAAGCACACAAAGATGCTTTTGAAGAGCATGAGGTGAAGCCAAGCGGTGCAAACAGAAGCAGCCTTTGCAGATGTTTATAGACCTGCCTGTAAATGAGCCATAAATAGGTTACACAGGAGTGGTTTCCTTCTGCTGCAGCTAACTTGAATATTCACCTTTCTTCTTTGACTTTGGGCTACAGACAGCCAAAGTACTACACAAAATGTAAGATGTGATCCACTTCCTCTTCTCACTCAAGTCTGGCAAAGGTAACTTCTCCTTTACAGCTTTTATGTTTTTATGTGAATCTATACTCTCCGAAGGAATAAACCAGAAATGCCCCCAAAGAACAAAATAATCAGCTTCATCTTGAAGCCATCAGTGTGGGCTCATTTTGCTCCCAGGAACCTCTCCCCAAAGGATGCCTGAGGTCTCACATAGAGTCAGCACAATTCCTTATGTGCCTGTGCTGGCATACCAAAGCTGTATTCAGCCCCCCCTGACATACATGGATAGATCTAGGGTTCCAAAAGAGTTATCTAAGTTTTTTTAACCTGAAATTTGAGCAATGTAAGTTCCTAATGAAGTGTCCTGCGAATAAGCAACACAAGGGGTAACAGCTTTAAACTGAAAGAGGGTAGACCTAGTTTAGATATAAGGAAGAGGTTCTTTCCTATGGGGATAGTGAGGCACTTGAACAGGTTGTGAAGTTGTGGATGCTCCACTCCTGGCAGTGTTCAAGGCTAGGTTGGATGGGGCTTTGAGCAACCTGGGCTAGTGGAAAGTGTCCCTCATTAATAAGCAGTGATAAACAAGCATGTTACTGTTTTGATAACTGTTGAAGGTAAAACCCAAGGAAATGGTTATTTTGAAAAAAATCCAAGTAGAGTGCAGTTTTAAAATGGCTGATTTCAAGTATGAAATTTATTGCTGCTTCAAAAATAAATAGATTCATCTTAATACACCTAAAGGACCTACCTGGCAGGACAGTCCTGTACATAAATGCAAAGTGCTGCTTGAGCCAGGGGTGGCTGAAGTGATTGATATCAAAATGCCTTTGGACAAGAAACATGTACTGAAATAGTGATCTGGTTGTGTAGCTGCCATAAGCCACTCCTTCATAGAGGGAGCCATCTGTGACCTCCTGCAGCAGGACTACTGACTTCTCCATGATTGCCAACACTTGCTTGGTCCACAAGTAAGCTTCCTGAAGGTAGCCTGGAAGAAAAAGGCAATGGCAAAACTAATTACAACACAACAGTCCACAGATGGTGCCATCTGTACTTCCACAGTGGGGTCTTTCACAGCAAGGAATTTGCAGTACAGGGATCTATAATTCAAACTACTGCTGCAGCATCCCTGTACTTCTAGGGTGAAAAATAAAATACTGTACTTAAACACAGCAAAGCAAGGTCACATGAGCATGGGAAAATCTATCAAACACCTTTTGCTAATAATATGGGACTATGTTTTACAACTTTAAAAGAAAATTTCCTTAATGCATTCAGGACATGCAGAAAAGGGAAGAGCCAAACCAAGACTATTTATTGCATTTCAAAATAAAGCTGTATGAAAACAAACCAATGGCCCCACTAGAGGGCTCCAATAATGCAACAATTCCGATCCGTCATTTTTCACTGGCAGATCACCAGCATGGTAAGGAGATCCACAGAGACTAAAAAAGTTAAAAAGTTCACATTTGAGCTGCAGTTAACTGATATTCTACTAACTCATGCTCTGTTTTAAGACCTGCTCTGTTCTACTTATATTTTCAGTCTGTTGTACAACCTAAAGGGTTATCCAAATAAAAGCTATTTTGGAAGAGATTTGCATGGGTAATTCCAAAAGTAAATTCCTCAATTCCAGAATAAAATTAACCTTCCAAGTAGGTAAATGCTCAGCCTCCACATATACAAGCCCTAAGCAGTTTCAGTTTTTCTAAAGAAAGGCATTTCAGAGATTTTACTATTTTGGTCTGCCCTACACAAATCAAGACCTGGGAAGAGGTCACGAGAAACCTTCTCAGTGCCAGTCTGTTTTCACTAAGCACAAGCATGAGGCCCTCAGCACTGAATTTATGTACTGCAGAAGTCAGCACATGGAACCCAGCAGAGGAAAAGCGATGTGCCATCTCTTATTTTCTTTAGGATTGAGTAGCAAGAGAGGTAGGACTAAACAGAGATCAACTGCCTTGTGCTTCTGCATGGCAACTTAGTGTTCTCTCAGTTCAAAGTGTCTGGACACAGATTTAACCAGACTTAATTCCACTCTATAGCAAAGCCCAGCTGGCACATGTTACACCCCACTACGTGGTGAAGCAGTGCCTGCTGAATGAAGCACGTGTGCCAGCCAAGGGAGTAGGAGCTACATTCAATCCTGTTACTGAGTGTTTCATCTCATTGCCACCAACACTGTATTTATGCTCAGCAGAGTGATGAGTAATTCAGGCATCCTACTTACTAGTCAAGCCAAATCCTGCTCAGTTATCAGAGACAAAAAAAAAAAAAAAAAATAGCAGTGTCTAAGCAAAAGAGACAACCTGAGTCTATCACAGTACTTTAAATGCCTGGCTGAAGAGAAAACTCTGATGGGGAAAGCCTGAGCAACAGTCAACAGTGGCAGTGGTACTACCTACTTCCACTTCACTCACAGCTATTAAGACACTCTTTCATTACTCTTCATGGAGTTGGCAGCACAGTGGTCTGTCAGAATAAAATCCTGAATGTTTCCACTCCTGTTTTCCCTTGTGACATAAAAGGGAAGCTAGTTTTCGACTGCTGCAAGAATGTGATTTGCCATGGTTCAGCACAGTGCCTTTACCTTGTGTGCATTAATGTTCTGTTTACTTAGGGTATAGCTACACTTGTAGTACAGTAAAAGAATAATAATACATTGAAATGAAAAAAAAAAAAAGACTCAACACCCTGTCAGGCTACATGGCAAACCAGAACAAATCTCACCTAAATTTAGCAGTATATAAACCAGGCATCTATATTAATATCAAGATCAATATCAAGCCTTAATTAATCATCAAGATTAATATCAAGCCTTACTCAAGTTTCTATTTTGAACATTTGAGTGTTCAAGTGCAAAGACTTTGCCATTTGCACGTGCCTAGAATTAACTTCAATTAGTTTTATTTTTCATTCCTATGGCAACATTTGCATTCTTTTAAATTGGCTGTTTAGTGTCTACAAGCTTCAATAGCTGAACTGTGTTTAAACTTACTAGTTGGAATTTAAACCTTCTGTGAGAAAGGTCTCCACTGGGATACATTATTTGCAATTGGTATGTATCTGACACAGAAGCATAATATGTTCACTCCTTTCCTCCGCCTTTTTTTTTTTTTCTCCTTCAGACTGGAATTACAGTTGTTTGTTTGTTTTTTTCTTTTTTTTGTTTTGTTTTTTTGTTTTTGCAATCTGTTTTTTATGAAAAACCTCATTTAAGTTGCTGTTTAAAAAAAATAAAGTTGCTCTATACCAAAACAACAGAATTTTAATTTAGAAATATACAGTCTGTTTTGACCAATTTTCAGTTGAAATATTACTACTGTGTTCAAATTGCTCAAGAATTCATTAGTTTCCTGCTTTTTTCCTTCCTCCTCCCCCCAAATACCATCACTTTAGTGAAAAATGTATTGCCCAACTTTGTGATGTTTTCACTGTTTTTCAGAAGGCATACATATGGTCTATAACTGAACGAAAAGCAGGATCATCTTGCAAACTGCCAGCTTTCTGCACCAACAAAGGCTTAGGGAAGGATGGAATTACATGAAATTTGGCAAAACCACTGAATAAACATGGCTTGAGTCTTCAGTTTGTAGAAGGCAAGCCGGGAAGATAGGGAATAACTTCCACACATACTCTTGATGCTTTTCAACATATATACATCAGTCAGTGTGTTTGTTTTGACAGGCACTTAGCAAAAAATGACCCTCCAAACACAGTAGGTGCCACACTTTTTTGTCACACTTCTTTGGGCACTTGAAAGCTGCAGTGATGTGCAGATGTGCCTGTTCTTGGCAGGGCTGAGCAGCTTGGCAACACCATCAGCATCCAGGAATTAGATTTTCCTTGACTTGCAGTGCGTAAGTTAATTCCACTGGGGATCATGTTTTCAAAATACTTCTAGCCCATATAAAATAATCACCTGATGAAATACTGATTCATTGTTATAAAAGCAGGAGCTGGCTCCATGACTTCCATCTCTCAGCTGAAGTACCTCTGGGGTTTAAAGGCAGGATTGCTTACCTGCTTTTTCTCACTCTGTGCTTTGGATTCTCCAGAAGGACAGGGATAGCCCCTCGACAGAGCAGGCAAAAGCTACTGGCCAGGGTATTCACCTTGGAAATGGGAAGGATGGTTTTATGTCCCCGAAGCAAAGAAGAGGAAACCAGGCACAAATGTTGGTTGTGGGGTGCAATGGCAGAGTTCAGAGGGGAAAAAAGTACAGCCTTGTCTATCTCCATGGAAAAGGCTTTTGGGAAGAAAGGTCCTAAGCTATGGCACTTGGGTGGATAAAGTTTCACTTTTGCAGCTCCCCCAGGCGACAGGACAGAAGTCTTGGATGAAATTCAAGGTTATCCTGTTGTCTGGCTCCCAGGTCAGAGCACTGGGTGTTTCTGACTGCTGACTTTCACAATGCTCTGTGTAAGGAGACCAAGTGCATCATTCACACAATCATTCAACATTGATAATCTACTCTGGAACAAACTGTCCATGAATCAGGACTGGACAAACTGTACCCAAGGGGATTTTTAACTCTTACAAACTGTGAGGTAAGAATTTCAGAATCACTTAGAAAACTGAACTTACATGCTCACACATCATGCCTTGTACATCTGTCCACAGATTTTTGTCCTATTCAGTAAAATAAGTTTTACTAAGCAGCAAAAGAGCAAACCCAATACTGCTGTACACTAAGAAGCATTTTTATCAAATCCTGAACTTTGCTGCATAAGTGGCTGATTTGAGTTGATACAATTCAGAAAAAACATTCCTATGGCTTAGCACATACCTTGATTCATCAGAACCAGGCTTCCAGCCAGCAGGGCCACACAGTTGGTAGGCTGGTGGTTGTGCAGGTACTGGAAGCCCCATCCACGTCTGTATGATGTTTCATACATATATCCTGAGGCATTGGCAATTACTTCAAGAAATCTCTCCTGTTGAATCTTGCTAAGGTAGCTGTACAAGAAGTCATAAGCAGTGGCAAAACCAACCAAGGAGTGAGCAAGGGGGACTTCATCCCAGGGGGCATCCTTCACTAGCCTGTCAATAAATAAAGACAGCAATTAATTGAGTTTCACCTACTTAGTTTTCCCCCTTACTGTACTGTGATATGCATATGACTTAAAGTGTCCAAAGTTAGATGATTTGTGTTGAATTTTAGCACAGTAGTAAGCTACTTAGCAAGTCTCTAAACTAGTTTTTCCTATCCTAAGTATGGACAACATTAATCTTCAAAGCTCATAAACTTTATTAGAAAGATTAAGTTGCTAAATATTAGAAAAATATTTGAAATATTCTGGGTTTTGCTAGGAGAAAGGCAGAATACTGATTGTACAGAAATGGAACCTATTCATCTGAATAAAGATTAATATAATTTTTGTGATAAAGTAATATGCCATGGTTTATACTCCTCCAACCTCCTGTAACAAATCTTTTTTCTTTTCCAAAGGAGTCAGTTGATGATAAATGGAGCCTATGAGACTAAAGCTGTCTTTAAAGCAACTATAATAAAACAACTCATTATACATTTTTTATGTCCCAAACGCATTCAAGAACAGAAAGTAGAGAAGAGGAAACTTAGTTTTACTACAGCTTGAATTAACATTCTTAATAAACATTGAGGTTTTTTTAATGCTAAGATAGAAAAGAGGTAAAATGCTGTCAATACCCAAAAATTATTTTCTAGGAATTACTGGCTTGGATCCAATGATTACACTGAACTTAGCAAAATAGTGAATTTCTACCAAGAAAATTCATAATATAGGTAGTATGGAACCAATATTCCTCTTAAGCATGCACTGTGTATCAATGACTTTAGTTTTGCAGTACTTACAGTACTGCAGGCCATGGTTCTACAGAAAAAATGTGAAGGAATACACAGTGAAAATAAACTTTTATAAACTGAAAAATCATCAGTTGCTTTCATGCTTGTTCTCCTCCTTCAGTTTTTTTGCAATCTGTTTTTTATTTCAGAAATTAATTTAAATCGTGGAGATTTGTGTCCTAGTGCAATCAGTAGAAATGGTGCTGCGCTCCTGAAGACACACACATTCCAGTTTCAGCTACTTTGTGACTCTACAAATATGATTTCATCTTCATTTGTGTAAGCAGCAGTGTGAACAGATGAGACAAAAATCCCCAAAGAGTAAAATGAAACCAAAAAAATTCTGCTACAGAAGCATTTCTTGGCATTCCAAATGCATTAATAAAGCATGTAGAAATGATGACCATCAGCCTAAGGCACTGCAATGATGGTGAAAGGCATCATGTGCAAGTAAAAAAAAAATCATCTCTAATTTTTATTTCAGCATATTTAAATCATTGCAAGAACTCGAGTTTGGCACATTCATACCCCCATGTAAGGAAACTCTCTGTATGCTTTTTGATCAGCTGAATTTCCAACAGTTTTAACTGTTCACCTTCTCTCAGCTTTGATCCCATCTTCTGCTCGCAGTGAAGTTAAACATTCTTTTTTCCTTTTTTTAGATGAAATATTTGTCTCACAGATTTAAATTAAATACATCAATCTGAGTTACCTGGTTATTCATCAATCTCAATTAATTCTCTATTTCTGCTTCTTCATCTTTCCTTATAATTGAAAAAACTATTAAAATGTTGTTGATCCTATACATAAAACTAAAGTTACATTCTATGCCAATTATATGCAACACTCTGGCACCATGATTCCTGTCAGGAATCCTTTGACACAGAAAAATTCCTTTGATCAGCTGTATAATGAATTCTAATTTCCAAAGTATTTTTAGTTTCATTAAACCTTTGCATATTCAGAAATCAGCATTCAAATAGGTACAGGAAATTTCACTTTAAAGGCATCTCCTTGAACAATTACAAAGAGTTTGAGGCTAAGCTGTACATTAGGGTGGAAGAAAAGTACAATGAAAGAATTTGAGCTAATTTAAAATACTTAATTCAACATTCAGTATCCTTTTAACAACAGACAAGCTCCTAATTAGATTCTGCTTAAACCTGATCTTTACCTGACTAAATTTAAAATGGGATTTGCCAGTGGAATTGATTTATTGTAACTTTCACTGTTAAGGCATATGCTAACTCTATGTTTAGTTTCTAACAGAATGCCACATCAAATTCCACAGTGTAACAGCATATAATAGTCTCCATGGCACTGCTTCTGATAAAATAGAAAGCAGTCTTCTACATGGGAGGTGATAAATGGAGAAGTTATAACTGCCTTTAGGCTCCTGATCTCTCCAGGAAAGGAAAAAAATAACACCAAAACCAAAACAAACCCCAGAGCCTTTCAGTGTAAAAATTCTTATGTTAGGCACCCTTGTCATACATACTGACATAGTTACCCAGCTTGGGTGAGACAAGCAGTTTTGTCATAACTCTCCTCAAATTGCACTTCTGTACAGTTAAGGCTTGTATGAAATTTCACAGAGGAGATTCACATAAGTAATAGAGAAAATTAAAGATTAGGATTTAGAGACCTTAATTTCTAAACACACAAATCCACAGTTAACATCTGTTCTTAAGGTGGAGCTCTTTTGAAGAAACAACTCCTTAGTTGCTATAAATTGGTGCTATCCCCCTTAACTTAGTTTCAAGGGAACCAAGTAATGTACACCAAACATGTGGAAAATTATTCACAAGAAGAATGGTCAAGTAGCAAGCATTACATGGTTTTTGTATTGAAATTATGTTCTCATTTTTCAGATGCATCCCCCAGTGTCAGACTTGGTAAACAGCCTGGCTGATAAACTGGGGGAAAGCACAGAGCCACAGGTGTGCACTGAATGTATGTGAAAAAAGTGTTTTCAGGGCTAACTATTAACCACTAAGAAAAGTGGTATGTATTTATACAAAGATAAGTAAAAACAAGCTGACACTTTGCCCTGTACAACAAGCTATTTTCTAAGCCACTCAAGACTAAAACTTAACATCAGAGAGTATGAACTTCAGCTTCACAATTAACTGTGTCTGACGACAGCAAGTAACCTCTACCTCAAGGCTACATCAGCCTTGTTAGCCTTTAAAGGCACCAGATGTTACAAAAACAACAAACAAACAAATCCAAACTAAATAAAAATATCTGCAGTGGGTTCTTTAACACAGAACAACTATTTAGTTGCAGACATGCACTTTGAGCAAAGGCAACTGTTCTAAAAATTCTAAAATATAGTTTAAATTCTAAAACATAAAGGCACCCCTACAGTAGATTTTTACACTTACACACCTGTATCTGTAGGTATAGGTATAGCAGGAAGAGGTGCCTATCTGGAAACTTGAGAAGGTTATGAAAGAGCAAAAAGTGCTGAACAGGTTTGCTACCTCATGATCAAACTCCATAAACATCCAAAGCCATATGCATGGTTCTGCACAAAAAACTGCTGTCTGGACAAATCCTGTGAATGGCACAGGATAAATGCATGCCTGGGGTGTTCTTTAACGTTTTGTTCATCTGTGTCCTATAAAATATTTTTTGTTACTTTATTTTAAACATTTAGAGTTTGATATAAATACTCCATGAAGAAACTAGAGAAATAAAGAGATCAGGAATAAGGCTGAAATTATGGATAAGTGGTATGGTTTTCCTACATGTGTTGAGAATTTTAGCATGGTGCAATGTGGTTTATCTGCTTTAGATTTGTCACCTTCTACGATACCTTTTGAATATGAAGAGGGGGATTAAGACCCTGTTTTCCAGTGATTAATTGATGGCACCATCATGCATGCACCGCATTTCTTCTATGTATACACAGCACCTTCATTAAATGCAATTCCAAGCTCTAAATAAGTATACCATTTGCATAAAATTTTGGATGGAAAGTAAAAACCACTATCATCAACAAAGCCAAGATCACTACAACCTCTCAATTTCTTCACAACATTCCTGATGCTACTATTGCCTCTTCTCTCAGCAGAAATGGGGTTCTGTCATTTCTCACTGTTCACTACCAAATAACTACTTCCTTACTGGAAGTAGGGTCACCTGGGTTGGGGCAGTCCCAGACATGAGTACAGAATGGGAGAATTCACTGAGAACAGCCCTAAGAGATGGATTTTGGGGTTCGGGTGGATGAAAACCTGGACATGACCCAGTGATGTGCACCTGCAGCTCAGGAAGCCAATTGTTCTGGGCTCATCAAAAGCAGCGTGGCCAGCAGGGTGAGGGAGGGGATTCTGCTCCTCCACTCCACCCTGGTGAGATCCCACCTGGAGTGCTGCAAACTGCTCTGGGCTGCTCCACATAAGAAGGACATGGACCTGCTGGAGCAAGTCCAGAGGAAGCCAGAATGACGCTCAGATGGCTGGAGCACCTCTCCTATGCAGATGGGTTGAGAGAGATGGGGCTGTTAAGCCTGGAAGTCTCCAGGGAGACCTTACAGAAACCTTCTAGTACCTAAAGGGGGACATATAAAAAATAGAATTTTCACATGGGCAGATAATGATAAGACATAGGGGAAAGTTTTTAAACTAAAAAAGGAGATTAGGAGTTATGAAAAAACTCTTGACTGTGAGGGTGGTGAGGCACCAGCACAGGTTGCCCAAAGAAGTTGTGGATGCTGCAGACCTGGAAGTGTTCAAGGCTTGGCTGGATGGGGCTTTCTGCAACCTTGTCGAGTCCAAGGTGTCCCTGCACAATGCAGGGGTTTTGGAACTGGAGGATCTCCAATGTCCCTTCCAACCCAAACAATTCTGTTTCTACAATTCTATTGCATTTCTCTCAGAAATACAAGCCAAAAGGGAAAAAACACTATCTGGCCAGTTCAAGGCAGGATGCAAATCAAACTCTGCCACTCAAGTGAGCTCCTTGATCATGACCTGTGGGATGTTTAGAGTAATCTTTCCTTCACTGTGTATCTAGTTCTTAAAAACAAATTGAAGTAAATAGGAAAACAATCCTCTTTAATCTGAGATATAGAATACCCTTCCAAGCAGTGTGACGTCTGATTTTTGGCCTCTAGGTCAACAATTAACATGGTATCAGTGCATGCAAAATGAACAATTAAGCACATCCTGACACATGCATTACACAAGTAATCCACATCCTGAATTTTAATGCTCCAAACTTTCCCATGGCAAATTACTGCAGAATAACTCCTGGAGGAGGGGATTGAGAGAAGGATGCCAGTACTTGCTCCTCAGTACTGAAATTCTCAATCTCAGTACGTGCGTGCGAAGGAAATGAGTGAGAACTCTTTTTTAGTGGCTTAGAGGTGAAAATGAGTTGTACAATTGTACACTCTTCCCAATGCCAAGGGCAATGCCTTGGCACTCTTGCTATTGTCCTGACCTTGACCCACTTCTGAGGGAAGAAAATACACCTTTAAATCTCCCACCAGTCAAGAGAGAGAAATATTCTTCCGTGGCTACACAAAGCATACATATCAAGAGGGGGAACACCTTTCAAGGGGAATGAGACCACCAACATTTATTTTATAAACCAGACAAATTCTTAAATATTTTTCATACAAAGTCTCCAAAACAAAGTATTTTTTGGGCTCAAGTGGAATATTTCCTTAATAAATTGAGCAATATTCTACAACTGATGTTTTGGGAAGAAAAAAGAAGACTCTGAAAAAAACTCAACCTCTCAGCTTTTACCCTTCCCACATTTTTCTGGTTGGTTGCCAAAGCAAAAACCCCATTATCTGCCCAACCTTGTGCAACAACAAAAAAGTTAAAAATAAAAAACACACTTGAAAAATGGATAATTTATGTTTCTGGTGTCTAAGGTAAAACAGGCTTGACCCTCTCTCTTTACCAGTCATGTTTCAGCAGCAGCCAATCTCACATGCTTGTGTTCATTGCAGCTCAGTTGACAGGATGAAAGGTAAAGGAGTGGTTAATGTAAAAGGCTACATTCATGTCAGTATGAGAAAAAAAGAGCAACATACAGACAGATGTTTTAAGAGCTTACTATAAAAATAGAGTTGTACTGCTTAGGTGCTATGGGGAGGAAAGAAAAACTTTAGTTCCTTAAAATTTAGGTAGATTAATCCTAATCTACTTCTTAATCTCTTTCCCTCTATTTCCTCATAGGTCTATGATCATCATTCTGATGCTTCTAAAGCTTCTTTCAGATTTTTTCTCATTTTTGGCTTTGATCACAAGAGAGCCCTTCTCACACAGGGCTTGCTTTTATGATGCTTCTGTGTTGACACTTTAATAAACTAGAACTGACTCTGTTTTAGTTGTTCTCAGTGTCATATTAAGCAGACACAGAAATTTAATTATGTTATTTTTTTAGGAGATTGCCTCTAGCTCTTGTTTTAGCAAATTTTTATACCAGTCATGCTACAAAGTGAGCTCCCTGTAACTACCACAAAACGTCAGCACCAATTTATCTTCTGTATCAATTTAGATATTAAAGAAGCTGTCCAGAATCCAGCTAGCCATTTAATTCCACAGACACATTTATTCCCCATGCACAATTTCTATTTTTAAACACTACATATGCAGAAGACAAAAACAGCATAAGGGTTTGATATTTCACTTACTAACATAGCATAACATATATTCCAGATATCAAATTCATCCTCCTACCCTTCCTTTTCTTTTCCTTCCTCTCTGTAGGAGACAGCATATCAGCATCTTCCCCGCTTCTTTTATAGTAACTTTCATTCCACAGTCTTACAAAGCCCCCCTAAGTTTTCTTTGAATGTGATTGCTGGTTGATTATTGCGAGTCAAACAGATGTTATAAATTTCTAGTGTCAGCACAGAGACTTGCTTTATTTCAACTTGGCATTATGAATTTATTTTAGTTAAATGATTATCCACACATTTAATTATTTACACATATCTATTTTTACCTTGTCATCTGTAGTGCACCATATCTAGCACTATCTGGATACTAACAGCAAGGGTCCTAGGGGATGCTCCAATACTTTTTAACAAACAGTGACTAACAGAAGGCTACGTAATTGCCAGTTTATAAGAAAGCAGCAGAAAGGTCACAGATTTGTTATTCTGAAGCCTGTTAGCTTTTCCTTAGTTGCTGCTATTTCTCTGGAATGTCTGCATGTGCCTGACAGTAATTATCGGCCCTGTGAAACCCACAGAGCTGCTGTTAAATCCCACACCTTACTGCACATTGGTAACATAGTTGTCTTTAAAAATGGGGCATCAACTACGTGCCAAAAAAACCCAAAAACGAACCCACAGAAATCTCTTTCTGGCCATTGCAAATCGGAACATCTCTCTTGCTAAAGGAAGGGTGCAGAATTTGTGAACTCCCAAGGCATTTGTTTGTAAGGTGGGCTTAGTAAAGAAGAGAGTTTTTCACTGCTTTGTCCAAAACAGAGAATCTGAACTGTTATTTCTGCACAATGTGTGACTCTGATTACATCATTCCGCTCCGCACGGGAACACGATGAGCCAGCGGCATATGGAAAGAATCACGAGCACAGATCCCCTCGGCCAAAACGCCCTTCTGGTGGGGAGTGCTCTAGGGGCCAGTCAGAGATAAAATGCCAGAATACACATCAATATACTCTGTTCCCTCTAAAGAAAGGGAATACGGGTCAAATATAAGGACAAACTTCCCATAAGATTTTAGACAGTGTCTAGATATCCAATCCATGGAAAGCCAAGGGGTTTATTTAATACCAGCTTTTAATTTTTACAGGCAAAACTATGAATGCTCATCTATTTCAACTAAAATATTAATGTATGTTTGTTTGCTGTTGCTAGTCTCCATAACAGTACCGTTCCCATATTATTTTGGGTGATTGTTATAGTTAGCTGTTACCCAGTGCCCCTCTGTTTATTTTAAAATGTAAACCTACTCCAGGATGTAGCCATTAGGGATGCTCTGCTAATGAGCAGCATGCCTATCCACATGGGTTGTTATGACAAACGGCTGAACCTCTGTTAGTTGACACAAATGGGACCTCAGTTATGGGTGTACTTTATTATGTGACATAAAATGACTATTTTAATAGATGAGAAAGGACCAGAGTTCTTAATTACATGCCCTTTACATGTATATATCAATTACCAGTAGACTTTCTCATAATTGTATCCTGGGATATTGAATGATATTTGGACTATTGAGGATTCCACTAATGTAAAGAAGAAATTTAAAATGTCAGTCTCCTTAATCTCCTAGCATTCTGAAACAAATGACCAGTGATATTTTAAACCATATTTCTTTTATTCAACTACTGCACATGCTAAAAACATACACTTCTGTTTTCTGGTAAGGCTTAAAGTTTACTTAACATTGCAACAAAAACTAGAGAAAACTCATTAAGATTAATTTCTTTTTTTTTTTTTTTAATTATAAAGCTATTTTAGAGTCAATGCCATGACAGCAGAAGCCGAAAGAAATCCAGATTATACTGCTGAAAGACTTAAGCTGCCGGTGCCAGATTTAACTTTCCAACATGTTGATGAATCTGTCAGAGATAAAAAAGATACTTTTCCAGAAAATTTGCATGTCAGTCTTGGCACCTACATTACTGAGGAAGTCTAAGGAGAGGCCTGTTTTACTTACCTTTCTGACACCACTTTGGAAAAGCCCTGGTTGAAAAAGCCCTGGTTTATTTCCTGATGAAATAAAGAGTTATGGCAGATGACTCTCCTAACACACAAGGCTCCAAAGTCAGGCAACATCAAGATTGTTCCTTCTTTTCACCCTCCTGATCAGAGCACACGTGCCCTCAAATTACTTAATAAGGACAATAATCATAATAATATCATCCAGAATGGTATTCTACCAAAATCTGAGGAAAACCAAGCGTGCCTAGATAGACTGGACAAAAAATTCCACCACTGTGACACTGCCAGAACAGCTCCTGTAACAGCCACAACTCCTATTTATCGTGCTTATTCTCCTAGTCTTATCCTAAGTGGAGAAGTGCGTGAAGGAACATTTTCTGGTACTTTTAAGTTGAGTTTCTTAGGAAAAATAGATTTACATAATCTGTCTGCCCAGTCCTTCACCCTCAGAACCCAGCCTATTTGAGCAAAGCCAGGCAGTGCAGTACATGCCTCGGAGATGCCACATTCCTACTTTTCTGAAAACCACTGCTGGACAAGGGAGAGAGATCCATTTTACTGCCACCACTGATGGGGCTATAGTGTAAACTCCATGCTGACAGCATTCAGACATCAGTTCTCAGGGGGGAAACAGAAATGGAAACCAGATCCATGTTTCTGCCACAGCATTTGAAGAGCTGGCCAGCTGGAGGTTATACAAAGGGCAGCTTAGCCCAGCTCTATCGCCTACATTTACAATTTCCTCCTGCACTTCCACTGCTACTAAACATACTGCAGCCCCTTCTTTTGCAAAGCAGAGAACCCTGATTAAAGCTTGATTGATTTCTGAATAAGATGTCTACATCAGAAGGGAAAGATGGGAAAAGCGCTGTTTCTCTTTCACCAAGGCAATGCAAAACGCTTGAGAAAAAACAGTAGTTGGAGGCAGGTAAATATCATCAAAGCCAAGGGGAAATGGGATATCTGCTTGGTTCTGATTGGTATCTGGTCAGCTGGGACAAAAGAGAGCATTATAACAAGGGACAGAACAACCACAATTAATCCAGGGCAGGAATCACAGGACTTATTTAAGGAACTTAAATAAGGTTGAGACAGAGAGTGAGATGTAGGAAACTGAAAAAAAAAACAAAACAGACACAAACAAGTCCTCCTACTCAAAATAATGTTTCCCCTTCTTTCTTATTTCAATAAAACAGATGGCCATGTAACTATAGCCTACCCAAAACAATTTAAGAAAGAGTGTGAACAATGAAGCTAAGGAGGAAGGTGTTGACTTTGGAGCAGTCTGTCTCCTATTGGAGATGGTCACACATCCTCGGATTCACCTCTGTAAGCTATATCCCTCTGTCAGTGTGCCAGGAGAAACACACACTGTCTCCAGAGCTAAGACTGAAGCTTTGTATTGCTATGCTTCAGTGGAAGATTTTGGAAATTGCCACCACTGTTGAGACAATATTTTTCTTCTGAAATCCCACATGTCCTCTCTTCTGTGACATGCAGGCAATATATGGCCAGTGTGCCCCTTCTGTCACCCATCACTTCTTTTGCTCTAGCTCATGTATTTCTGTGGCATTCACCATTTTAATACTTAGTGCAGGGGAGCTCAAACACTATCATGCCTTTTCAGTCATGCCTATCAGGAGGATATAGATCCCAAATTATGCTAGCTCAAATACAGCATAATTCCAGTGATGGCCCATGGAAGGATAACATTTATAGGATACTACTAGTTGGTTACTAGAGGGTAAGGAATAGTAATTTGAGCAATGAATACTGTTTGAACAACTAATGCTTCTCTTCCTGTGCTGACTTGAATCTTAACTCACTTCTGCTGAGCTGCTGTCACCAGAGAGCCATAGAAGGGCAGCTATGTCAGAAGGGACCAGTGCCCCTTCCAGCTCCATCTCCCTGCCCTGGGCAGATACCACTGTCCTGGCAAAGCCCACATTCCCATCCTCTGACCTATTCACAATGACAGCAACCGTGGACCGTAGTCTGCAAGGTGCACCAAGTGGCAGCTGCTGCAGGGAGGTAGGGAAAATGCATCTTCCTGAGCAAAAAGAGGAGATAATGCAGGTGGGTATGAAAAGGAGGAGACCTTGGGGTCTCAACTCTAGAATCACTTCTACAGTGAGAACATTAACTTCTGTTCCCATAGAAAGAGTGTGGCACAGAGAAGACAGAGTAACTTTTAGAGATGACAACTCACATCCAGAGGAAGTTAATCCAGGAGGTGGTCATCAAAACATCAGCTACTCAGGCAGTTCCAGTAATCAGATGGACAACTATCATGTCCTAGTATTTAAGGAGAGGCCCAAGAACCATGCAGCCAAGTGAAGCTGCCAGCCTGAACTAAAGCTCAGACGGATGTTAGAGAAGACTGCACAAGCCCAAGACTGTCATTTTTACCTACACCTAATTATACCTTTTTTACAGGTCCCCCCTTCCTAAATTCTTCCTAAGGAAGAATTAGTAACCCAAAAGATATGTATGAATTTGGAGGAAAAAAAAAATAAAGTAACAATTTCAGCACTTCTTGCCACAAAACAGATGTGAAACTCTTCCTTCTGATTTAGAGTGGATTTGGATCACTTTTTTTTTTTTTTTTACAGCAAATAGGGTGGTGCACAAAGGATCATGCTCCTTTCAGTATCAACTTTCAAGAAGGTAAGTCCAGTGAAGGTGAAAAGCTGTGTGTCACTGTTGGTCCAGATGAGGGTAAATGCATTCAGCAAGTTAGTCACTGTTAAAATGAATATTAGTACAACTGACATAATTTAAGCAATTCACTCATCCACTCACTCCTCCAACTGTAAGCAGTTTATACAGTAAGAACAAATTAAAAAAAAAAAAAAAAGACAAAAATCTACCAACTAGGCTGAGCCGCCATCCTCTCCATGTAATCCTTGGCCATATTGATGGCCTCCATGTTTTCAGGGAAGAGCACACAGAACATTGCCAGGGCCCCCAGGTTGTTGCCATAAATTTCATTCCAGCGAGCGCTGAACTCCTTTGGGTCCCAGGGAGGAAGGTACTCCAGGGGATTGGACAGCATGGTTTGCACCGCTTCAATCAGCCGAGCCGCAATGTGCTGGTGCGTGGTGCTGGCCTGGAGCTGCAGTGTCCCCACGTCCCCCTTGGAGAAGTAGAGCATGGGGTAGCTGTCATAGTTGGCATTGACAAAAGGAACCATCGTGTCTTGCTCCTCCCTGGCGCCGCAGGCAAAGGCAAAGCAAACCGCGTGTATGAAAAACACACTTGGGGCTCCCCGTGTGTGAGTCCTCATTGTGGCATCCAATCTCCAGGTCTCAATGGCAGCCAAACCATCTTTGAAATGTCCTGTGGTAGATGGACATGAAAGAGTGAGTTAGGAAATAAATCTTTGAGACATTATCATTCAGGAGCCTCTCTAGGAAATATGACTCCATCTAAAGGGCCCCATGTATTCTCCAGGTGACTTTCAAATCATTTCTGTTTGAATACTTCAGACAAAACATCTCCTGAGCAATTCACCCAAGAGAAAAAGCTGCACACTTTGAAGGAAGCCCCTTCCTTCCCACTCCTTGCCCTCCAGTAGCTGATACCAGCTGAAGGGACACAACAGCTCCTGTACTCGAGATTTCAAATAATTGCAAGGGTGCCTAATATGAAGCAGCGCTGACTGTACTGGCAAGCAGAGAAGGGCGGGAAGGGAGGAGGAAGGGGGAGAGTCAGGAAGCTGGCAGCAGCCAAGCCTGCATGCTGCCTTGGCTGATGTTAGCAGCTGGAGAGAGGGAAAGATGAGGAATGCTGGAGGTTTGCGCCGGGGTCACTTTATACAGGGCTTAAGGCCTCCAGTTCTGACACGTCCTCATTTTAAAAAAAGACAAAAAAAGAGCAAGTCAGGAGTCAAAAAGGGAAACAGTAAGTGGCAGACTCTAAGAAAAACAGCTGAAATACTTTGCCTTCCGGGCATTTAGGGGTTTGCATTATTAGTATTTTTTTCCAAGGGGCTTTCCATTTTACATGTGGAGATTGGTAACTGCCAGTTACCAAGAAGGCTGAACATTGAATTAAAATGCATATTCTTCTGTGTACATTAACTCTTGAAATGTGCTCAAATGGGAAACCTATGCAGAGGCAAATGCAATTTAAACATAATAAGTTACTTTGTAGAAATTACCAACTATCTGGCCTAAAGTCACAGATAAAACATGGCCAAGATCCCCATGAGGAAAGCCAGCAAATTCCTAGAATTCTTACGAGGGAAAAGGTTATGGAAAGCAGGCTCAAGTGAGACAGTTTTATGTAAATAATTAACAGTAGTTTTCAATTATTAAAAGGAGAAATTGAAGGAAAGAAAACCTAAAAACAGATACTTTTTTTTCTCCCATGGAAAACGAGTTTCATAGGATTCAGTCATAAAACTTGTAGGAAGTTAAAGTACAAAGTAACCTTTTACTTCTCCCCACAGCCATTCCATAGCTATTCCATAGTCAGAATTTTCTAATAGAAAATGAGGCTGCTAAAACCTTATTTAGAGACCCACATCCTGTTTCAACAAAGTCATTAATACGAGAAAACTTAGACAAGGACCCTTCATGATTACTGGGTGCCCAGACTCTCCAGATTTTTGTGCTCAGATCCTAAAATTAATTTGTGAGCAAATATCTTTGGCCAAGAAATACATAGTTTCTTGTGAATCAGTACCTAGGGCACAAGTAATATTGTACCCTGTAACTGCTTAAAATTATCTATTACAGCGAGCAGCATAATTGCTTAAACAGAGCATAAGGGAAGATGACATTTTCATAGTATTTTAATGCATTTTGCAAGTACATTTTGCCCTGTTGTGGATGTAAACCAATTGTTACAGGACACATTACCACAGGCTGGTTTATTTGGTAACACTTTTACTATCTCTACATAGTCTCTCACCACATACACAAGTAGAAAAAGACACACACACCACAGTTTATCCAGACATATTCAATCTACTTGTATTCTTCTCTATGCTGATGGAAACTATACAACAGTATATTTTGACAGGAAGGAGGTAAAAACCAGCCAAAGCAATACATTATGGTTAACACATGATGTAAATTTTTTAACTGATGAAAAACCTGCTCTGTCATAATAATAAGAAAACCCACAACAGTTTTTGTTTAAGCCTCTGTGATCCTTTAGAACTGTGGGCAGAAGAAAGAACCAAAAAAATACCCCAAAAAAAGCTAAAAATGCTTGCAGCTTTTTCTGTGTTAACCATTTATTGAAAAAGTTTACTGGTTCACACAAGCAGAAAAAAATCCCAGCTAGCAGTAAGGACTTCATGCATTCTCTCCTTTGGTTTGATTTCTGTAAGTATTGTGCACATCAGTGAGAATTAAGAACATGCATAAATTTAGGGATGGTTTCAAGACTTCCCTAAATTAACTTATTTCTGACCAACGATTAGGGAATATACAGTAAAGTTTCCCAGAACTCCTTTGCAAATCTGAACACACATTTCCCAGCATTACACCATCATCAAACACATCCAGTGTTGCCAAAAAGTCGTGAGTCTGTACTCTTAAGTATTTAATAGCCTCCCACATTTTCACCCTTTATTCATGTGCACATTTCACTGAGAAAGTAAACCCTTCTTTTTTAACCTTTACATGAGAAGGAACCACTGAACCATGTTGTTTAGGCTAACAACAGAATAACCGGAAAACCAACCTACTGTATTTTTATTCAGAGTCACGATCTGGAAAAAAGTCAATAGGCAGTGGCAAAAGCAGGAGTACAAAATCATTTATTCTTGGTTAAATTATACTGACACCCTTCCTACAATGTGAAGACAGTAACTCACAGCAGCCATGAGTCACTGAGGACGGCGAGCCCAGTTCCATAACTTTTCAGGGCTCACCTGGTGTGACTGATGGATGGGAGGAGGCAGCTGGAAAGGAGTGCACCTTCCTTTCCATGCAAACCTCTGAAACCTGTTTGTCAGCACAGCTTAGGTAAAACTAGATCCGTGCAAATAACTGTCCACATAAACTCCAGCTTACCAGTTGTGTGTGAACTTGTTAAAAGTTTGCCTGATACAACAGGGCTTGAAAGAACTGGGAGTCTGGGCCTTCTGATCATTCAATGTGCACTCACAATACCATTTTTTAAAGCTAAAGGAATTTCTAACTCTCATATTACACTGCATCATTACCAGCAATGTAAGTTTTTCTTCCAAGAAAAACTTTACCAAGCAACTCAACCTTTTCTGAAAATGAGGGGGTTTTATTCAGTTAAAAAACCATGATCTGATTAAGTATTGAAAATTAAAAGGAGAATGAAGGATGCTCGCCCATGGAAGAAAATGCTATTATACAGTGTGCTTTGAAAAGCTGTCATTTAGTTCTAGACTGAAAGAGCATTTTGCATTATTTCCACTCCACTGCCAGCAGAAACAAACAGTGAAAACATGATTATTCCAGAAAAAAAACACTCAAAACAGATTAAATCTTAACAATTTTAGTTCTTCCCATCTGCATTAAGTGGTAGATGTTCAGCTGTAGAAAAAAAAAAAGTATTGTGAAACTGAAACTACTAACTAAACTAAGCATTAGTTATACAGATAGCTTTACCAAATAAACTATTTAAAAGAAAAGAGAGGCACATTTACTCCTGCCACATGTGCACAGAAATGTCACTTCATCAGTGATAGCAGAGGAGTGACAGAGGGGCAGAGGAGGAGGGGGAGGAAATGATGGCACTGTTAGGATCACCAGCTTGCACAGCTGTCCTTGAAGCAATCTGACCTTCTTGTGGGTGGTTGAAAATTAAAAACAGATAAAGAACTGTGGTTTTCTGTAGTATCAGTTCTGAGGAGCCACTCTGCTTTGTAGCTGCTTTTTCCTGGGACCAAACTTCCAACACTTCTTAAAAAGCAGAGGTTGCAGGTGTCTCTGCTGGCATCTCCCACGCTAGCCATGACCCATCTGCAACATGGGCACCTGGTCAACATTTACAGTCAGGAACGAAATAGGTGGGATTTCAGGTGACTAAAACTTCTACAAAACAGAGGCATTACAACACCACAGATTACTCAGGTTTCTGAATAAAAGATCTTCCCAGAGCCCAGGCCTGGGACATGAACACGTCATACTCTTTGTCTTCTTTTGGGAAGCTACTATTTTCCACAAAGGCTACAGTTCCCATTATCGTTACCTGAGATACCTGAGAAACAAATGTTTGCCTAAGAAACCTGTTCAAACATTTAAAGGAAAATCTATTCCACCATACTGATGAAAATCAAATCTTCAGGTTCAGTCTGCAAACTTTTACCTTAGAAAATGACCTCTGAGTCAGCATGGAATTAAATTTAATAACTTCTTTGCACTTCATAAATTATTGACAGTGAAAATGAACTTTTTTTATTCAATTTTTTCCATTGCTTGTAATATCCTAACATGCAGTTTCATTTTGAACAACAGTGTCACTACAGTTTTGTCACAAATTACATTACAAGAATTAATATTAAAACTAAAATAAGCAATTTTAGAACCCAGTGCTAAAACAGGTAAAAAAGTCATAGGTATTTTAACAAGAAATGGTCAACCACCAGAAACAGCTGCTGTCCTACTAAAACTGTGAAATTAATAGATAACATTGCAATGAGATGTGTGTGGAATATTGGTCCATTAAATGGAGAGGGATGTGCAAATCTTTGTCCCAATGCTGACAACTGCCAAAATGTAACACAAGAAGTGGTAAGTTAGATCACAGCAGAGAAAAGCAAACTTCTGTAGGATATTTTTTTTTTTGCACTTTGTCCAAATATCTGAAATATCTTTTCACACACATTGCAATTGACTTTGCTGCTGATGAGAGGAGCAGAATCTATAACATGGAATATATCAGCTGGAATTTTTGGTAACATTATATAATGGTAGCATTCTAACATCATGCCAGTTACATCAACCGAAGAGCTGTTTTATTCAACAAAGTCAGTTTTACCACCAATCTAAATATTTTGCAAACATGCTTAAAAATGGGAGATTAATTTAGCCTTTTAACTGAATCCAATGACATTCTGGTACTAAAAAATGCAGGCTAAGTCCATGAAAACAGGGAGGTGAAAGGGTCAATGGGGACTAATTCCCTTATATATATATATATATTGTCATTTGGTTCCAGAGAACCATATCAAATACAGCATAATTAGGTGCATGATGGGGCAGAACCAATAAAAGTATAAGCTTATCTTTGTGCTGTAATAATCACAGTAAATCTGTTGATCAAAGTCCCATGCTGTATAGCCTCTACATCAACAAGCAGTACTGCTGAGACCCTTTCAAAGCTGCGGGGCAGGACAGCAGGGCGGAGAACTCCCACGTCCCAAGAGACAGGAGCAGTCAGGAGTCCTTCACCCACCTTTTGGCTGGTGAGCTAAAACCAGTGACTATCTGGCTCTCCAATAAAAATACTGGGAAGGTGTAAAAATCACTGCTTAAAACTTGAAAAACACCTATTACGACCTTAACCACCAGGGGACATTACTTCATTTCTTCCCCTGTTTTTTTCACTATGAAATACATGCTACAATTATATAATTTCAAAGGTATTTCAAAACTTAAATACTGAAATCCCAAATATAATTCAGGATTACATCTGCCAAAAATAAAGTGCAGCTCAGGTACCCAGCTGTTAGTACTGCACTTGTTCTGAAATTATCTGAAATACCTTGAAAGAAGCTTTGTATCAACTTTTATGTCTGACTAACAGCTGTGCTATGAAAATCCCAATGGCAACCAGAAACAGTCAGTTCCTATAGGGATTATCAGTATATGCCATCGTGTCAGCAGTCAAGATTTAAACTTGTGTCTGTCCTTTGATCTAACACAAAATTAAATGGATCTGTGTAGAGCAGTACACAGCTGTGTCAGACCTAATTCCAGGAGAATGGAGGGTTGCATTCATTCTCCACCATGCTACAGGTGAGACAGCAACTGCAAAATATTTTTATAAGTTCACAGTAGGATGTGTAAGACATCTGTGATGGAAGTTTCATCTGTTAATTCCTTCCAGTTAAAAGCTTATTTGTCTATTTTATCATTGTATATATAAATTAACAGGGCATATATACACACACTGAAGGCATAACCTTCTCTCTGCCTCAAGCAAAAACATGATTTAAATCATCATGTCCAAACCATAATCTGGGTATTTAGATTTTCCTTCTATTTTACAATTTATCCTCATGTAAATATGCTTTCTCAGTAATTTTTGGCTGCACTAACACTACTATTCCTAACGCTTACTAGGATCTTTTATTCCATACCTCACTCTGTAGAATGAGTAAAGAAGTATTTTTGATATCTGGAATCTTGCAGATGATCATTCCCAACCAGTACAGACATGCCTGTTAAGGCATCCACATCCAGTGAATGAAAGCCCAATCACTTTTACCACTGAAGGCTTAAAACCATAAGCTACCAGAGAAAAACTCCTTCTAGAACACCAGCACTGTATCCTGTGCTGACATAATTTCAAAATCATGCTGACATAATTTCAAAAGGCCATTTCAATAATTAAAATTAGGTTTTGTCTTTTTACTTTAGAAGTGTTTTCACAGATGTTAACACTACAGGAAGGCAGTTTGAGAACTTTCACCTAGGCCAAGAGCATGTACTCTCTACCTTTGCTCCAGTAATGTCCCAGAAGTCAAGCATACCACTCACCCATGTGTTACACTATTACAGCATGTAGGACACCTCTGGGGTCTAGGACTATGACAGTAACAGGCGCTTCAGAAGCACAGAACAAAGGCTCCTGCACAATCCAGGTGTGAAACAATATTCCTTTGGCAACCACTAAGTAACTCGTCTTCCTGGCCCTGGCAAAGTGACCCACTTGGGGTCAGTAAGGCTGTGAACCCTTTGGAGTCAGGTATTAGGAACAATGTTTAGGGTTTCCTCTGAGAGTAGCCCACAGCCCTAAGGCACAGCCACACACCACAAGAAGGGAGCAAGGGAACAGAATGCCTGGGGCGGACTGGAGCCTCTGTGTGGATCCAGTGGTACAGTCATGGAGCACAGGAGGAACTGGAAAAACTTCACATGGTGATGGCAATGCCCAGGAGGTGCAAATAAAGGACAGGAAAAAATAATCCTACGTGCAAAAGGGGAAAGCTGATTTACTGCTGCCAGAATTCCTCCTTGTGCCTAACCTGCCCCAGGGAATTGCATGCCATCCATCTTCCCTCACTTCTGAGGAGGCTGATTACAACACCAGAAACTTCTGATAGCGAAACAAGTGTTTTCATTTCAGACTTTAACTTTTATCCTCTTTCCAACTAACTCTGCTTTGCTGGCCTTGCCCTTTACTCTTCCAAATCCTTGTAAATGTTTTAAGTCCCCTCATGTGTTGCTCTTGACCATGTATAATTAACAGTTTTAATATTCTCTGCTTATTGTTTTAATTGTCCTTAATTTAATTGTCTTCAAGATATTGTAAACAAATGATGTGATTCTGCTGGAGTTTTACAAAACCAGTTCTCTCTCTATCTATACCCACAAAATTGAGTAGCCAAAGAGATCAAATATTTTTATTTGTAAAGCATTTCCACAGGACTTCATATTAATAGACAGGAATTCTAAAATGCATCATATCCTTCAGTTGCTATGAGATCAAAACTCATTTTAACTATGTTTCCATATCCTGTTTATGACTCAGTGTTGCACACAAAACTATATTATTATTTTATTGTTATTTTCATTGTTTTGGCTAGGGTAGAGGTAATTTTCTTCATAGTAGCTGGTACAGGGCTATGTTTTGGATTTGTGCTGGAAACAGTGTTGATAATTTAGGGATGTTTTAGTTACTGCTGAGCAACATTTATACAGCCAAGAACTTTTCTGCCTCTCCCCCCACCCCACCAGCAAGGGGGCTGAGGATGCACAAGGAGTTGGGAGGGGACAGCTGGGGCAGCTGATTCCAACTGACCACAGGGATATTCCATAACATATGATGTCATGCTTAGCATACAATATTGGGAAAGGAGAAGAAAGAGAGACATGTTCAGAGTTGTGGCATTTGTCTTCCCAAGTAACCATAACATGCGACGGAGCCGTGCTTCCCTGGGGATGTGTGAACACCTGCCTACCCATGGGAAGTGGTGAATGAATTCTCTGTTTCATGTGGCTTTTATCTGTTAAACTGACCGTATCTCAATCCATGAGTGTTCTCACCTTTATTCTTCCAACTCTCTTCCTCATCCCACTGAAGGGAGTGGAGCAAGTGGCTATATGGGGCTGAGTTGCCAGCTGGGATAAAACCAGCTAAACCATGTAAATCATATATGTTAAATTATTGTGACAGCATACAGGAGCACCAGCAAAGTCCAAAGATGCTGATGCTAGTCAATTTTTGAACCTAAGGAGTTTGTAATCTAAGCAATTTAAACCAACACTTGCTTTTATATTATCTATACATAATCTTAGAGCGTGAGTTGCAGACCCCAAGTGTGTACTCACACAGAAGAACCACTGGTTCATTTGTTACAGGATAAATGTCACTGTGGTTCTAGACCTAAATTGTACCACCTTACCTGGCAGCTGCATCTCTCTACAGATGAGTGTGTTGTTCATTATTATTGATACAATCCCGCTGTTACCTCTGCTGCTATCTCATTATCTAGGGTTTCTACACAGAGCCATGGAGAAGAATCTTATTGTCTCATTTCTGACTGTAAATTGTGCAGGCATGGCTGTCACAGCAGAACTGAAACTGGACAGATCATTTTGGTAAAAAATGTGATGAACCATGATTGCAAGGATATGATTAAAAGGAACATGATATCCACAGAAACGCTTGTGAACAACTTTTCAAAATACTTTAACAAGTCTAGCAGCCACTTGATTAGATGGCTAAAGAAGGCATACCAGGTTTATATAAAATGTTCAGCATTTTTAATATTTCTGATTAAAAAAACCCACAAAATAAAAGCACAAACCAGACCAACTGTGGTAAAAGAATTTGTATGTTAAAATTACATTTCTCTTGTACTGAGATACAACACCTACCTAAGTCAAATGAGCAGGGTCTCTAAAATCCTTTTCCCACTCTAAACAATGCTATTGCTGATTCCTTCTGTATACTCTGAGTCTAAGCAAGGAGGGAAACAGCAAGAAAGACCAAACAAAGGTAATTTCAGACTGTGTATATAATAGTGACATTGTGCCTGTGCTTCCACACCTGACCATGTCCCAAGAGTGGATGAAAGTGTCATGCCAGCACTTGATGTGAGAAAACATTTCCACTGCTCTGTCCATGTTATTCCCAAAATGACCAGACCCCTTTGGTCAGCTCTCTGTTACCAACACTTCACTTCTGCTACACTTTCACTGACAAAGCATTCATGAGAGAGATCTCTGGTGGCATTTGCTGAATTTTCTTTTTCCTAGCAGGCTTCTCTGCCCAGTTCTCATCCTGAGTACATAGCCAAATCTGCTCTAAGTGCAGTGCACGGGGGTTTGGGGGTTTACTAATGCAGCACTGTCACACCTCACCCTATCCCAGCTGGGCTGGGCTGAGAGACATCAGTACAAAGTTTACCCATATAGACAGAAAACTGGCTCAAATGGAGTCAAATGCAGAATCTATTAAATTATTTCTATTAAGTATGTGGTTATAGTCCTGAATGCAAACTGGCACCATGGTTTATCAGCTTTAGGAGAGTACAGTGCTGTAACTACACTCCTTGATCTACCTCAGCTGAATGGAGACAGCAAAGAAGGTGGTAACAGCCAGGACAAACTTGCTGCTGAGATGTCATATTTACCAATTAAATACAATTTGCTAAGAAAAAGTCATAACCTCTTTCACTCACCACACACTTAGATTACCAAGTCTAAGCAAGAAAACAATGGTTACAGAAAGTTAGGGTTTTTTTCTTTATTTTTTAATTCCTTCAGCACCCCCCCACCCCCCCAAAGGGTTTTATTTCTTGCAAAATATCCAGGAACAATAGCAATAGTAACTAGATTTATTTCTGCTCATTGCTATAATATGCTGTGGGTGCCAGATGTGCAAGTTTCCATACACAAGTCTAAGAATGTGACTGAATTTTAATTAAATTTTAATTAAATGCAATCACTTCTGAGAGAAGGGACGCTAAGATATAAACTTCCTATGTTCATTCACAACCCAACAGCTGCCTGGTGATATGAATGACTTTTTATCACCACTGATCTAGGTTTCATTTGAATTCAGTTTTAAAAAACTTATGTACTTGGTGTCATTGTCCTTGAGGAAAAGAAATGGTAGACACAGACCTCATGAGCCTTTAAAAAGTACCAAATCCAAGATGTCACTCTAAAACCTGCTTTCAGCTACTCATTTTCACTTATAAATGTATGCAACTATAAAAATCACATCTAACATTTGGCCAGGAAATAAAATACATTTTCCTCTCCACTGTAGTGCAGATATTTACCCAATATCTAGTGACAATAACTAATAAACTCTGCAATAAAAACTGAGTTTGCGTAGGCAACCAAAATCTATCAACTTTTACCATAGGCAATCAATGGTTCAGTTTATGCATTTCTTTCTTGCAACATTCTTGATAACCAAAGAACAGGTTGTAAAGGAGACTGTGTATCAATGTGTAGTGGAAAATCAGCACCAAGTGTCTTCTGAGGTCAGTGCTCACAGCAGAGAATACAAATATGTTTATAAACTATTCTCATATCTTTCTCTTTTATTATCTTAAGAGCACTCAGGTGTTTCTCATGGCAATTCAAAATCCTGCAAAACATCACAATACTTCAAACAAAGCAACAAAGGCAACCTCTTGCTTTGAATAACAAGAAAATGACATTTTTTTAAAGGTCCAGTAACTCTGCCCCATTAAAATACACTGTGGTTAGTGTATTTCAGTTTCACATCTCAGTGAAGTTTACAGAGAATCAAGACAATCCCAATCCAAAACTGCTACTTTGTTGACTTCCCCAAAAAATTCAACTAACACAGGTCACTTAAACACTCATAAGTGATGAGACACAGTAAGGAAACTCTTAGTTGAAATAATACTTAGCACTTCTGTAGAATGATGTACCCAAGAATCTACAAGTAGTTATGAAACTAATTAATTAAACTTCTCAACACCCCTGTGAAGCAAGCAAGCACATTTAGCTGTTTTATGAGGAAGAAAACAGAGCCAAGGAGAGGTGGAGTGACTTGCCCAAGGGTACCCAGCTAGAGTCTTTCAGAGTAATAAACAGCATCTGAATTATTGACTCCTACTGCTGCCCTTCAGCTGAATTGTTCCTTTTTTGAAATACTGCAGTGACTTATAATAATAGTTGGCATGATAAACATAATGTGGCAATATTTAGGCTGAGATTTTCTTTGTCTTTGTTTAGACTCTATTAAAATTTTACTGTTATTTAAATTGCAGTTGATCTTCTTGGTGTGACCGAAAAATCTCCAGGGCTGAGGAATATTTCTTGTATTTTATTCACAGTTGTGACTACTTTTTATGTTGCCATTGCTTATGGCTAAAACCCAAGCCACTCCAACTCAAAAACACAGGAAAATGTCAGTTTTATACGGCTTCAAGAGGGAGCGACAGAAGAACAGAGAGGGTGGTTACTTTCATTCATACCAAACTGAATTTTGAGAGTTGGCATGAGACACACCAAGTGATGCTGCACTGCTTTCATGCAATACTAGCTGCAGGAATTGCAACCCGCTGCCTGGGGCTGAGAAGACTGAGCTTCCCGAGTTGACAGCTCTGGTCCCTCCCAGGTCACTTAAAACTTTCCCAATTAAAATAAAAAAAAAAAAAAGAACTAAAAAAAATGAAAATAAAATTAGAAGTGGCAGGAAGTTGCATCGGCCAAGCCGCTCTGTTCCCGTCTCTCAGCTTGCCCAGGTTCAAGACGAGGATGCTACCGCTTACCTTTCACACACGCATGTTTGGGAGGCTGAACCCGGCAGCGAAAGGCTCGGAGGCTCCCGCGGTGCCGGCGCTGCGGAGGAGCAGAGCTGTTACCCACGGCGCCCACGGGCGAAGCTCCGCACAGAAAGCGCCACGTCCCCCGCACGCCCCCGCCTCCCTGGGACTGGCGGGGCCCGTCCCGCGGGTGCCCCGAGGGCAGCTCCGTTCCGCCGGGGCCAGCCGGGAAAAGCCCGTGCCCGCCC